>CM038720.1:637959-727959 GCA_021613375.1 Megaleporinus macrocephalus | reverse complement strand
CCGAGTATACAGGGATTCAGGGGTACGAGGATACAGTGATACAGCAAAGACTTCTTCATCCTATACCTATACAAAGTTATAACCCAACAGAGACCCAAAGTTATAACTCAACTAAGGTCCAAAGTTATAACCCAAGGTCCAAAGTTATAACCCAACTAAGGTCCAAAGTTATAACCCAACTAAGGTCCAAAGTTATAACCCAACCAAGGTCCAAAGTTATAACCCAACTTAGACCCAAAGTTATAACCCAACTTAGACCCAAAGTTATAACCCAAGGTCCAAAGTTATAATCCAACTGAGACCCAAAGTTATAATCCAACTGAGACCCAAAGTTATAATCCAACTGAGACGCAAAGTTATAACCCAACTGAGACCCAAAGTTTTAACCCAACTGAGACCCAAAGTTTTAACCCAACTGAGACCCAAAGTTTTAACCCAACTGAGACCCAAAGTTTTAACCCAACTGAGACGCAAAGTTATAACCCAACTGTGGTCCAAAGTTATAACCCAGCTGTGGTCCAAAGTTATAACCCAACTGTGGTCCAAAGTTATAACCCAGCTGTGGTCCAAAGTTATAACCCAACTGAGACCCAAAGTTTTAACCCAACTGAGACCCAAAGTTTTAACCCAACTGAGACCCAAAGTTTTAACCCAACTGTGGTCCAAAGTTATAACCCAGCTGTGGTCCAAAGTTATAACCCAGCTGTGGTCCAAAGTTATAACCCAACTGAGACCCAAAGTTTTAACCCAACTGAGACCCAAAGTTTTAACCCAACTGAGACGCAAAGTTATAATCCAACTGAGACCCAAAGTTATAACCCAACTGAGACCCAAAGTTTTAACCCAACTGAGACGCAAAGTTATAACCCAACTGAGACCCAAAGTTTTAACCCAACTGAGACCCAAAGTTTTAACCCAACTGAGACCCAAAGTTTTAACCCAACTGAGACCCAAAGTTTTAACCCAACTGAGACGCAAAGTTATAACCCAACTGTGGTCCAAAGTTATAACCCAGCTGTGGTCCAAAGTTATAACCCAACTGTGGTCCAAAGTTTTAACCCAACTGAGACCCAAAGTTTTAACCCAACTGAGACCCAAAGTTTTAACCCAACTGAGACCCAAAGTTTTAACCCAACTGAGACCCAAAGTTTTAACCCAACTGTGGTCCAAAGTTATAACCCAGCTGTGGTCCAAAGTTATAACCCAGCTGTGGTCCAAAGTTATAACCCAACTGAGACCCAAAGTTTTAACCCAACTGAGACCCAAAGTTTTAACCCAACTGAGACGCAAAGTTATAATCCAACTGAGACCCAAAGTTATAACCCAACTGAGACGCAAAGTTATAACCCAACTGTGGTCCAAAGTTTTAACCCAACTGAGACCCAAAGTTTTAACCCAACTGAGACCCAAAGTTTTAACCCAACTGAGACGCAAAGTTATAACCCAGCTGTGGTCCAAAGTTATAACCCAACTGTGGTCCAAAGTTTTAACCCAACTGAGACCCAAAGTTTTAACCCAACTGAGACGCAAAGTTATAACCCAGCTGTGGTCCAAAGTTATAATTCAACTGAGACCCAAAGTTATAATCCAACTAAGGTCCAAAGTTATAACCCAACTAAGGTCCAAAGTTATAATCCAACTAAGGTCCAAAGTTATAATCCAACTAAGGTCCAAAGTTATAATCCAACTAAGGTCCAAAGTTATAACCCAACTAAGGTCCAAAGTTATAACCCAACTGGGGTCCATCAAAAAGCCACTACAGGCCCAGGTTAAATCCCTGAACACTGTCCACTCGTACGTTTATTTTTATTTCTCCTGAGCTGGACGTCAGAGCTCCTCCCTGGAGGAGCTGCAGAGGAAGGTGTGTGTTGGTGTTTAAGGCTGATATAGAGGAGCACAGAAGGAACAGGGCAGATACGAGAAACTGGAAACAGAGAGCAGAGCGGGGGGAGGCTGGGCTCCTGCTGGGAGGAGTACGATGGTTTGTGGAGGTTTGCGAGGGTCCGGGGGGCTCTTACACCGTCCACATGTTTGCTCACGGGTTTATGTGAAGTTTGACCTTACTTTGCTCGTAAAGACGCCCGGTATCGAGTGCAGATGTTAGAATGTGACAGGAGGAGTGACTGCTGTGTGTGTCTGTACACAGTATAAACAAAAGTATTGGGACGCCCACACATTACACCCACAGGCATCTCCTTCTAGTTCCAGTATGGAGTTTCTCTTCTTGTGCGGTTATAACAGCTTCCACTCCTCCAGTCTTCTGGAATTTCTGAGACGCTGATGGACGAGAGGCTCACCACGTCTGTTCTAGTTCATCCTAAAGGTGTGGATGGGGTTGGGGGTGTGGATGGGGTTGGGGGTGGGGAGGGGGGGCTGTCAGTCAAGTTCCTCCACACCAGAACTTACCCAACCAGCCTGTATGGAGCTGCACTGGGACACAGTCAGACATGCTGGAACCAGAGATAGGCACTCTAGTGAGCGACTCGAGTCAAAGTCGCCCAGAAAAAGACTTCGCTTGAAACTCGTCCCTAATGACTCTTGCCTCGACTCGGACTAAAATAACTCAAAAACAATAAGAGTCAGTCCGTTATTTTAAATTTTAGAATTAGAATTTAAAACTCAAATTAACCACATGTGGAATTTGACCTCCGCATTTAACCCTTCCGTGCAGTGAAACACCCACATATACACACACTAGGGGGCAGTGAAACACCCACATACACACACACACTAGGGGGCAGTGAAACACCCACATATACACACACTAGGGGGCAGTGAAACACCCACATACACACACACACTAGGGGGCAGTGAAACACCCACATATACACACACTAGGGGGCAGTGAAACACCCACATACACACACACACTAGGGGGCAGTGAAACACCCACATACACACACACACTAGGGGGCAGTGAAACACCCACATACACACACACACTAGGGGGCAGTGAAACACCCACATATACACACACTAGGGGGCAGTGAAACACCCACATACACACACACACTAGGGGGCAGTGAAACACCCACATACACACACACACTAGGGGGCAGTGAAACACCCACATACACACACACACTAGGGGGCAGTGAAACACCTACATACACACACACACTAGGGGGCAGTGAAACACCCACATATACACACACTAGGGGGCAGTGAAACACCCACATACACACACACACTAGGGGGCAGTGAAACACCCACATACACACACACACACACACTAGGGGGCAGTGAAACACCCACATACACACACACACTAGGGGGCAGTGAAACACCTACATATACACACACACTAGGGGGCAGTGAAACACCCACATACACACACACACTAGGGGGCAGTGAAACACCCACATACACACACACACTAGGGGGCAGTGAAACACCCACATACACACACACACTAGGGGGCAGTGAAACACCCACATACACACACACACTAGGGGGCAGTGAAACACCCACATACACACACACACTAGGGGGCAGTGAAACACCCACATACACACACACACTAGGGGGCAGTGAAACACCCACATATACACACACTAGGGGGCAGTGAAACACCCACATATACACACACTAGGGGGCAGTGAAACACCCACATACACACACACTAGGGGGCAGTGAAACACCCACATATACACACACTAGGGGGCAGTGAAACACCCACATACACACACACTAGGGGGCAGTGAAACACCCACATACACACACACACTAGGGGGCAGTGAAACACCCACATACACACACACACTAGGGGGCAGTGAAACACCTACATACACACACACACTAGGGGGCAGTGAAACACCCACATATACACACACTAGGGGGCAGTGAAACACCCACATACACACACACACTAGGGGGCAGTGAAACACCCACATACACACATACACTAGGGGGCAGTGAAACACCCACATACACACACACACTAGGGGGCAGTGAAACACCCACATACACACACACACTAGGGAGCAGTGAAACACCCACATACACACACACACTAGGGGGCAGTGAAACACCTACATATACACACACACTAGGGGGCAGTGAAACACCCACATATACACACACTAGGGGGCAGTGAAACACCCACATACACACACACACTAGGGGGCAGTGAAACACCCACATACACACACACACTAGGGGGCAGTGAAACACCCACATACACACACACACTAGGGGCAGTGAAACGCCCACATATACACACACACTAGGGGGCAGTGAAACACCCACATATACACACACTAGGGGGCAGTGAAACACCCACATATACACACACTAGGGGGCAGTGAAACACCCACATACACACACACTAGGGGCAGTGAAACACCCACATATACACACACTAGGGGGCAGTGAAACACCCACATACACACACACTAGTGAACATACACTAGGTGGCAGTGAGCACACGTGCCTGGAGCGGTGGGCAGCCCTATCCACACCGCCCAGGGAGCAGTTGGGGGTTAGGTGCCTTGCTCAAGGGCACCTCAGTCATGGCCTGGAGGATCCCTAACCTTCAGGCCACGACTGCTCAGGCACTGTGCACGAAACTTGCTTTCCTTGTTTCTGTGATTTGGGACGCAGCCCCTTCCTCATGACATCCGCTAATCGAGAGCGGGAAATCGGAGGGAAGCGCCAAACTTAAACAAAGAGGCGTGGCTTCGGCTAGAGTAGCGTACGTAGCGTAGCGTTCAGCTAGAGGGGAGGCAACGTGTAATTAACTTAGCCGTCAATACAGCTAATATATAAAATACAGTTATTTTCCGTTTCCTTTTTCCCCCATCATGCTCCTCTTTATGCTCCTCATTATGCTCCTTCAAGATTCAAGATTCAAGAGATTCAAGAGTTTTATTGTCATGTGTACAGCAGAACAGACAGTTACACTGTACAATGAAATTCTTACTTTGCTGCTCCTCCATTTACCAATAGATAAAGATAACAAATAAAATAAATAAAAAAAAAAAAAAAAAAAAAAAAAAAAAATATATATATATATATATATATATATATATATATATATATATATATATATATACAAAATATACAAAGGATAACAATATAAGTTTTTTATTTTTATAGTTAAAGAATAAAAAATAAAAGTTATGTGTGCTTTTATGTGCAAGTATGAAGAGCAGCAGCCATAAAGTGCAAGTTGCAAGAAACAAATGTAAACAATAATGTTCGTGTGAGCAGAGAATGTAAACAGTAATCTGACTGTACAGTGAGTGTAAACAGTATTCTGACAGTACAGTGAGTGTAAACAGTATTCTGACTGTACAGTGAATGTAAACAGTATTCTGACTGTACAGTGAGTGTAAACAGTAATCTGACAGTACAGTGAATGTAAACAGTATTCTGACTGTACAGTGAGTGTAAACAGTAATCTGACAGTACAGTGAATGTAAACAGTATTCTGACAGTACAGTGAGTGTAAACAGTATTCTGACAGTACAGTGAATGTAAACAGTATTCTGACTGTACAGTGAATGTAAACAGTAATCTGACAGTACAGTGAATGTAAACAGTATTCTGACTGTACAGTGAATATAAACAGTATTTATGACTGTACAGTGAATGTAAACAGTATTCTGACAGTACAGTGAATGTAAACAGTATTCTGACAGTACAGTGAGTGTAAACAGTATTCTGACTGTACAGTGAATGTAAACAGTAATCTGACAGTACAGTGAATGTAAACAGTATTCTGACTGTACAGTGAATATAAACAGTATTTATGACTGTACAGTGAATGTAAACAGTAATCTGACTGTACAGTGAATGTAAACAGTATTCTGACAGTACAGTGAATGTAAACAGTATTTATGACTGTACAGTGAATGTAAACAGTATTCTGACAGTACAGTGAGTGTAAACAGTAATCTGACAGTACAGTGAGTGTAAACAGTATTCTGACAGTACAGTGAATATAAACAGTATTTATGACTGTACAGTGAATGTAAACAGTAATCTGACTGTACAGTGAATGTAAACAGTATTCCGACAGTACAGTGAATGTAAACAGGATTTATGACTGTACAGTGAATGTAAACAGTATTCTGACAGTACAGTGAGTGTAAACAGTAATCTGACAGTACAGTGAATGTAAACAGTATTCTGACAGTACAGTGAATGTAAACAGTAATCTGACAGTACAGTGAATATAAACAGTAATCTGACTGTACAGTGAATGTAAACAGTATTCTGACAGTACAGTGAATGTGAACAGTATTCTGACAGTACAGTGAGTGTAAACAGTATTCTGACAGTACAGTGAATGTAAACAGTATTCTGACAGTTCAGTGAGTGTAAACAGTATTCTGACAGTACAGAGAATGTAAACAGTATTCTGACAGTACAGTGAATGTGAACAGTATTCTGACAGTACAGTGAGTGTAAACAGTATTCTGACAGTACAGTGAGTGTAAACAGTATTCTGACAGTACAGTGAATGTAAACAGTATTTATGACTGTACAGTGAATGTAAACAGTAATCTGACTGTACAGTGAGTGTAAACAGTATTCTGACTGTACAGTGAATATAAACAGTATTTATGACTGTACAGTGAATGTAAACAGTAATCTGACTGTACAGTGAATGTAAACAGTATTCTGACAGTACAGTGAATGTAAACAGTATTCTGACAGTACAGAGAATGTAAACAGTATTCTGACAGTACAGTGAATGTGAACAGTATTCTGACAGTACAGTGAGTGTAAACAGTATTCTGACAGTACAGTGAATGTAAACAGTATTCTGACAGTACAGAGAATGTAAACAGTATTCTGACAGTACAGTGAATGTGAACAGTATTCTGACAGTACAGTGAATGTAAACAGTAATCTGACAGTACAGTGAGTGTAAGGTGCAGTTTAAATCAGACCAGTTAAAACCAGTTCAGGTAGGAGAGGTTGGAGAGGTAGTGCGTGAGGTGTTCAGAAGCCTGATGGCCTGTGAGTAGAAACTGTTTGTCAGTCTTGTGGTCCTGGACTTCACACTCCTGTAACGTCTGCCTGAAGGTAAGAGTGTGAAGAGTGTGTGCTGGGGGTGTGTACTGTCCCTGATTATGTTGTGGGCCCTCCTGGTGACCCTGGTGTGGTAGATGTTCTGTAGTGAGGGGAAGGCTGCTCCTGAGATGGACTGTGCAGTTTTGATCACACGCTGGAGAGCCTTTCTGTCCTGAGCAGTAGAGTTTCCATACCAGATGATGATGGAGCTGGTAAGAACACTCTCAATCATACTCCTGTAGAAGGTGCTCATCATGCTCCTCATTATGCTCCTCATCATGCTCCTCATCATGCTCCACATTATGCTCCTCATTATGCTCCTCATCATGCTCCTCATCATGCTCCTCATCATGCTCCACATTATGCTCCTCATTATGCTACTCATCATGCTCCTCATCATGCTCCTCATCATGCTCCACATTATGCTCCTCATTATGCTCCTCATCATGCTCCTCATCATGCTGCTCATCATGCTCCACATTATGCTCCTCATTATGCTCCTCATCATGCTCCTCATCATGCTCCTCATCATGCTCCACATTATGCTCCTCATTATGCTCCTCATCATGCTCCTCATTATGCTCCTCATCATGCTCCACATTATGCTCCTCATTATGCTCCTCATCATGCTCCTCATTGGGCCAGACTCTGTCTAAAGACACTTTCAAATTTGAGCTTCTTAAAATGTAATAGCAGCTCTATGTAAACATTTAGGACACGCCTACTGAGCCTACTGACTCCCTACTACTGAGTCTAAGTTGTAAAGAGTTATATTATAATGTAATCAGCAGCTGTCGTTCACTTAAAAAAAAATGATATCACTTCTAGTTCACTCTACATCTAAAATAGTTAAAAAAACTTAAAGGCAAAGAAATTGTAATTTACTTTTTTAAAAATAGAATGAAATAGAATTTAAACAGAGAAAAGGAAGCACTGGATTAAAACATACAGCTGTGTCGTGCACACAAAGTTGATTATTTATATATATATATATATAACTGTGTATTTTTATCATACACATACAAATATGTGGTTCTGATTTGAGACTTGACTTAGACTCTAGCTGAAAGACTCGTGACTGGACTTGGACTTGTATTTTGTAACATGTGAACATCTCTGGCTGGAACAGAGAAGATCTTCCATTAAAAAGCCTGCAATAATATATTAGCAATATTGATCTTAATAAATTAGCATTAATAAAGAGAATAAAGTAAAGGAAGTTAATAGGCTAGTATTACTAAAGTTATTAAATCTGGATTTGTACAGTTATAAACATTAATATCTGTAAAATAGTGTTAATAAAGCAAATAAGTAAAAAGTTCAGCGTTAATAATGATAATAATTCTGCTTTAATGAGCCTCACACGTCCGGTATGTGTTATCGTGGTGTATATGTTTATATACTAGACTATACGATGCTCTCATCGTGTTTTATATATTTAAGTATGTGAAATAATAAACTGTCCCATATATACAATATAACACGCATCAGTTTCTGTAAGTATTAGTAAAACATGTGTTTACAGCGAATGCACTGCAGCTCGCTCTGTGTCTGATCTGACTCTGATCTGATTCCTGTGGGTGTAATGGTCCAGATGATCTAATAACACCAGATGTTTGCGTGTAATCTACTTTAGATTAGTAATTGCACTTACTCAGCATCCTGTTAGATTTCTGAGCTCATAGACTGATTGGGTTAGAGGAGGAGGAGCTCTGGTGGTTCCTCAGAAACTCGAGATGCTTAAAGGAGGTCCTGTCCTGATCTGAATCAGTTTCTCACCAGACAGACGCTGCTATGTTTTATAATTACAACGAACTTCTCTCTTTACCCTTACTTTCTAAACACCACCACTCCACTTCCTAAACACTGGGTAAATGGGTGGAGCTAAACTGCTGTAGGCTGAATGGGTGGAGCTAAACTGCTATAGGCTGAATAGGTGGAGCTAAACTGCTGTAGACTGAATGGGTGGAGCTAAACTGCTGTAGACTGAATAGGTGGAGCTAAACTGCTGTAGACTGAATAGGTGGAGCTAAACTGCTATAGACTGAATAGGTGGAGCTAAACTGCTGTAGACTGAATGGGTGGAGCTAAACTGCTGTAGACTGAATAGGTGGAGCTAGACTGCTGTAGACTGAATGGGTGGAGCTAAACTGCTGTAGACTGAATGAGTGGAGCTAAACTGCTGTAGACTGAATGGGTGGAGCTAAACTGCTGTAGACTGAATAGGTGGAGCTAAACTGCTGTAGACTGAATGGGTGGAGCTTAACTGCTGTAGACTGAATGAGTGGAGCTAAACTGCTGTAGACTGAATGGGTGGAGCTAAACTGCTGTAGACTGAATGGGTGGAGCTAAACTGCTGTAGGCTGAGTAAGAGGAGCTAAACTGCTGTAGACTGAATGGGTGGAGCTAAACTGCTGTAGACTGAATGGGTGGAGCTAAACTGCTGTAGACTGAGTAGGAGGAGCTAAACTGCTGTAGGCTGACTAGGAGGAGCTAAACTGCTGTAGGCTGAGTAGGAGGAGCTAAACTGCTGTAGGCTGAGTAGGAGGAGCTAAACTGCTGTAGACTGAATGGGTGGAGCTAAACTGCTGTAGGCTGAGTAGGAGGAGCTAAACTGCTGTAGGCTGAGTAGGAGGAGCTAAACTGCTGTAGGCTGAGTAGGAGGACTGTTATTTGTAGGTGTGTTTGTGTTTGTGACATCACAGAATCAGGCTGATGTGTCTGTTGTGCTGTATTTGAACTGTGACTGGTTTCTCTGGTACAGGCTCTTTAATTTGGTGGTGGTTTGTCTCCTCTGCTGGCTTTTCCAGTGAACGCTTCCTGCCCTCAGATCACAAAGAAGCCAGAGAGCAAGGCTGAGCCTCTGTTTACTTCCTGTTGCCTATAGTTACCAAACACAGGCAGTCGGTCATGAGTGAGCGCTTGTACTTGCCTGTGTTGGCAATAAAAGAGGAACAAATAGGTTCTTATCAATGAAGGGCCCCCGGCGTCCCTGGGCGTGGCTCAGCGAGTCGCTCAGGCTGGCCGTGGGAGTGAGAAGGAGTGAGAAGGAGTGAGAAGGAGACCTGGGGGATTGCGTCACTGTGTAAGCAGGCGCTCGCTCGCCTTCCTTTATAACCAGATGTGATCATTAACAGTCCCGCACGGCCGCGCTCACTCCCTCCTCGCCGTGCTTCCGCAGAGCCGCCGCCATGGCCGACCGCTTCGACTGCTTCTACTGCCGCGAGGACCTCGGGGGCAAGAAGTACATCAAGAAGGACGACAAGCCCGTCTGCGTGCGCTGCTTCGAGAAGTTCTGCGCCAACACCTGCACAGAATGCCGGCGGCCCATCGGCACGGACTCTAAGGTGAGAGCAGATGTTCAGATTTCAGCAGGACGGTCTGTGAAGCAGTCTGTTAGTTCAGAGTCCAGCTGCTAGAGCGCCACAGTTAAAGACACTCAGAACACAAGGGGGCGATGTGAGTTTGTGTGAAGACGTTATTGAACTTAAGATAAACTGAAGCTCTTCAGCGTTTATATTAATCACTGCTGTCCCTGAACTTCACAGGACACTGTTTATCTCTTATCAGAGACAGTTTTACTTACACACCTACGTTTTACCTTTAAGGCATCAGATCCTGCAGGGCATTTATACCAGTAAACCTTTGTTACCTGTAAGGCATTTATACCTGTAAACCTTTGTTACCTGTAAGGCATTTATACCTGTAGACCCTCTTTACCTGTAAGGCATTTATACCTGTAAACCTTTGTTACCTGTAAGGCATTTATACATGTAAACCTTTGTTACCTGTAAGGCATTTATACCTGTAGACCCTCTTTACCTGTAAGGCATTTATACCTGTAAACCTTTGTTACCTGTAAGGCATTTATACCTGTAGACCCTCTTTACCTGTAAGGCATTTATACCTGTAAACCTTTGTTACCTGTAAGGCATTTATACATGTAAACCTTCTTTACCTGCAAGGCATTTATACCAGTAAACCTTCTTTACCTGTAAGGCATTTATACATGTAAACCTTCTTTACCTGTAAGGCATTTATACCAGTAAACCTTCTTTACCTGTAAGGCATTTATACCTGTAAACCTTCTTTACCTGTAAGACATTTATACCAGTAAACCTTTGTTACCTGTAAGGCATTTATACCTGTAAACCTTCTTTACCTGTAAGACATTTATACCAGTAAACCTTCTTTACCTGTAAGGCATTTATACCTGTAGACCTTCTTTACCTGTAAGGCATTTATACCAGTAAACCTTTGTTACCTGTAAGGCATTTATACCTGTAAACCTTCTTTACCTGTAAGGCATTTATACCTGTAAACCTTTGTTACCTGTAAGGCATTTATACCTGTAGACCCTCTTTACCTGTAAGGCATTTATACCTGTAAACCTTTGTTACCTGTAAGGCATTTATACATGTAAACCTTCTTTACCTGCAAGGCATTTATACCAGTAAACCTTCTTTACCTGTAAGGCATTTATACATGTAAACCTTCTTTACCTGTAAGGCATTTATACCAGTAAACCTTCTTTACCTGTAAGGCATTTATACCTGTAAACCTTCTTTACCTGTAAGACATTTATACCAGTAAACCTTTGTTACCTGTAAGGCATTTATACCTGTAAACCTTCTTTACCTGTAAGGCATTTATACCAGTAAACCTTTGTTACCTGTAAGGCATTTATACCTGTAAACCTTCTTTACCTGTAAGGCATTTATACCAGTAAACCTTTGTTACCTGTAAGGCATTTATACCTGTAAACCTTCTTTACCTGTAAGGCATTTATACCAGTAAACCTTCTTTACCTGTAAGACATTTATACCAGTAAACCTTCTTTACCTGTAAGACATTTATACCAGTAAACCTTCTTTACCTGTAAGACATTTATACCAGTAAACCTTCTTTACCTGTAAGACATTTATACCAGTAAACCTTTGTTACCTGTAAGGCATTTATACCTGTAAACCTTCTTTACCTGTAAGGCATTTATACCAGTAAACCTTCTTTACCTGTAAGGCATTTATACCTGTAGACCTTCTTTACCTGTAAGGCATTTATACCTGTAGACCTTCTTTACCTGTAAGGCATTTATGCCAGAAAGATATCTTTATGTATAACGTGTCTTCACCATTAGGGCACCTTTACTTGAAAAGCATCTTGATCTGTATTTATTCATACCTGTCAGCCTTTACCTGCAAGGCAGCCTTGCCCATAAGGTATTTATACAGAAAGGCATGTTAACTTGTATCTATACCTTTAGGGCAGCTAAAACATTTTGATATGCCTTCTTTACCTGTAAGGTATTTTCACCTATAAGGCATTTATACCATATCTTTAAGTTATAAGCACCTGTAAGGCATTTTCACCTGTAAGACATCTTTACCTTTAGGGTATTTACCTGTTAGGCAACTAGATGTGTAAGACATTTATTCCTGCAAACCTTCGGTACCTGTCAGGCATTTGTGCCAGGAAGACATCTTTATTGCCAAGGCATCTCCGGCTATAAGGCTTTAACAGCAGAAAGGTATCTTTGTTAGTTAGTTAAGGCACCTTTGCATTCATTCATACTTTTATCATATTTACCTGAAAGGCATTTTGATCTGTGAAGCATTTATATCTTTAACCTCTCTTTACCTGTAACAAACCTTGATGTTTAGGATATATTTACCTGTATGGCGTTAATACTGGTAAGTTGCCTGTACATGTGAAGTATCTTTATATTAAAGTCTTTACATAAGGTGTAAGGTGTACATGTAAGGTGTTTCACCTGTAATGTATTATTTCCTATAATACTGTATGGAATTTGAACCTGTAGGGCTTTTTTATCAGTAAAATGTCGACCTTACCTGTAAAGGATCTTCAGTTTTAACCTGTAAGATGTCTTAACCTGTAAAGTGTACTTACCTGTAAGTGTGTGTTTGTGTTTGTGTGTGTATGTGTGTGTGTGTGTATATGTGTGTGTGTGTGTGTATGTGTGTGTGTGTGTGTGTGTGTGTGTGTATGTGTGTGTAATTGTCTGTGGGTGTGCGTGTGTGTGAGTGTGTATGTGTGTGAGTTGAGAATGTGTGTGTATGAGTATGTTGGTTGTGTATGTGTTGTGTGTGTTTGTGTATGTGTGTGTGGTGTATGTGTTGTGTTGTGTGCGTGTGTGAGTTTGTGTATGTGTGTATGTGTGTGTTATGTGTTTATGTGTGGTTGTGTGTTTTTATATAGTGTGTGTGTTTGTGTGTGTGAGTATGTGTAAGTGTGTGTGTGTGTGTGTTTGGGTATGTGTTGTGTTGTGCATGTATGTGTGTGTGTGTGTGTGTATTGTGTATGTCGTGTGTGTGTGTGTTTGTAGTGTAAATCAGTGTTGTGTGGGGTTGATGTGTGTGTTGTGTGTGTGTATGTATTTGTGTGTGATTGTGTGTGGTGTGGTATGTGTGTGCGTGTTCTGTGTGTGGTCTGATGTGTGTGTGTGAGTATGTATTGTGTGTTGTCTGTGTTGTATGTGTGTTTGGTGTGTATGTGTAAGTATGTAGTGAGAGTATTTGTGTGTGTGTAATTTAATGAGTGTTTTGTGAAGGTGTGGTGTGTGTATGTGTGTGTGTGTGTATGTGATGTGTGTGTGTATATCTGTGGGTGTGTGTGTGTGTGTGTGTGTATGTTGGTGTGTGTGTGTCTGTGTGTGAGTTGTTTTTGTGGAGAGTCTGTCTGTGTGTGTATGTCTGTCTGTGTGTGTGTGTGTGTGTGTGTGTGTGTGTGTAGGAGCTCCACCATAAGGGCCGGTACTGGCACGAGGACTGTTTCCGCTGCAGTAAGTGTTATAAGAATCTGGCGAAGGAGGCGTTCAGCGTGAAGGACGAGCGCATCCTCTGCAGTAAATGCGGTTCACGCGAGGACGCCCCCCGCTGTCACACCTGCTACAAACCCATCCTCGCAGGTACAACCACTACACACACTCACACACACACTCACACTCACACACACTCTCACACACACACACTCACACACACTCACACACACTCTCACACACACACACACACACTCACACACACTCACACACACTCTCACACACTCACACACACTCACACACACTCTCAACACACACTCCACGGACACGCACCACACACTCCAACACACCTCTCACCACACACACACTCACACACACTCCACACACACACACTCACACTCACACACTCACTCTCCACACACACTCACACATCACACTCACACACACACTCTCACACCCACACCACTCCTCACACACACTCACAAACACCCTCCTCACACACTACTCACGACTCACACACTCTCACACACTCACACACACAACACCTCACACCACACTCAACACCTCTCACAACACTCACACTCACACACCACCTCACACACACTCTCACACACACACATTAACCCACACCACACACACTCACACACACTCTCACACACACACACTCACACACACTCTCACACACACACTCACACTCTCACACACACACACTCACACACACTCACACACTCACTCACACTCTCACACACACACACTCACACACACTCACACACACTCTCACACTCACACACACTCACACACACACTCACACTCACACACACTCTCACACACACACACTCACACACACTCACACACACACTCACACACACACACTCACACACACTCACACACACTCTCACACATCACACACACACACACACACTCCACACACACACAACACAACACACACTCTCACACACACACCACTCACACAACACACACTCTCGCACACTACACACACACACACTCTCACACCACAACACACCTCTCACACACACTCATCGCACACACTCACACACACACTCTCACACACACACACTCTCACACACACTCACACACACACTCTCCACACCACCCACACTTCACACCTCTCACACACGTCACAACTCGCACACTCTCACACACCCACTCTCACTCTCACACACTCACAACCTCCTCACACACACACTCACACACACACACACACTCACATCACACTCCACAACACACTCACAGTCACACACACCTCACACACACACTCTCACACACACACTCACCCCACACACTCTCACACCACACTCAACTCTCACACCCACACACTCACGACACACTCACACCCACTCTCACACAACTCACACTCACCAGTCTACACACACTCACACACACTCTCACACCCACACACACACACACACACTCTCCACACACACACACTCACACACACAAAAACTCCTCACCCACACTCTCACACACACTCTCACACACACTCAACACACACACTCTCCCACACACACACATCCCTCACGACCCCTCCAAAGACACTCACACACACCTCTCACACACAACTCACACACAACGCACACACACACACTCAACACACACATCAACACACCCACAATCACAACACCCACACACACCCTCACTCACACACACACTCACAACTCACCAACTCACACACACCTCTAACACACTCACACTCACACAACCCTCCCCTACAATCATCACTCAACTCTCACACACACACACACAGCACTCACACACACTCCTCACACACACACACTCACACACACTCTCACACCCAAACCCCACACTCACACTCCACACAACACACACTCACTCACACTACCACTCTCACAACACTCACTCCACACTCTCACAACACACACACTCACACACACTCACACACCACTCTCACACTCACACACACTCACACACACACTCCACTCACACACACGTCTCACACACACACATCTCTCACACACTCACACATACTCTCTATCACTCCACCACACACACACTCACACACACTCTCACACACTCACACACACTCACACACACTCTCACACACACACACTCACACACACTCTCACACACACACACACTCTCACACACACTCTCGCACACACTCACACACACACTCTCACACACACACACTTCTCACACACAACTCAACTACACACACTCACACACACACACCAACTCCTCACACACACTCACACACACACTCTCACACACACTCACACTCACACACTCTCACACACTCACACTCACACACTCTCACACACACTCACACTCTCACACACTCACACTCACACACACACTCACACACACACACACACACACACAGTCACACACACTCACAGTCACACACACTCACACACACTCTCTCACACACACACTCACACACACTCTCACACACACACTCATACTCTCACACACACACACTCACACACACTCACACACACTCTCACACACTCACAACACTCACAGTCCCCACACACAACTCACAACACACACTCACACACACACACTCACAACACACATTCTCCTCACACACACACTCTCACACACACTCTCACACACCACTCCACACACACCCACTCTCACCACACACACTCTCTCACACACACTCCACACACACACTCTCACACACACTCACACTCACACACCATCCTCTCACACACCTCCACACTCACACACACTCACACACACCCACAATCACACACACTCACACACACTCTCACTCACACACACACTCACACTCACACTCACACACACTCTCACACACTCACACTCACACACCCACAATCACACACACTCTCACACACACACACACACACACACTCACACACACTCTCACACACACACACTCACACACACTCTCACACACACACTCACACTCTCACACACACACACTCACACACACTCACACACTCAGCTCACACTCTCACACACAACCACATCACACTCACATCCACACTCACCACACAACCACTCACACTCACACCACTCACACACACACTCACACTCCACACACACTCTCACACTCCACACACTCAACACACACTCACACACACTCTCACACACACACACTCACACACACTCTCACCACACTCACACAACACTCACACACACTCACACACACTCTCACACACACACACTCACACACACTCACACACACACACACTCTCACACACACTCTCGCACACACTCACACACACACTCTCACACACACACACTCTCACACACACTCACACACACACTCTCACACACACTCACACTCACACACTCTCACACACTCACACTCACACACTCTCACACACACTCACACTCTCACACACTCACACTCACACACACACTCACACACACTCACAACACACTCACAGCAGTCACACACACTCACACACACTCTCCTCACACACACAACTCACACAACACTCTCACACACACACTCATACTCTCACAACACACACACTCACACACACTCTCACACACACACACTCACACACACTCCTCACACACACACACACACTCACCTCACACAACACCTCACACACAACACACTCTCACACACAAACCACTCTCACACACACACACTCTCACACACTCACACACACACTCTCACAACACACTCCACACTCACACACACTTCTACACACACTCACACTCCACACTCTCACCACACACTCCACACTCTCACACACTCACACACACATACACTCACACTCAAGCTCTCACACACACACACACTCACACACACTGCACACACACTCACACACACTCTCACACACACAACACACTCCCACACACTCTCACAAACACACACTCACACTCTCACACACACACTCACACTCACTCACACACTCACTCACCTCTCACACCCACACACACACACACCCTCACACACACAACTCTCACACTCAACACACACTCACACACACACTCACACAATCACTCTCACACACACACACTCACACACACTCACACACACCTCCTCACCAACCAAACCACACACTCACACACACTCACACACACTCTCACACACCTCCACACACACTTCACACACACTCTCCACATCCACCACACACTCGCACACACTCTCACAACACACACACACTCTCAACACACCACTCAACACACACTCTCACACACACTCACACACACACCTCTCACACACACACACTCTCACACACACTCACACACAACACATCCTATCCTCTCCACTCTCACCTCCCACTCTCCCTCGTCTCTCTCTCTCCCTCACCCCACACCATAAGTACACAACACCACACAAATCTCACCTCACCACCACACACTTACTGAATACACAAACCCATATACTCACTCACTACTCTCAACAGTTATGTCAAACCAACTTCGCACACTCCCTCAACTCTGACCGTCACCTCTTAACCTAGATCCTCAACAACCCACCTCCCCCCCGCCCTCCCACACCACCCTCACTCTACCCGCTCCTGGCGGCACTAACCATTCACCATCACTATGCAACAATCAAAACTGAAACACCACGAACTCCTCACAAACTCACACCCCACTCAAAACCTATACGTCGACCCCCCTTACCCCCCCCCCAACACTCTCACACACACTCTCACATAATCACACTCACTACACTCTCACACAACACTCACACACTCACACTCTCACACTCACACACACACTCACACACACACACACCACACACACTCACCCACACTCACATTCACCCACACTGCACAACACACCTCACACACACACACTCACACACACCTCTCACACACAAACACTCATACTCTCACTACACACACACTCACACACACTCACCACACACCACACACTCACAGTCACACACACATCACCACACTCTCACACACACACACTCTCAACATACTCTCACACACACACCACTCACACACACATACTCTCAACACACACTCTCACACACCACTCTCACACACACACACTAAACACACACTCTCCACACACACACTCTCACACACACTTCACACACACACACTCTCACACACACCTCACACTCACAACACACTCTCACACCACTCACACTCACACTCACTCACACACCCCACAATCACACACACTCACACTCACATCTCACTCACACACGACACTCACACTCACACTCACACAACACTCTCACACACTCAACACACACACAATTACACACACTCACACACACTCTCCACACACACTCACACATCACACAACTCATACACACACACTCTCACACACAACTCACAACACCACTACTAACACACTCAACAACTCACCCCCACTCTCACAACACACACGTCACACAAACACACTCACACACACTCACACACACTCACGACACTCTAACCACCACTCTAACACACACACATCCATCACACCACACACTCAGTGTGTGGGTGTGATAAGGTTGTTTGTTCAGGTGTTGAGGGTGTGGTCAGTGTTTAGGTAGAGTGGGTTTGTCAGGTATGTTATGGGGTTGGGGTGGGGTCAGGTTGTTGTTCAGGTTTGTGGGTGAGGCTCAGGTTGTTGTTCAGGTGAGTGGGTGTGGATCAGGTTGTTTAGGTGGTGAGTGTGTTAAGGATGTTGTTCAGGGTGTGGGTGTGGTCCCAGGGTTGTTTAGTGTGTGGGTGTGGTCCAGGTTGATTTGTTCAGGTGTGTGGTGTATGAGGTTTGTTTAGGGTGTGTGGTGTGATCAGGTTTGATGTTCAGGAATGTGTGGGTGTGATCAGGATGATAGGTAATGTGGGTGGTGATAAGGTTGTTGTTCAGGTGTGTGGGTGTGGTCAGGTTGTTTAGGTGTGTGGGTGTGATCAGGTTGTTGTTCAGGTGTGTGGGTGTGGTCAGGTTGTTGTTCAGGTGTGTGGGTGTGATCAGGTTGTTTAGGTGTGTGGGTGTGATCAGGTTGTTGTTCAGGTGTGTGGGTGTGGTCAGGTTGTTGTTCAGGTGTGTGGGTGTGGTCAGGTTGTTCAGGTGTGTGGGTGTGGTCAGGTTGTTCAGGTGTGTTGGTGTGATCAGGTTGTTGTTCAGGTATGTGGGTGTGGTCAGGTTGTTGTTCAGGTGTGTGGGTGTGGTCAGGTTGTTGTTCAGGTGTGTGGGTGTGGTCAGGTTGTTTAGGTGTGTGGGTGTGATCAGGTTGTTCAGGTGTGTGGGTGTGATCAGGTTGTTTCAGGTGTGTTGTGTGATCAGGTTGTTGTTCAGGTGTGTGGGTGTGGTCAGGTTGTTGTTCAGGTGTGTGGGTGTGATCAGGTTGTTTAGGTGTGTGGGTGTGGTCAGGTTGTTCAGGTGTGTGGGTGTGGTAAGGTTGTTGTTCAGGTGTGTGGGTGTGATCAGGTTGTTTAGGTGTGTGGGTGTGATAAGGTTGTTGTTCAGGTGTGTGGGTGTGATCAGGTTGTTTAGGTGTGTGGGTGTGGTCAGGTTGTTGTTCAGGTGTGTGGGTGTGGTCAGGTTGTTGTTCAGGTGTGTGGGTGTGGTCAGGGTTTTTCCAGGTGTGGTGGGTGTGTAAGGTTTGTTTGTTCAGGTGTGTGGGTGTGGTCAGGTTGTTCAGGTGTGTGGGTGTGGTCAGGTTGTTCAGGTGTGTGGGTGTGATCAGGTTGTTGTTCAGGTGTGTGGGTGTGATCAGGTTGTTCAGGTGTGTGGGTGTGGTCAGATGTTGTTCAGGTGTTGTGTGTGGTTCAGTTGTTAGTTTCAGGTGTGTGGGTGTGAGCAGGTTTGTTCAGGTGATGAGGGTGTGGTAAGGTTGTTGTTCAGGTTTTGTGGGAGTGGATCAGATGGTATAGGTGTGTGGGTGTGATAAGTTGTTGTTCAGCGTGTGTGGTGTGGATCATGTATGTTCATGGTGTGTGGGTGTGGTCAGGTTGTTCAGGTGTGTGGGTGTGATCAGGTTGTTTAGGTGTGTGGGTGTGGTCAGGTTGTTCAGGTGTGTTTCTGCTTGTGTGCTGCAGGTACGGAGAGTGTGGAGTATAAGGGAAACTCCTTCCATGACGAGTGTTTCACCTGTTATCAGTGTAAGAAGCCCATCGGCTCTCAGAGCTTCCTGACCAAGAACGACAACATCTACTGCACGTCCTGCCACGAGAAGAAGTTCGCCAAGCAGTGCGCCGGCTGCAGGAAGGTGAGAGCCTGGCTTTAGTGCTCACTCTGAAATAATCACTACACACAGTACACACTCAACCACCAGCACTCAGATATATAACCAGCACTGTGTGTATGTATGTGTGTATATGTGTGTGTGTTATATGTGTGTGTGTGTGTTATGTGTGTGTGTGTGTTATGTGTGTGTGTGTGTTATGTGTGTGTGTGTTATATGTGTGTGTATTATATGTGTGTGTGTCCATGTGTGTGTTTATATTGTGTGTGTGTTATGTGTGTGTGTGTCTAAGTGTGTAGTTAATGGTGTTATTTGTGTGAGCTTATCTGTGTGTTAAATAAGTGAGTGGGTGTGTGTGTGAGTGTGTTCTGTCTAAGTATATATATATGTGTTGTGGTGTTGTGTTATATGTGTGTGTGTATGTGTTATATGTGTGTGCGTATATGTGTGTTATATATGTGTGTGTGTGTGTGTGTGTGTGTCTTATATATATATATAAATGTGTGTGTGTGTGTGTCTTATATATATATGTGTGTGCGTATATGTGTGTTATATATGTGTGTGTGTGTGTGTGTGTGTTATATATAAATGAGTGTGAGTGGTGTCTCTTATATATATATGTGTGTGTGTGTATATTTGTTTTTATAGTGTGTGTGTGTTTATATAATATTAGAATAATATATATATATATATATATATATATATATATATATATATATATATAAATGTGTTGTGTGTGTGTGTGTGTGTGTGTGTCTTATATATATATGTGTGTGTGCATATATGGTTGTTATAATTTGTGTGTGTGTTCTATGTGTGTGTGTGTGTGTCTTATATATATATATATATATGTGTGTGTGTATATATGTGTGTTATATATGTGTGTGTGTGTGTGTGTCTTATATATATGTGTGTGCGTATATGTGTGTTATATATGTGTGTGTGTATTCTATGTGTGTGTGTGTGTGTGTGTCTTATATATGTGTGTGTGTGTGTGTCTTATATATATATATATGTGTGTGTGTGTTATATATATATATATATATGTGTGTGTTATATGTGTGTGTGTATGTGTTATATGTGTGTGCGTATATGTGTGTTATATATGTGTGTGTGTGTGTGTGTGTCTTATATATATATATGTGTGTGTGTGTGTGTGTACAGGCCATTACCTCTGGGGGGGTGAATTACCAGGACCAGCCGTGGCACTCGGCCTGTTTCGTGTGCTCCACCTGTGAGAAGCCTCTGGCTGGAACTCGCTTCACCTCGCACGAGGACAGCGTTTACTGCGTGGACTGTTACAAAACCTGCGTCGCCAAGAAGTGCAGCGGCTGCCAGAACCCCATCACCGGTCAGTTAGCTGTCCGCTAACCCATCCCTGCAAACACTGCCATCCAAGTGATCATGTGATGCAACCCTCTCATTGTAATTAGCTGTTTCGTGAAACTTGTTGCAGCTGAGTTTCAGGTCAGTTGCAAGATAGTTTACATCTGCAACTGCTCAGGCTCAGTTCAGTCTCATGCAGGTTTCAAGCAGCTGAGGTTGCGTGTAGGTTGCAGGGTGTACGGTAAGGGTGTGAACGGTGCTGAGCGCTGGTGTTGTTTTCTCCTGCAGGGTTCGGAAAAGCCACCAACGTGGTGAACTACGAGGGAGGAACCTGGCACGACTACTGCTTCACCTGCAGGAAGTGCTCCCTGAACCTCGCCGACAAGCGCTTCGTCTCCAAAACCGGAGACATTTACTGCAGCGACTGCTCCAAGAAAGTCTAGAGAGAGACAGAGAGAGAGAGAGAGGGAGAGATAGAGAGAGTGGGGGGGGGGGGGGGGGGGAAGGTAGAGAGAGAGGAGACAGAGAGAGATAGAGTAGAGGGGGAGAGAGAGAGGGGGAGGTAGTAGAGAGAGAGACAGAGAGAGAGAAGAGAGGGGAGGTAGAAGAGAGAGAGAGAGGGGGGGGTAGAGAGAAGAGAGAGAGAGAGGGTGAGTAAGAGAGAGAGTAGAGAGAGAGAGAGAGCAGAGAGAGAGATGTGGGGGTAGAGAGAGGAGAGACATAGAAGAGAGAGAGAGAGAGAGGGAGAGAGAGAGAGAGAGAGAGAGAGGGGTCGGGGGGGGGTAGAGAGAGAGAGACAGAGAGAGAGAGAGAGAGAGAGAGAGAGAGAAGGGAGGTAGAGAGAGAGAGGGGGAGTAGAGAGAGAGAGAACAGATGAGAGAGAGAGAGAAGAGAGAGAGAGCAGTAGAGTGAGAGAGGGGGGGGGGTAGAGAGAGAGAGACAAGAGTAGAGAGAGAGAGGGGGGAGGTAAGAGAGAGAGAGAGAGAGAGAGAGGGGGGGGAATGAGAAGAGAGAGAGAGAGCAGGGTGGATTGGGGGGGAAGAGTGAGTGGGTGGGGGGTAGAGATAGAGAGACAGAGAGAGATCGCTGCGCGTTGCGGGTATCGTCTCTCTCTGTTATCGTACGCCTCCTCTCGCTCTTCTCTCTCTCTCTCCTCTCGTTGCGTACCCCTCTCTTCTGCGATCTCTTTTTGTTTCGTTCGATTCTCTCTCTCGTTCCTTTTTTTTTGTCTCTTGTCGGTGGTTGGGGTTGTTTTAGTGGTGTTTGCTACTCTCTCTCTCGCTCTCTGTTTTTACTCTCGTCTCGCCCTCGCTCTTCTCTCTCTCTTTGTTTTTCTACGCTCTCTCTCTTCCCGCTCTCGCGCGCTCGCGCTCTTTTTTTTACTCTCTCTGCGCGCTCTCTTCTCTTTGTGTGTCTCTCTCTTCTTTTTTGTACTCTCGCTCTCCTCCCTCTCGCTCTCTCTCTCTTTGTTTTTTCTCTCTCTCTTCTTTTTTACTCTCTCTCTCTGCCCCTCGCTCTCTCTCTCTCTTTGTGCTCTCTCTCTCTGCTTTTTCTTACTCTCTCGTCGTCTCAGCTCTCTCTCTCTCTGTTCTCTTCCTTTTCCTTTTTTTTTTTTTTTTTTTCTTTCTTGTTGTTCTTTTTTTTTCTTACTCTCGCTCTTCGATCCTTTGGTTTCTTACTTCCTCTCTCTCTCCTTTTTTATTCTTTACCTCTCTCTCTCTTCTCTTTTTATTCTTACTGCTCTCTCTCTCTCTCTCGCACAAAACACCCCCACAACCCCACCTACCCTAACCAATAAGTACCAATCCTGCGACCTTCTCCTGACAACTCACAACATCACTACTAGCTGCTCAAAAAACGACCATCCCACACCGATAAGATATAAAACCAGAAACTTATTCCGCTTCCTCCGCCTTCCAACCACCCGCGCACCTCCGCCTCCCTGAGCAGAGTAGGCTGGAGAATCACAGACGACCACCCTGCAGTGAGTATATGGAACGCTGAGTTAGACGTGTGGGCTCTGTTCCTGTACTGGTGTGCGCTGCTGCCTCCAGTGAGTGATGGACGAGGAAAGTGAGGCGTGTGTTCTGGTATTTCCTCACACTGTTCCTCACACCCACACGCGGCTCTCGTCCAGCACGTCAGCTCCAGCAGCTTTAGTCTCAGGCAGCGTCTGTCCGCGTCTCAGCCGAGCAGCAGTTACCCTCATATATACGAGCTAGATCATTTCACACCTGCTCACACCTGGTCCTGATTAATATAAACATCTGAAATAACCTTGCTCATACGCAGTCACTGTCTCTGTGTCCTCTGTGTCCTCTGTGTCCTCTGTCTCACGTGTTTATGCATTGCTGGACAAAAACCCAATAAACAGTCAGACTCAGAGCTGCTTGTCTGCTGTGTTTTTATTTGGGGGTTTAACAGCGCCATCTGCTGCTGACCTGGTGAAAGCTCAGACAGGTGGTGTTTGATTGTGTGTGAATAACAGTGTTAGTTTGTGTACAATTGAATGTTTTCCTTCATCAGCAGCTTCCAGTTCACTCCTGACCTTCTAACCTCACCTGTGGCCTACAGGTCTGTTTCAGTAGCTCAGACACCTGAATGGTCCCAGTCAGTGGTACAGAGTCTGTACTACAGTGCCCCCTCCTGGACACACACCTTATTACACAACTCAGATCCAGCTGCGTTACAGATGTGCATCTTCATCACTGAGTCCGATACCAAACACACCTTCATACCAAACACATCTTCATACCAAACACACCTTCATACCAAACACACCTTCATACCAAACACACCTTCATACCAAACACATTTTCATACCAAACTCGACCTTCATACCAAACACACCTTCATCACTCCAAACACATCTCATACCAAACACATATTCAAACCAAACACAACCTTCCATACCAAACACTACCTCATAACCAAACACATCTTCATACCAAACACACCTTCATACAAACACACCTTTCGATACCACACAACTTCATACCAAACACACCTTCCATATACCAAACATCGACCTTCATACCAAACACATCTTCATACCAAACACACCTACAAACCAAACACACCTTCATACCAAACACATTTTCATACCAAACACACAAACCTTCATACCAAAACCCACCTTCATACCAAACACAACTTCCATAACAAACACACCTTCATACAAACCACCTTCAACCAAACCCACCTTCATACCAACACATCTTCACATACCAAACACACCTTCATACCAAAACACATCATACCAAACACACAACCTTCATACCAAACACACTTCATAACCAAACCACCTTCATACCAAACACATACTTCAAATACCAAACACACCTTCATACCAAACACATCTTCATACCAAACACATCTTCATACCAAACACACCTTCATACCAAACACATCTTCATACCAAACACACCTTCATACCAAACACATCTTCATACCAAACACACCTTCATACCAAACACACCTTCATACCAAACACATCTTCATACCAAACACACCTTCATACCAAACACATCTTCATACCAAACACATCTTCATACCAAACACACCTTCATACCAAACACATCTTCATCACCAAACACACCTTCATACCAAACACACCCTTCATCCACCAAACACAACACATTCATACCAGAACACATCATACCAAACACACCTTCAGACAAACCACACCTTCAAAACAAACACATCATAACGCAAACACACCAACACCACCTACATACCAATCCACCTCTTCATACCAAACACAATTTCTTCATCCAACACACCTTCATATACTCAAACACATCTTCAATACCATACACACCTTCATACCAACACATCTTTCATACCAAACACATCTTCATACCAAACACACCATTCATACCAAACACATCTTCATACCAAACACACCTTCATCACCAAACCACATCTTCCATAACCAAACACACCTTCAAACCAAAACACATCACCTTCATACCAAACACATCAACTTCATACCAAACACACCTTCACATACCAAAGACACAAAAAACCCCCTTCATACCAAACACATCATCATACCAAACCACCTACATACCAAACACAATCTTCATACAAACACACCTTCATTCCAAACACCACTTCATACAAACACATCATACCAAACACACCTTCATACCACACACATCTTCATACACCAAACACACCTTCATCACCAAACACACCTTCATACCAAACACATCATACCAAACACACCTTCATACCAAACACATCTTCATACCAAACACACCTTCATACCAAACACACCTTCATACCCCACCACACCTTCATACCAAACCCACCTTCATACCAAACACATCTCATAACCAAACACACCTCATACCAAACACATCTTCATACCAATACACACCATCATACCAAACACAGCTTCCTACCAAACAACACCTTCCGATACCAACCACCCATCATACCACACACATCCTTCATACCAAACACCCCTAATACCACACACCCCTTCAACACCTAACACACATCTACAACCCAACCACAACTTCAAACAAAACACATCTTCATACCAAACACCCCAACAAACCCAACCCACTCATTACCAAACACATACCAACCACACACACCTCATACCCAACACAACTTCATACCAAACACATACTACAAACCCAACACACCCTTCATACCAAACACATCTTCATACCAAACACACCTTCATCACCAAACACAACATCATACCAAACACACCTTCATACCAAACACATCTTACAAACCAAACACACCTTACATACCAAACACCACACCTTCATCCAAACACACTCATACCAAACACATCTTCATAACCAAACCCACCTTCATACCAAACACACCTTCATCACCAAACACATCATAACCAAACACCCCTTCATACCAAACACATCTTCATACCAAACACACCTATCATTATACCAAACCCACCTTCATACCAAACACATCATCATACCTAAACAACACCTTCATACCAAACACACCTTCATACCAAACACACTCCTACCAAACACATCTAACCAACAACATCTTCATACCAAACCACACCTACATACCAAACACACCATTCATACCAAACACACAAACCTACATACCAAACAAACCTCATACCAAAAACACATCTTCCATACCAACACAACTTCATCCAAACACACAACCCGACCTCAAACAAACACACCTTCATACCACTCACACCATCATACCAAACACATCTTCAACCAAACACCCTTCATACCAAACACAACTTCATACCAAAC
Source organism: Megaleporinus macrocephalus (assembly GCA_021613375.1). Taxonomy (NCBI): domain Eukaryota; kingdom Metazoa; phylum Chordata; class Actinopteri; order Characiformes; family Anostomidae; genus Megaleporinus; species Megaleporinus macrocephalus. The sequence goes on along the minus strand of CM038720.1, from coordinate 700,457 downwards.
AACCTCATACCAAACACATCTTCAAACCAAACCCAACCCCACCTTCCATACCAAACACGACCTTCATACCAAACACATCTTCATACCGAAAACACACCTTCCTACCAAACACACCTTCATACCAAACAGCATCATACCAAAACACACCTTCATACCATACACATCTTCATACCCAACACAACCACCTTCATACCAAACACACATTCATACGCAAACACAACATCATAACAAAACACACTCTTCATACCAAACACATCTTCATACCAAACCACACCATCAACACCAACACATCTTCATACCAAAACACACCTTCATACCCAACACCACCTTCATACCAAACACAGCTACATACCAAACACACTTCCATACCAAACACATCTTCATACCAAACACACCTTCATTACCAACACATCTTCATACCAAACACACCTTCAACCAAACACCACTTTCATACAAAACACATCTTCATAAACAAACACAACCTTCATTCCAAACACACCCTTCATCCCAAACACATCTTCATACCAAACACACCTTCATACCAAACACATCTTCATACCAAACACATCTTCATACCAAACACACCTTCATACCAAACACACCTTCATACCAAACACACCTTCATACCAAACACATCATACCAAACACACCTTCATACCAAACACATCTTCATACCAAACACATCTTCATACCAAACACACCTTCATACCCGAACAACACCACGTATCTTCTACCAAACACACCTTCATATCATACCAAACACATCTCATACCAAACACCTTCATCACCAACAACATCCCTTCATACCAAACAAATACCATCATACCAAACACGCCGGTTCCGACCTTCACATACCAAACACATCTTCATACCAAACACACCTTCATACCAAACACACCTTCATACCAAACACATCATACCAAACACACCTTCATACCAAACACACCTTCATACCAAACACATCTTCATACCAAACACACCTTCATACCAAACACACCTTCATACCAAACACACCTTCATACCAAACACATCTTCATACCAAACACACCTTCATACCAAACACACCTTCATCACCAAAACACCCATCATACCAAAAACACAATCTTTCATACCAACACATCTTCATACCAAACACACCTTCATACCATACACACCTTCATAACCAAACACACCCTAAACCTTCATACCAAACACATCTTCATACCAAACACACCTTCATAACCACACACACCTTCATACCAAACACACCCTTCATACCAAAAACACATCTTCATAACCAAACACACCTTCATACCAAACACAAACACCTTCATACCAAACACACTCTTCATATACCAAACACACCTCAAACCAAACACATCTCAATACCAAACACATCTTCATACCAAAACACACCTTACATCCCAAACACATCTTTCATACCAAACACAACCATCATAACCAAACACATTTTCATACCAAACACCCTTCAATACAAACACAAACCCACCTTCATACCAAACACATTTACATACCAAACACACCTTCATACCATACACATCTTCATACCAAACACACCTTCATACCAAACACATCTTCATACCAAACACACCTTCATACCAAACACATTTTCATACCAAACACACCTTCATACCAAACACATCTTCATACCAAACACACCTTCATACCAAACACATCTTCATACCAAACACACCTTCATACCAAACACATCATACCAAACACACCTTCATACCAAACACATCTTCATACCAAACACAACCTTCATACCAAACACATCATCATACCAAACACACTAACGACCTTCATACCAAACAGACCACCTTCATAACCAAAACACATCATAACCAAACACACCTCATAATACCAAACACATCTTCATACCAAACACACAACGACCTTCATACCAAACACACTTCATACCAAACACATCTTCTACCAAACACATCCTACCATACCAAACAAACCTTCATACCAAACACACATACACATACCAAACACACTTCATACCAAACAACACCTTCATACCAAACACACCTACATACCAACACATCTTCTAAACCAAACACATCTTCATACACAAACACATCCTTCATACCAAACACATCTTCATACCAAACACACATACCAAAACACACCTTCATACCAAGACACATCTTCATATCCAAACACATCTTCATACCAAACACACCTTCATACCAAACACATCTTCATACCAAACACACACCTCATAAACCAAACACACACTTCATACCAAACACGACACTTCATAAACCAAACACATCTTCAAACCAAACACACCTTCATACCAAAACACCTTCGATACCAAACACACATTCATACCAAACACATCATCATATACCAAACACACCTTCATACCAAACACAACCTTACATACCAAAAACACACATACCAAACACACCAATACCTTCATACCAAACACATCTTCATAACCAAACACACCTTCATACAAACACAACCTTCATACCAAACACATCTCATACCAAACACTACCTTCATACCAAACACATAGCCTTCATACCAAACACACCTCATACCAAACACATCATAACGAATACCAAACGTAACATCTTGCATACCAAACCAACACCTTCATACAAACACAATCATACCTTCATACCACCACAACCTTCATACCAAACACACCTTCATACCGATAATCACACATCGTTCAACCATAATACACAACTTCATACCAAACCCACCTTCAATACCAAACACACCTTCATACACCAAAACACAGCCTTCATACCAAACACATTCTTATACCAAACACGACAACCTTCATACCAAACACATCTTCATACCAAACCACACCTTCATCCAAACACATCTTCATACCAAACACACCTTCAAACCAAAACACACCTTCATACCAAACCATCTTCATACCAAAACAACACATCATACCAACACACTTCAACACCAAAACCACATCATACCAAACACACCATCATAAACCAACACATCTTCATACCAAACACACCTTCATACCAAAAACAAAAAAACACACTTCATACCAAACACATCACCTTCATACCAAACAACACAACTTCATACCAAAACACATCTTCATACCAAACACACACCTTCATCACCAAACACACCTACCATACCAAACACATGATCTTCATACCAAACACCAATCTTCATACTCAAACAACACCTTCATACCCAAACACACACCTTCATTACCAAACACCCTTCATACCAAACACATCATACAAACACACCTTCATACCAAACACATCTTCATACCAAACACATCTTCCCAAACCAAACACACCTTCATACCAAACACATCTCATACCAAAACACAACCTTCATACCAAACACATCTTCATAACCAAACACACCTTCATACCAAACACATCTACATACCGAACACACCTTCTACCAAACACACCATCATACCGAACACATCTTTCAACGCAAACAAACCTTCAAACCATACACACCTTCATACCAAACACAATCATAACCAAACACACCTTCAACCCAAAACACCTACATACCAAACACATCTTACATACCAAACACACCTTCATACGCAAACCCACCACCCTTCATACCAAACACACCTTCATACCAAACACATCATACCAAACACATCTTCATACCAAACACACCTTCATACCAAACACACCTTCATACCAAACACACCTTCATACCAAAAACACATCTTCATACCAAACACATCTTCATACCAAAGAACACTTCATACCAAACACCCCTTCATACCAAACACACCTTCATTCCAAACACATCTTCAAACCAAACACACCTTCATACCAAAACAACACCATCATACCAAAACCCCCTTCATACCAAACACATCTTCATACCAAACACAGATCCTTCATACCAAACACACACCTCATACCAACACACCTTCATACCAACTACATCTTCATACCAAACACATCTTCATACCAAACACACCTTCATATCCAAACACATCTTCATACCAAACACACCTGTTCAACACCAACACATTATCATACCAAACACACCTTCATACCAAACACACCTTCATACCAAAACACATTTCATACCAAACACACCTTCATACCAAACACATCTTCATACCAAACACACCTTCATCCACCAAACACATCTTCATACCAAACACACCTTCATACCAAACTACATATTTTCATACTCAAACACCACCTTCATACCAAAAAACCCATCTTCAATACCAAACACACCTTCATACCAAACACATCTTCATACAAACACACCTTCATACCAAACACATCATACCAACACACCTCATACAAACACACTTCATACCAAAACCCAACCTTCTTACCATACCCATCTTCATACCAAACCAACACCTTCATACCAAACACACATTCAGATACACCAAACACCATCATACCAAACACACTCAACCTTCATACCAAACACATCTTCATACCAAACACACCTTCATACCAAACACCACCTTCATACCAACACATCTTCATACCAAACACACCTTCATACCAAAACACATTTACATAACCAAACACATCTTCAGTACCAAACACCACACCTTCATATAACAAAACCCAACTTCAAACCAAAACACATCATCATACCAACCACACCTTCATACCAAACACATCTTCATACCAAACACACTACATACCAAAACACAATTTTCAAACCAACACACCTTCATACCAAACACACCTTCATACCAAAACACAACATCATGACCAAACACATTTTCAACCCAAACACACACTCATACCCAACACCATCTTCATACCAAACCACACCTTCATACCAAACACAACTTCATTACCAAACACACCTTCAACCAAACAGCACCTTCATACCAAACAATCATACTCAAACACAACCTTCATACCAAACACATCTCATACAAACACACCTTCATACCAAACACACCTTCATACCAAACACACCTTCGATACCAACAACATTTTTCATAACCAAAACACATCTTTCATACCAAACCCACCTTCATACCAAACACACCTTCATAAACCAAACCCACACCTTCATACCAAAAACACATCTTTATTACCAAACACATCTTCATACCTTTTGACCAAACACCACCTTCATACTAAACACACCTTCATAACCAAACACATCTTCATACCAAACACATCCTTCATACCAAAGAAACACACCTTCATACCAACACATCTTCATACCAAACACACCTTCAAACCATACCACATCTTCATACCAAAACACACCTTCATACCAAACACAAACCAACACCTTCATACCAAACACAACTCATACCATACACACCTTCATACCACACACACCTTCAAACCAAACACAACCTTCATACCAAACCTTTTTCATACAAAACACGACATATCATAACCACACACACCTTCATACCAAACACTTCTCATACAAACACACCCTTCATATACCAAACCACCCTGTTCATACCAAACACATTTTCATACCAAACACACCTTCATACCAAACACATCATACCAAACACACCATCAAATACCAAACACATCTTTCATACCAAAACACATCTTCAAACCAAACACATTCATACCAAACACACTTCATACCAAACACACCTTCATACCAAACACATCTTCAAACCAAACACACCTTCAATACCAAACACATCTTCATACACAAACACATCTCATACCAACCACAGCCTTCATGACCAAACACATCATACCAAACACACCTTTCATCCCCAAACACATCCTTCCATACCACACACCTCTTCATACAAACACACCTTCATACCAAACACATCATACCAAACACACCTTCATACCAAACACATCTTCATACCAAACACACCTTCATACCAAACACACCTTCATACCAAACACATCTTCATGCCTCGCCAAAGATCTCACACCTTAAATACACACGAAGAAACAACTGATACCACATGATCAGGTCAGTAAGGGTGGTCAGTGTTACCTTCTCATAAAGAAAGACCACCGCTCTGCCCGTTGAGACAGCCAGTCGTCATCACTGCATATAGCTGACCGAGTGGTTGAGACTGAATGAGTGGAGATAAACTGTTGTAGGCTGAATGGGTGGAGCTAAACTGCTGTAGGCTGAATGGGTGGAGCTAAACTGCTGTAGACTGAATGGGTGGAGCTAAACTGCTGTACGGCTGACTGGGTGGAGGCTAAACAGCTGTAGACTGAATGGGTGGAGCTAAACTGCTGTAGGCTGAATGGGTGTGAAACTAAACTGCTGTAGGCTGAATGGGTGGAGCTAAACAGATTGTAGGCTCAAAAATGGGGGTGGAGCTACACGGTTTAAAGGCTAAATTGGTTTGGAGCTAAACTGCTGTAGGCTGAATGAGTGGAGCTAAACTGCTGTAGGCTGAATGAGTGGAGCTAAACTGCTGTAGGCTGAATGGGTGGAGCTAAACTGCTGTAGGCTCTTGTAATAAACTGTTGTAGTGTATGTGTTGGTATTTGTGACATCACAAAAACAGTGAACGGAGAACAGGCTGTTGTTGTAGTTTAGATTTCGTATCTGGACTGAGGAGTTATTTCCGGATCTTTCCGGTAACGTTCCGTGTTCCAGGTTCCGTGTTCCAGGTTCCGTGTTCCATGTTCCGTGTTCCATGTTCCGTGCTAGGAGCTCTTTAATGCTGCACCGTGTGATGTCAGTGTTTGTTTTATTGAAATTGGTTCTCATTAAAGAACTGAACTCATGTGGATGTAAATGTTAATGTAAACACATCTGAGTTTAATGTGTAACTGAGTGGGCAGTCGGTGGGGAGTGGTCACTCACTGTCCAGCAGCCTCCTCTCATACACACCTAGACCAGGTGAAGCTCGGGAACACATCCCTGCGGGAGGTGGAGAGAGAGAGAGAGAGAGAGAGAGAGAGAGGTGTACACTGACTGGTGAGTGATGTTATCTGTTCATTCAGGATTAATTTAAAGTGTATTTATAAAAATATGAATATGTTGTGAACTGAGGGTCAGTTGGAGGGAGTGTTAGAACATTAGAACATTAGAACATTAGAACCTCAGCGTGAATGAAGTGAATACAGACAGGTGTGAAAGTTTTAGCAAACAAGTGACTTTGATTAATTTTCTAGTTGTTTTATTGATTAACTATTGATTGAGAGCTACAGAAATCACCAGCAGCGTTCTGGACTCGCTAATGTAGAGTCTACACACAGAGTTACCTGCACACCACACAACAATAGCGCACCCCCACCCCATCTAAGCAAAATTTCACGCTGACAATATTACACAAACTCGGCCCTATTTACTCCGTTCTCCAACCGTCCCACCCCAACAAGTCAATCGTTTCACCTACCCAACAGGATTCCAAAGTAACCCTCAAAGCCGTAACCCGATAATACGTATTCACACCCACCCCATGACCAGTACATGGAATTCACACCAACGTACAATACTACACACGGACACCACACAACTCCCCCCACCACTCAAATTGCTAAACAACCTCCAACGAACGACACTAATCAACAAGTCACCCCCAAATGATCGCCACACGGTGCCACCACGGTCGAACCACACAAAAACCACTCACCCGACCTTCGGCACACACACACACCTGCACACACACACCTGCACACACACACCTGCTCACACACACCTGCACACACACACACCTGCATACACACACCTGCACACACACACCTGCTCTCTAACCTCACTAAATAAATAGCACTGTGTACTAAAATGTGCAGAAGTGTGTTCTCTGGAAATGATCAGGACCCCCACAGAGCAGATACTATTTGGGAGGTGGATCATTCTCAGCACTGCAGTGATACTGATTGTCACTGCTGGACTGAGAATCGTCCACCAACCAAAACTATCCGGACAGCAGTGTCCTGTGGGCGGCGTCCTGTGTCCACTGATGAAGAACTAGAGGAACACAAACTGTGCACGCAGCAGATGACTACTGTCCTGACTTAATTACATCTCAAGGTGGACCAGCAAGTAGTAGGATGGTCTAATAGAGTGGAACAGTGGAGTGGAACACAGTGTTTTAAACACTCCATCAAGCAGCACTGCTGTGTCTGATTCCACTCACACAAGCACAAAACACACAAACTAACACACCATCACCACTCAGTGTCCTTGCAGTGCTGAGAATGACCCACCTCCCTAATAGTATCTGCTCTGTGGGGGTCCTGTGGGGGTCCTGATCATTAAAGAACAGAGTAATAAAGTATACAGTGTAGTGTGTAGTGTGAGTGAGTGTAGTGTGAGTGAGTGTAGTGTGTAGTGTGTAGTGTGAGTGAGTGTAGTGTGTAGTGTGAGTGAGTGTATTGTGTAGTGTGAGTGAATGTAGTGTTTAGTGTGAGTGAGTGTAGTGTGTAGTGTGAGTGAATGTAGTGTGTAGTGTGTTGTGTGTAGTGTGAGTGAGTGTAGTGTGTAGTGTGAGTGAGTGTAGTTTGTAGTGTGAGTGTATGTTAGTTAGTGGTGTAGTGTTATGTGAGTGATGTAGTGTGAGTGTGGTAGTGTAGTGAGTGTAGTGTGAGTGAGTGTAGTGTGTAGTGTGAGTGAGTAGTGTGAGTGAGTGTAGTGTGAGTGAGTGTAGTGTGAGTGTGTAGTGTGAGTGAGTGTAGTGTGAGTGAGTGTAGTGTGAGTGTGTAGTGTGAGTGAGTGTAGTGTGAGTGAGTGTAGTGTGAGTGTGTAGTGTGAGTGAGTGTAGTGTGAGTGAGTGTAGTGTGAGTGATGTTAGTGTGTAGTGGTGAGTGATGTAGTGTGAGTGAGTTAGTGGTGAGTGGTGTAGTGTGGTAGTGTGAGTGATGTAGTGGGAGTGAGTGTAGTGTGAGTGTGTAGTTGAGTGAGTGTAGTGTGATAGTGTGAGTGAATGTTAGTGTGAAAGTGTAGTGTGAGTGTGTGTAGTGGATGAGTGTAGTGTGAGTGTGAGTGAGTGTAGTGTGTAGTTGTTGTGTGAGTGAGTGGTAGTGTGAGTGAGTGTAGTTTGTAGTGTGTAGTGTGTAGTGTGAGTGAGTGTAGTTTGTAGTGTGAGTGAGTGTAGTGTGTAGTGTGTAGTGTGAGTGAGTGTAGTGTGAGTGAGTGTAGTGTGAGTGTGTAGTGTGAGTGAGTGTAGTGTGAGTGAGTGTAGTGTGAGTGTGTAGTGTGTAGTGTGAGTGAGTGTAGTGTGAGTGAGTGTAGTGTGAGTGAGTGTAGTGTGAGTGTGTAGTGTGAGTGAGTGTAGTGTGAGTGAGTGTAGTGTGAGTGAGTGTAAGGGTTAGTGTGTGGAGTGTAGTGTGTAGTGTGAGTGTGTGTAGTGTGAGTGAGTGTAGTGTGTAGTGTGAGTGAGTGTAGTGTGTAGTGTGAGTGTGTGTAGTGTGTAGTGGACGGTGATTGGAGAAGTATATATTTGTTTTAATGTATTAGTTAATTAATTTATTTGATTGGATGTGGTGTGGTGATACTACCCAGTGGAGTATTAAGTACTGGTGCTGACCGTTCAGCTGACGGTCAGGTTAATTAAGTGTACTGGAGTGTGTTCCTGGTAAACAGCTGGACGGTGGGTGAGAAGGTGGAAGTGCTGCTGGACGCTGTATGTTATTCTGTATTTATTATATTTGCTCTGCTGCTTTACGAGGCTTTGACATTTTGAGAGACTGTGAACGAGAACGTTCTGCTTTTGTTTAAACTCTAGTCTTCTCTGTTTATTCTCTGAAGAATCACTCTGTCTCTCACGGACCCAGAACTCAGCAGTGGGACGTCCAGTGTGGACAGGTCTGACTCTGACAGGTCATGATTTAGGGAGCGGAGTAGAAGTGTGTGAACAGCTCGTACAGGTGTGGTCACTTCCTCTTTAATCACTGAGATGGAAGAAGCCACGAAACATATCCAGCTGTGGGCCGTCATCCTCCTCGCTCTGCACTTCACATCTGCGAAGGATGCAGGTACAGACGGTGTTAAACTGCTGAATTTTTAAAGACTTTAAATCTTTATTTATTTTAAATGTTCAAGTTTCAGCTTTTCTTTAAATATTAAAACAATTCCTGAATACTTCAGTATTTGAAGTGTAAACAGAGAAACTGGTGATGGTGTTTAGAGTGGTGGTGATGGTGTTTCCAATGGTGGTGATGTTTACAGTGGTGGTGAAGGTGTTTACAGTGGTGGTGATGGTGTTTCCAATGGTGGTGATGTTTACAGTGGTGGTGGAAAGGTATTACAAGTGTGTGATGGTGAATCCATGAGGTGAAAATGTTTACAGTGTTGTTGAAGGTGTTTACAGTGGTGGTGATCGGTGTTTCCAATGGTGGGTGATGTTTACAGTGGTTGGTAAGTGTGATTACAGTGGTGGAGAAGTTTTACAGTGGTGGTGAAGTGTTTACAGTTGTGGTGAAGGTGTTTACAGTGGTGGAGATGGTTATACGAGTGGTGATGTGATCACAGTGGTGGTGATGGGTGATCACAGTGGTGGTGGTGCTGGTGTATAACAGTGGTGTGATTGTGTTTACCGTGTGGTAGTAGGTATTTACAGTGTGGTGATGATGTTTACAGTTGGTGGTGGTAGATGGTGTATTAACAGTGGTAGATGGTGTTTACAGTGGAGGAGCAGGTGATTACAGTTGCGGTGGAGATGTGTGTTTACAGTGGGGTGATGGTGTTTTTACAGTGGTGGTGATGATGTTTCACCAGTGGGTGATAGGTTTTTACAGTAAGTGAAGATGATGTTTATAGTTAGCTGATGCTTTCAGTGGTGGTGATAAGTGTGTACGTTGTAATGATGATGATTACAGTGGTGGTGGAGAGTGATGTTTATACAGAGGTGTGATGAGGTATAGTGGTGGTGATGGTGTTTACAGTGGCGGTGGTGATTGTGTTTACCAGTGGGGGTGATGGTGTTTACAGTGGTGGTGATGATGTTTACAGTGGTGGTGATGGTGTTTACAGTAGTGATGATGATGTTTATAGTGGTGCTGATGTTTACAGTGGTGGTGATAGTGTTTACAGTGGTAATGATGATGATTACAGTGGTGGTGGTGATGATGTTTACAGTGGTGGTGATGATGTGTATAGTGGTGGTGATGGTGTTTACAGTGGTGGTGATGTTTACAGTGGTGGTGATGGTGTTTACAGTGGTGGTGATGGTGTTTATAGTGGTGGTGATGTTTACAGTGGTGGTGATGGTGTTTACAGTGGTGGTGATGATGTTTACAGTGGTGGTGATGTTTACAGTGGTGGTGATGGTGTTTACAGTGGTGGTGATGGTGTTTATAGTGGTGGTGATGGTGTTTACAGTGGAGGTGATGGTGTTTACAGTGGTGGTGATGGTGTTTACAGTGGTGGTGGTGGTGATGGTGTTTATAGTGGTGGTGATGGTGTTTACAGTGGTGGTGGTGATGGTGTTTATAGTGGTGGTGATGATGTTTAGAGTGTTGGTGATGGTGTTTACAGTGGTGGTGATGGTGTTTATAGTGGTGGTGATGGTGTTTACAGTGGAGGTGATGGTGTTTACAGTGGTGGTGATGGTGTTTACAGTGGTGGTGGTGATGGTGTTTATAGTGGTGGTGATGGTGTTTACAGTGGTGGTGGTGATGATGGTGTTTATAGTGGTGGTGATGATGTTTAGAGTGTTGGTGATGGTGTTTACAGTGGTGGTGATGGTGTTTACAGTGGTCTGCTGAACAGACAGAACCTCAGCGGCTCAGTAGAGATTCAGTGAAGACTCAGTAGAAACTCAGTCTAGACTCAGTAGAAACTCAGTCTAGATTCAGTAAAGACTCAGTAGAGACTCAGTAGAGACTCAGTGAAGACTCAGTAGAGACTCAGTAGAGACTCAGTGAAGACTCAGTGAAGACTCAGTCTAGACTCAGTAGAGACTCAGTGAAGACTCAGTAGAAACCCAGTCTAGATTCAGTAGAGACTCAGTACAGACTCAGTGAAGACTCAGTCTAGACTCAGTAGAGACTCAGTGAAGACTCAGTAGAGACTCAGTGAAGACTCAGTCTAGACTCAGTAGAGACTCAGTGAAGACTCAGTAGAGACTCAGTGAAGACTCAGTAAAGACTCAGTAGAGACTCAGTGAAGACTCAGTAGAGACTCAGTGAAGACTCAGTCTAGACTCAGTAGAGACTCAGTGAAGACTCTGTAGAGACTCAGTAGAGACTCAGTGAAGACTCAGTCTAGACTCAGTGAAGACTCAGTAGAAACTCAGTCTAGACTCAGTAGAGACTCAGTAAAGACTCAGTATAGACTCTTTCCTCGTTCCTCTAGGCGCAGAGAGTCTGTGGGGTCTTAAGGCTGTCCTGGAGCGGCCGGGCTGTCAGTACTGGACGCTCAAACCTGACCACTCTCTGCCCGCTCTGCATGAGTTCAGCGTTTGTGTAGACGTCCAGAGGAGCATCAACAACTCCGCCTGGACGGCCTTCACCTACCTGCACCCGGATCAGAGCCGGGTGGAGCTGGGGCTGGGCGGCCGCGGCGGGAAACTGCAGGTTTGGCTATTCGGCATGAACTGGACAGTGCCGGACACGCTGGCCGTGGGCGAGTGGTGCTCAGTCTGCATCACCTGGTCCTGCTCAACCAGGCAGCTCCGGCTTTTTACCAGTGGGAGTGATGGTGTGGTGATGAACGTCCAGCTCAAGGGTCTGGCCTGCATGCTGGCCGCTGCAGGGTCGCTCACTCTGGGGGCGGCGCATTATTTCACCGGAGGGAAGATGGAGGTGGAAAGTGGGACCAACCTGCAGGGAAACGTGACTTTGTTCCGGGTTTGGGGGAAAATCCGGAGCCCGGAGCTTCACGTGGCACACTCCTGCACTGACGGAGACGCTCTCAGGTGGTACAGCCCAGCGTGGAGCACTCACACCTGTCCAGCTGTGAAGGACGACACGCTGACCTGCGGTAAAGTAGTGCAGTCCTCGGCTCAGTCTGAGAAGAAGACTGATTACTTTTAATGGAATGATCTGTTACAGCTACAGTAAAATAATAAATATTATTAAATTTTTATATTAAGTGATCATCAACAGAATTATATTCAAACCACATCCATCAGCATTCGGAACCGTATGTCACAGAAGTCATGTAGATTTGAAGAGTTTTCTTTGTGGGAAGAGCATCTTTATTTGAGAAACTGAGTTTAGTAAGGGTTAAATTTTATTGGCTGAGGTGAAATGTGTTTGCCTGAAGACATTTGACTCCATGTGGTCTGATTTTACAGCTGGAGATCTGGAAGTGAACTCTTTGTTAGTTTCATTAATAGCTATAAATCTGGGTTTAATAGCTTTTATCTTTTATTAGTTTTAATAGCGCGCTGTTATCAAGAATGAAAAACTCAGTCAATCAGTGGGTTCAGACATTAGACCACCACTGCACACACCCACACACGGAGTTTTATAAACCCACACACTGAGAGCCCACTTACATGTTTTCAAACTTCTGTTCTTCTGTGTTAGCCTGGTCCCTGTATGAGGTCACAGCCCGAGTGGCCATTCACCACTCCAGCGGGAACGTGAACTCTTACGAAGCCCGAGAAATCGCACATCACTGGGTAAAGTGCGGCTACGCAGAACACCTGCTAACAACATGGTTAGCGTGAAGAGCTGATGTGTAGAATTATTCATTGTTTGGATGTTTCTCATTTCGTAGCTGAGGCAGGTTCTACCATCAAACATTTACCTGCGCAAAGTCTCTGTTACTCCAGTAACGAGGTAAGAAATCTCCTTTCAAGTGTCAACAATTCAGCACAGTCCTGTACCGCTTTCCTCTCTACTAGTCTGCTGCGGTGTGTAAAGTCTGAGGTGCAGTGGAGCTCTGTGGAGAGGCAGGACGGAGAGACCTTCTGATAAAATGTGTTTTTTTTTTTTTGCAGCTCTGTTGAGTTCTACAGAGAACGACGAGAAGTGAGTGAAAGACGTACGTCAATACCTTCTGCTAGACGTAAATACAGAGTATAAAATCAAATAAACAAACTTCTTATTGTAACAGGACAAAGGAAAACTGATGGACAACCCCAAAGTCAAACGGTAAAGTCATGTGTTCTTCTCAAAATCCTCACACATCAAACTCAGTATCTAACACACAAGCAGCTTCAGTCACTGACATGATGTTGCTAATGTTGCTATAATAGATTCTATAATCAGTCACATCGTCTGTAAACACCAGTGAGCCTGTTCCACTGGCGGCCCTGCTCGCCCAGGCCGTGACACTGACTGTCCTTTGTAGCTCCAGATCTTTAGACGTACTGATCTCAGGAAAGTTCTACCAAAACAGTTTTCATCTTGATGTCTAAACAGTTTGTGTCTGAATGAACTGAGCAGTCTGATTATATGTGTCTGGTGATGCGTGTAGGTTTGATACTTTGGCTCATCTCACTGTGATTCCATGTGATGATGTTGGAAAAGTTCAGGACACAGTTTTTCAGCTCCTCAGGAAGGACTTTCACACCGCAGAGTACAGCCTGTACACACACCAGGGGCATCTACACGTTTACTCTATTGGTAGGAAATCACATCATCACAGCAGCTTCAGACTCACTACCGTAGTTACCCTCTCCTCCCTCACTACCGTAGTTACCCTCTCTACCATCATTCCCCTCTACTCTAGTCTTCTCTAGTTACCCTCTCTACATCATTACCCTCTACTCTAGTCTTCTCTAGTTACCCTCTCTACATCATTACCCTCTACTCTAGTCTTCTCTAGTTACCCTCTCTACATCATTACCCTCTACTCTAGTCTTCTCTAGTTACCCTCTCTACATCATTACCCTCTACTCTAGTCTTCTCTAATTACCCTCTCTACATCATTACCCTCTACTCTAGTCTTCTCTAATTACCCTCTCTACATCATTACCCTCTACTCTAGTCTTCTCTAATTACCCTCTCTACATCATTACCCTCTACTATAGTCTTAACTAGTTACCCTCTCTACATCATTACCCTCTACTCTAGTCTTCTCTAGTTACCCTCTCTACATCATTACCCTCTACTCTAGTCTTCTCTAATTACCCTCTCTACATCATTACCCTCTACTCTAGTCTTCTCTAATTACCCTCTCTACATCATTACCCTCTACTCTAGTCTTCTCTAGTTACCCTCTCTACATCATTACCCTCTACTCTAGTCTTAACTAGTTACCCTCTCTACATCATTACCCTCTACTCTAGTCTTCTCTAGTTACCCTCTCTACCATTATTACCCTCTACTATAGTCTTCTCTAGTTACCCTCTCTACCATCATTACCCTCTACTATAGTCTTCTCTAGTTACCCTCTCTACCATCATTACCCTCTACTCTAGTTTTAACTAGTTACCCTCTCTACATCATTACCCCTCTACTCTAGTCTTCTCTAGTTACCCTCTCTCCCATCATTACCCTCTACTATAGTCTTAACTAGTTACCCTCTCTACATCATTACCCTCTACTCTAGTCTTAACTAGTTACCCTCTCTATATCATTACCCTCTACTCTAGTCTTCTCTAGTTACCCTCTCTACCATCATTACCCTCTACTATAGTCTTCTCTAGTTACCCTCTCTACCATCATTACCCTCTACTATAGTCTTCTCTAGTTACCCTCTCTACCATCATTACCCTCTACTCTAGTCTTAACTAGTTACCCTCTCTACATCATTACCCTCTACTCTAGTCTTCTCTAGTTACCCTCTCTCCCATCATTACCCTCTACTATAGTCTTAACTAGTTACCCTCTCTACATCATTACCCTCTACTCTAGTCTTCTCTAGTTACCCTCTCTATATCATTACCCTCTACTCTAGTCTTCTCTAGTTACCCTCTCTACCATCATTACCCTCTACTATAGTCTTCTCTAGTTACCCTCTCTACCATCATTACCCTCTACTATAGTCTTCTCTAGTTACCCTCTCTACCATCATTACCCTCTACTCTAGTCTTAACTAGTTACCCTCTCTACATCATTACCCTCTACTCTAGTCTTCTCTAGTTACCCTCTCTACCATCATTACCCTCTACTATAGTCTTAACTAGTTACCCTCTCTACATCATTACCCTCTACTCTAGTCTTCTCTAGTTACCCTCTCTATATCATTACCCTCTACTCTTGTCTTCTCTAGTTACCCTCTCTACCATCATTACCCTCTACTATAGTCTTCTCTAGTTACCCTCTCTACCATCATTACCCTCTACTATAGTCTTCTCTAGTTACCCTCTCTACCATCATTACCCTCTACTCTAGTCTTAACTAGTTACCCTCTCTACATCATTACCCTCTACTCTAGTCTTCTCTAGTTACCCTCTCTACCATCATTACCCTCTACTCTAGTCTTAACTAGTTACCCTCTCTACATCATTACCCTCTACTCTAGTCTTCTCTAGTTACCCTCTCTACATCATTACCCTCTACTATAGTCTTCTCTAGTTACCCTCTCTACCATCATTACCCTCTACTCTAGTCTTCTCTAGTTACCCTCTCTACCATCATTCCCCTCTACTCTAGTCTTAACTAGTTACCCTCTCTACATCATTCCCCTCTACTCTAGTCTTCTCTAGTTACCCTCTCTACATCATTACCCTCTACTCTAGTCTTAACTAGTTACCCTCTCTACATCATTCCCCTCTACTCTAGTCTTCTCTAGTTACCCTCTCTACCATCATTACCCTCTACTCTAGTCTTAACTAGTTACCCTCTCTACATCATTACCCTCTACTCTAGTCTTCTCTAGTTACCCTCTCTACCATCATTACCCTCCACTCTAGTCTTCTCTAGTTACCCTCTCTACATCATTACCCTCTACTCTAGTCTTCTCTAGTTACCCTCTCTACATCATTACCCTCTACTCTAGTCTTCTCTAGTTACCCTCTCTACATCATTACCCTCTACTCTAGTCTTAACTAGTTACCCTCTCTACATCATTCCCCTCTACTCTAGTCTTCTCTAGTTACCCTCTCTACCATCATTACCCTCTACTATAGTCTTCTCTAGTTACCCTCTCTACCATCATTACCCTCTACTATAGTCTTCTCTAGTTACCCTCTCTACCATCATTACCCTCTACTCTAGTCTTAACTAGTTACCCTCTCTACATCATTACCCTCTACTCTAGTCTTCTCTAGTTACCCTCTCTCCCATCATTACCCTCTACTATAGTCTTAACTAGTTACCCTCTCTACATCATTACCCTCTACTCTAGTCTTCTCTAGTTACCCTCTCTACATCAGTACCCTCTACTCTAGTCTTAACTAGTTACCCTCTCTATATCATTACCCTCTACTCTAGTCTTCTCTAGTTACCCTCTCTCCCATCATTACCCTCTACTATAGTCTTCCCTAGTTACCCTCTCTACATCATTACCCTCTACTCTAGTCTTCTCTAGTTACCCTCTCTACATCATTACCCTCTACTCTAGTCTTAACTAGTTACCCTCTCTATATCATTACCCTCTACTAAAGTCTTCTCTAGTTACCCTCTCTACCATCATTACCCTCTACTCTAGTCTTAACTAGTTACCCTCTCTACATCATTACCCTCTACTCTAGTCTTCTCTAGTTACCCTCTCTCCCATCATTACCCTCTACTATAGTCTTAACTAGTTACCCTCTCTACATCATTACCCTCTACTCTAGTCTTAACTAGTTACCCTCTCTATATCATTACCCTCTACTCTAGTCTTCTCTAGTTACCCTCTCTACCATCATTACCCTCTACTATAGTCTTCTCTAGTTACCCTCTCTACCATCATTACCCTCTACTCTAGTCTTAACTAGTTACCCTCTCTACATCATTACCCTCTACTCTAGTCTTCTCTAGTTACCCTCTCTACATCATTACCCTCTACTCTAGTCTTCCCTAGTTACCTTCTCCACCATCATTACCTTCTACTATAGTCTTCTCTAGTTACCCTCTCTACCATCATTCCCCTCTACTCTAGTCTTCTCTAGTTACCCTCTCTACATCATTACCCTCTACTATAGTCTTCTCTAGTTACCCTCTCTACCATCATTCCCCTCTACTCTAGTCTTAACTAGTTACCCTCTCTACATCATTACCCTCTACTCTAGTCTTCTCTAGTTACCCTCTCTACATCATTACCCTCTACTCTAGTCTTCTCTAGTTACCCTCTCTACCATCATTCCCCTCTACTCTAGTCTTAACTAGTTACCCTCTCTACATCATTACCCTCTACTCTAGTCTTCTCTAGTTACCCTCTCTACATCATTACCATCTACTCTAGTCTTCTCTAGTTACCCTCTCTACCATCATTCCCCTCTACTCTAGTCTTCTCTAGTTACCCTCTCTACATCATTACCCTCTACTCTAGTCTTCTCTAGTTACCCTCTCTACATCATTACCCTCTACTCTAGTCTTCTCTAGTTACCCTCTCTACATCATTACCCTCTACTATAGTCTTCTCTAGTTACCCTCTCTACCATCATTCCCCTCTACTCTAGTCTTAACTAGTTACCCTCTCTACCATCATTACCCTCTACTCTAGTCTTCTCTAGTTACCCTCTCTACATCATTACCCTCTACTATAGTCTTCTCTAGTTACCCTCTCTACATCATTACCCACTACTATAGTCTTCTCTAGTTACCCTCTCTACATCATTACCCTCTACTCTAGTCTTCCCTAGTTACCTTCTCCACCATCATTACCTTCTACTCTAGTCTTAACTAGTTACCCTCTCTACATCATTACCCTCTACTCTAGTCTTCTCTAGTTACCCTCTCTACATCATTACCCTCTACTCTAGTCTTAACTAGTTACCCTCTCTACCATCATTCCCCTCTACTCTAGTCTTAACTAGTTACCCTCTCTACATCATTACCCTCTACTCTAGTCTTCTCTAGTTACCCTCTCTACCATCATTACCCTCTACTATAGTCTTAACTAGTTACCCTCTCTACCATCATTCCCCTCTACTCTAGTCTTAACTAGTTACCCTCTCTACATCATTACCCTCTACTCTAGTCTTCCCTAGTTACCTTCTCCACCATCATTACCCTCTACTCTAATCTTAACTAGTTACCCTCTCTACATCATTACCCTCTACTCTAGTCTTCTCTAGTTACCCTCTCTACATCATTACCCACTACTATAGTCTTCTCTAGTTACCCTCTCTACATCATTACCCTCTACTCTAGTCTTCTCTAGTTACCCTCTCTACATCATTACCCTCTACTCTAGTCTTCTCTAGTTACCATCTCTACATCATTACCCTCTACTCTAGTCTTCTCTAGTTACCCTCTCCACCATCATTACCCTCTACTCTAGTCTTCTCTAGTTACCCTCTCTACATCATTACCCTCTACTCTAGTCTTCTCTAGTTACCCTCTCTACCATCATTACCCTCTACTCTAGTCTTAACTAGTTACCCTCTCTACATCATTACCCTCTACTCTAGTCTTCTCTAGTTACCCTCTCTACCATCATTACCCTCTACTCTAGTCTTAACTAGTTTCCCTCTCTACCATCATTACCCTCTACTCTAGTCTTAACTAGTTACCCTTCTCTACATCATTACCCTCTACTCTAGTCTTCTCTAGTTACCCTCTCCACCATCATTACCCTCTACTCTAGTCTTCGCTAGTTACCCTCTCTACCATCATTACCCTCTACTCTAGTCTTCTCTAGTTACCCTCTCTACATCATTACCCTCTACTCTAGTCTTACTCTAGTTACCCTCTCTACCATCATTACCCTCTACTCTAGTCTTCTCTAGTTACCCTCTCTACCATCATTACCCTCTACTCTAGTCTTCCTCTAGTTTACCCTCTCTACATCATTACCCTCTACTATTAGTCTTCTCTAGTTACCCTCTCCACCATCATTACCCTCTACTCTAGTCTTCTCTAGTTACCCTCTCTACATCATTACCCTCTACTCTAGTCTTCTCTAGTTACCCTCTCTACCATCATTACCCCTCTACTCTAGTCTTAACTAGTTACCCTCTCTACATCATTACCCTCTACTCTAGTCTTCTCTAGTTACCCTCTCTACCATCATTACCCTCTACTCTAGTCTTAACTAGTTACCCTCTCTACCATCATTTACCCTCTACTCTAGTCTTCTCTAGTTACCTTCTCTACATCATTACCCTCTACTCTAGTCTTCTCTAGTTACCCTCTCCACCATCATTACCTCTACTCTAGTCTTCGCTAGTTACCCTCTCTACCATCATTACCCTCTACTCTAGTCTTCTCTAGTTACCCTCTCTACATCATTACCCTCTACTCTAGTCTTCTCTAGTTACCCTCTCTACATCATTACCCTCTACTCTAGTCTTCTCTAGTTACCCTCTCTACCATCATTACCCTCTACTCTAGTCTTAACTAG
Organism: Megaleporinus macrocephalus; assembly: GCA_021613375.1. Classification (NCBI taxonomy): domain Eukaryota; kingdom Metazoa; phylum Chordata; class Actinopteri; order Characiformes; family Anostomidae; genus Megaleporinus; species Megaleporinus macrocephalus. The sequence continues at coordinate 680,201 of CM038720.1, read as the reverse complement.
TTACCCTCTCTACATCATTACCCTCTACTCTAGTCTTCTCTAGTTACCCTCTCTACCATCATTACCCTCTACTCTAGTCTTAACTAGTTACCCTCTCTACCATCATTACCCTCTACTCTAGTCTTCTCTAGTTACCCTCTCCACCATCATTAACCTCTACTCTAGTCTTCGCTAGTTACCCTCTCTACCATCATTACCCTCTACTCTAGTCTAAACTAGTTACCCTCTCTACATCATTACCCTCTACTCTAGTCTTCCCTAGTTACCCTCTCCACCATCATTACCCTCTACTCTAGTCTTCCCTAGTTACCCTCTCCACCATCATTACCCTCTACTCTAGTCTTAACTAGTTACCCTCTCTACATCATTACCCTCTACTCTAGTCTTCTCTAGTTACCCTCTCTACCATCATTACCCTCTACTCTAGTCTTAACTAGTTACCCTCTCTACCATCATTACCCTCTACTCTAGTCTTCTCTAGTTACCTTCTCTACATCATTACCCTCTACTCTAGTCTTCTCTAGTTACCCTCTCCACCATCATTACCCTCTACTCTAGTCTTCGCTAGTTACCCTCTCTACCATCATTACCCTCTACTCTAGTCTTCTCTAGTTACCCTCTCTACATCATTACCCTCTACTCTAGTCTTCTCTAGTTACCCTCTCTACATCATTACCCTCTACTCTAGTCTTCTCTAGTTACCCTCTCTACCATCATTACCCTCTACTCTAGTCTTAACTAGTTACCCTCTCTACATCATTACCCTCTACTCTAGTCTTCTCTAGTTACCCTCTCTACCATCATTACCCTCTACTCTAGTCTTAACTAGTTACCCTCTCTACCATCATTACCCTCTACTCTAGTCTTCTCTAGTTACCCTCTCACCATCATTAACCTCTACTCTAGTCTTCGCTAGTTACCCTCTCTACCATCATTACCCTCTACTCTAGTCTAAACTAGTTACCCTCTCTACATCATTACCCTCTACTCTAGTCTTCCCTAGTTACCCTCTCCACCATCATTACCCTCTACTCTAGTCTTCCCTAGTTACCCTCTCCACCATCATTACCCTCTACTCTAGTCTTCCCTAGTTACCCTCTCCACCATCATTACCCTCTACTCTAGTCTTCCCTAGTTACCCTCTCCACCATCATTACCCTCTACTATAGTCTTCTCTAGTTACCCTCTCTACATCATTACCCTCTACTCTAGTCTTCTCTAGTTACCCTCTCCACCATCATTACCCTCTACTCTAGTCTTCCCTAGTTACCCTCTCCACCATCATTACCCTCTACTCTAGTCTTCCCTAGTTACCCTCTCCACCATCATTACCCTCTACTCTAGTCTTCCCTAGTTACCTTCTCTACATCATTACCCTCTACTCTAGTCTTCTCTAGTTACCCTCTCTACCATCATTACCCTCTACTCTAGTCTTCCCTAGTTACCCTCTCCACCATCATTACCCTCTACTCTAGTCTTCTCTAGTTACCCTCTCTACATCATTACCCTCTACTCTAGTCTTAACTAGTTACCCTCTCTACATCATTACCCTCTACTCTAGTCTTCTCTAGTTACCCTCTCTACATCATTACCCTCTACTATAGTCTTCTCTAGTTACCCTCTCCACCATCATTACCCTCTACTCTAGTCTTCCCTAGTTACCTTCTCTACATCATTACCCTCTACTCTAGTCTTCTCTAGTTACCCTCTCTACATCATTACCCTCTACTCTAGTCTTAACTAGTTACCCTCTCTACATCATTACCCTCTACTCTAGTCTTCCCTAGTTACCCTCTCTACATCATTACCCTCTACTCTAGTCTTAACTAGTTACCCTCTCTACATCCTTACCCTCTACTCTAGTCTTCTCTAGTTACCCTCTCTACCATCATTACCCTCTACTCTAGTCTTCTCTAGTTACCCTCTCTACATCATTACCCTCTACTCTAGTCTTCTCTAGTTACCCTCTCTACATCATTACCCTCTACTCTAGTCTTAACTAGTTACCCTCTCCACCATCATTACCCTCTACTCTAGTCTTCCCTAGTTACCTTCTCTACATCATTACCCTCTACTCTAGTCTTCTCTAGTTACCCTCTCTACATCATTACCCTCTACTCTAGTCTTAACTAGTTACCCTCTCTACATCATTACCCTCTACTCTAGTCTTCCCTAGTTACCCTCTCTACATCATTACCCTCTACTCTAGTCTTAACTAGTTACCCTCTCTACATCCTTACCCTCTACTCTAGTCTTCTCTAGTTACCCTCTCTACCATCATTACCCTCTACTATAGTCTTCCCTAGTTACCCTCTCTACATCATTACCCTCTACTATAGTCTTAACTAGTTACCCTCTCTACATCATTACCCTCTACTCTAGTCTTAACTAGTTACCCTCTCTACATCATTACCCTCTACTCTGTTTGTTTCTTTACAGATGGTGATAAAGTTCCTGAATCAACTCCAAAACCAACCAACACACACTCTGAACCAGCTGTCACAACCACAACACCCACCACAACCACTACACAGGATACAACCACAACACCCACCACAACCACTACACAGGATACAACCACAACACCCACCCTAACCACTACACAGGATACAACCACAACACCCACCCCAACCACTACACAGGATACAACCACAACACCCACCACAACCACTACACAGGATACAACCACAACACCCACCCTAACCACTACACAGGATACAACCACACCACCCACCACAACCACTACACAGGATACAACCACAACACCCACCACAACCACTACACAGGATACAACCACAACACCCACCACAACCACTACACAGGATACAACCACAACACCCACCCTAACCACTACACAGGATACAACCACACCACCCACCACAACCACTACACAGGACACAACCATAACATCTCGAATAACCACACCACCCACCACAACCACTACACAAGATACAACCATAACATCTGGAATAACCACACCATCCACCACAACCCCTACACAGGATACAACCACAACACCCATCAAAACAACAACACCCACCACAACACCAGATATCACCACAACATCTGGAATAACCACACCACCCACCACAACCCCTACACAGGATACAACCATAACACCCACCACAACTTCAACACTTGATACTACCACAACACCCATCAAAACAACAACACCCACCACAACACCAGATATCACCACAACATCTGGTACAAACCCAACATCCCACATAACCACACCATCGGTGTCTCCAGTTTCTCCTCAGTCCACAGGTTAGACACTAACTATTATTAATTTAAATATTATAAATAATTTTCGTACTTAATCAGAACAACATTCAACACTAGATCTACGTGCTTAAAGTTCTGATCATGTGTTGGATTCAGAAATGAGTAGGCTTCATAAGATCTTCTACAATCTAGTCTTTATTTTACTTACAGAAAGTTTCTTCAAGGTCAACATAAACGTAACTATTGTGGGATCAGGTGACGATCCTCAGGAAGCTATTCTGACGTGGGTAAGAATGAGGAGCACTGAACTCCTGCTTATTAGGACTGACCAGTATATCATCGTCATCGACAGTCAGTCAACAAAGCACTGGTGGAGTCTGGGAATGTTTGAGTGTATATGGGTGTTTCAGTTTTCTGATCCTAATCCTGACAAACGCTCATACCAGTCAGTCGAGCTGTACATACGAAAGATTGTAATATTGTTCTATGCATGTGTTTGCTTTTCCTGTCTGTAGCTGTATGGAACTCTGTCTCCTAAAGGAATATATGTGCTAAACTTCCTTCTTACATCCTCTCCTTCAAGAACTGTCTGGTCAGTATTTTTTTATTAATAATTAATAACTAATAATTCCAGAAACCTGTTCTGTTTGTTCTGCACTGCTTGATCAGGATCATTTCTGATTTCAGTTTGGAGAAGCGCAGTTATCAAACGAAAGAGGTACGAGTTCAGATCAGTGAGCTGCTCAACCTTCTATCTCTGTGATCAACTGTTCATCTGATTTTCTCCTTTATTACAGGCTTTTATCATCAGTGAAGAAAGGTATGACCCCGAGTTATACACTCAACCTATATAACAATACCTACATTTAGAGTTATACACTTAACCTATATAACAATACCTACATTTAGAGTTATACACTCAACCTATATAACAATACCTACATTTAGAGTTATACACTCAACCTTTATCACAATACCTACATTTAGAGTTATACACTCAACCTATATAACAATACCTACATTTAGAGTTATACACTTAACCTATATAACAATACCTACATTTAGAGTTATACACTCAACCTATATAACAATACCTACATTTAGAGTTATACACTCAACCAATATAACAATACCTACATTTAGAGTTATGCACTCAACCTATATAACAATACCTACATTTAGAGTTATGCACTCAACCTATATAACAATACCTACATTTAGAGTTATACACTCAACCTTTATCACAATACCTACATTTAGAGTTATACACTCAACCTATATAACAATACCTACATTTAGAGTTATACACTTAACCTATATAACAATACCTACATTTAGAGTTATACACTCAACCTATATAACAATACCTACATTTAGAGTTATACACTCAACCTTTATCACAATACCTACATTTAGAGTTATACACTCAACCTATATAACAATACCTACATTTAGAGTTATACACTTAACCTATATAACAATACGTACATTTAGAGTTATACACTCAACCTATATAACAAAACCTACATTTAGAGTTATACACTCAACCTATATAACAATACCTACATTTAGAGTTATACACTCAACCTTTATCACAATACCTACATTTAGAGTTATACACTCAACCTTTATCACAATACCTACATTTAGAGTTATACACTCAACCTATATAACAATACCTACATTTAGAGTTATACACTCAACCTTTATCACAATACCTACATTTAGAGTTATACACTCAACCTTTATCACAATACCTACATTTAGAGTTATACACTCAACCTATATAACAATACCTACATTTAGAGTTATACACTCAACTTATATAACAATACCTACATTTAGAGTTATACACTCAACCTTTATCACAATACCTACATTTAGAGTTATACACTCAACCTATATAACAATACCTACATTTAGAGTGAATGAAGTTTGTATTGTATATGTACTGAGCTCCAGGCTGTGTAGTTTGGTAGTGTAATGGTTTACTGCTGCTGTTATTAGGATTCTGCTTATCTAAGTTTAAAACAGTAGCAACTAGAACGTTACGTTAATAGAACGTTACGTTAATAGAACGTTACGTTAATAAAACGTTACGTTAGTAGAACATTACGTTAATAGAACGTTACGTTAATAGAGTGTTACGTTAATAAAACGTTACGTTAGTAGAACATTACGTTAATAGAACATTATGTTAATAGAACATTACGTTAATAGAACGTTACGCTAATAAAACGTTACGTTAGTAGAACGTTACGTTAATAGAACGTTACGTTAATAAAACATTACGTTAATAGAACGTTACGTTAATAGAATGTTATGTTAATAGAATGTTACGTTAATAGAACATTACGTTAGTAGAATGTTACGTTAATAGAACGTTACGTTAATAGAACGTTACATTAATAGAACGTTACGTTAATAGAATGTTACGTTAATAGAACGTTACGTTAATAGAATGTTACGTTAATAGAATGTTACGTTAGTAGAACATTACGTTAATAGAATGTTATGTTAATACAATGTTATGTTAATAGAATGTTACGTTAGTAGAACATTACGTTAATAGAATGTTACGTTAGTAGAACGTTACGTTAATAGAATGTTACGTTAATAGAATGTTACGTTAATAGAACGTTACGTTAATAGAATGTTACGTTAATAGAACGTTACGTTAATAGAACGTTACGTTAATAGAACGTTACGTTAATAGAACGTTACGTTAATAGAATGTTACGTTAATAGAACATTATGTTAATAGAACGTTACGTTAATAGAACGTTATGTTAATAGAATGTTATGTTAATAGAACGTTACGTTAATAGAATGTTACATTAATAGAATGTTACGTTAATAGAACGTTATGTCAATAGAACGTTACGTTAATAGAACGTTACGTTAATAGAATGTTACGTTGGTGAGATTGGCTGAGAACAGAATGAGAAGATCTGCTCTGTGAACAGTGATGATGAGATCGTTCGCTGTACTGACGGTCACTCCTGCTTCCAGCCACAGCTGTGTGTTTCAGATGATGGTGACCGGCAGCTCCAGTATTGAGGAAACTCAGAGACAGATCCACGCCCTGCTGGACAGACCCTACAGCAACGGCAGCCTGAGCCTGGACGCCGATCCAGAGGACATCCTCATATCATACATCCGTATGAGCCGCATCATCACTCCCGAAAGAACAGACCAATAGAAACGCTTCACACACTTCAGTTACTTCAAAAATACAAAAGCTACTTCTGCTTGTGGTTCTACTTGTGGTTCTGCTTGTGGTTTTACTTGTGGTTCTGCTTGTGGTTCTGCTTGTGGTTCTGCTTGTGGTTCTGCTTGTGGTCCTGGTTGTGGTTCTGCTTGTGTTAGGGTTAGGGTTAGGGTTCTGCTAGTGGTTTATTTTGTGTACTGGAGGTTTTATGTACTGGAGGTTTTTTATAATTTACGTTAAGTTTATAGAAACTACGGAACTATTGAATTTATATTTTCGTTCAGCCACTTAATTAAATCACAAATTAGTTTTTTATTTAACACAGTTAATCACTGCTGATCTCTGTGTCTTGTATAAGAACACGCTGTGTATCATTACTGTGTCTGGTTATTAGAGCCCGGTCTTTGTCCCCGGCTGACCCAGCAGACCCGGCAGGGTCGGTACGTGTGGCCCTGGACTCTGGCTCAGCACACGGCCTGGCAGCGCTGCGAGGGAGACGCCGGATACAAGGCCTTCCGCAAGTGGTACGAGTTTCAGTAACACAGTCAACAGGAGGCTCTTCACCTGTAGAACACTGTAATAAACACAGATAATCAATAATAATCAATAATACACTAACAATTAATACAAGTGACTGAAGTGTTTCTCAATAAAACTCCATTAAACTCAATTAAACTCAATTAAACTCTATTAAACTCAATAAAACTCCATTAAACTCTATTAAACTCAATTAAACTCCATTAAACTCATTAAACTCCCTTAAACTTAATTAAACTCTATTAAACTCCATTAAACTCCACTGAACTCAATTCAACTCCATTAAACTCAATTAAACTCTATTAAACTCATTTAAACTCCATTGAACTCAATTAAACTCCATTAAACTCAATTAAACTCAATTAAACTCTATTAAACTCCATTAAACTCCATTAAACTCCATTAAACTCAATTAAACCCCATTAAACTTAATTAAACTCTATTAAACTGCATTAAACTCCACTGAACTCAATTCAACTCCATTAAACTCTATTAAACTCAATTAAACTCCATTGAACTCAATTAAACTCTATTAAACTCAATTCAACTCCATTCAACTCAATTAAACTCTATTAAACTCATTTAAACTCCATTGAACTCAATTAAACTCCATTAAACTCAATTAAACTCAATTAAACTCTATTAAACTCCATTAAACTCCATTAAACTCCATTAAACTCAATTAAACCCCATTAAACTTAATTAAACTCTATTAAACTGCATTAAACTCCACTGAACTCAATTCAACTCCATTAAACTCTATTAAACTCAATTAAACTCCATTGAACTCAATTAAACTCTATTAAACTCAATTAAACTCCATTAAACTTAATTAAACTCTATTAAACTCCATTAAACTCTATTAAACTCAATTAAACTCCATTAAACTCCATTAAACTCCATTAAACTCCATTAAACTCTATTAAACTCAGAGCCACGTCCAGTTTCTCACCTTCCTGTGATGTCAGCACTCAAATCCTGCAGGAGTTTAAACCCCTTTAATCCAGAAGAGGTTTAATACGTACCTTTAAAGGAGAACATACTTATATTCAGTGTTTATTTAGTGTTTATTCAGTGTTTATTCAGTGTTTATTTAGTGTTTATTCAGTGTTTATTTAGTGTTTATTCAGTGTTTATTCAGTGTTTATTTAGTGTTTATTCAGTGTTTATTATGTGTTTATTTAGTGTTTATTCAGTGTTTATTATGTGTTTTTTCTGTGTTTATTTAGTGTTTATTCAGTGTTTATTATGTGTTTATTCAGTGTTTGTTATGTGTTTATTCCGTGTTTATTTAGTGTTTATTCAGTGTTTATTATGTGTTATTCAGTGTTTATTCAGTGTTTATTATGTGTTTATTCAGTGTTTATTCTTTGTTTATTCAGTATTTATTCAGTGTTTATTCAGTGTTTATTCTTTGTTTATTCAGTATTTATTCAGTATTTATTCAGTGTTTATTCAGTATTTATGTGTTTATTCAGTGTTTATTCAGTATTTATTCAGTATTTATTCTGTGTTTGTTCAGTATTTATTTTGATTTATTCAGTGTTTATTTCGTTTTATTCAGTATTTATTCTGTGTTTATTCAGTATTTATTTAGTTTTATTCAGTGTTTATTCTGTGTTTATTTCATTTTATTCAGTATTTATTCTGTGTTTATTCAGTATTTATTTAGTTTTATTCAGTGTTTATTCGGTGTTTATTTAGTGTTTATTCAGTGTTTATTTCGTTTTATTCAGTATTTATTCTGTGTTTATTCAGTATTTATTTAGTTTTATTCAGTGTTTATTCGGTGTTTATTTAGTGTTTATTCAGTGTTTATTTCGTTTTATTCAGTATTTATTCTGTGTTTATTCAGTGTTTATTTCGTTTTATTCAGTATTTATTTAGTTTTATTCAGTGTTTATTCTGTGTTTATTTCATTTTATTCAGTATTTATTCTGTGTTTATTCAGTATTTATTTAGTTTTATTCAGTGTTTATTCAGTGTTTATTTAGTGTTTATTCAGTGTTTATTCAGTATTTATTCTGTGTTTATTCAGTATTTATTTAGTTTTATTCAGTGTTTATTCGGTGTTTATTTCATTTTATTCAGTATTTATTCTGTGTTTATTCAGTATTTATTTAGTTTTATTCAGTGTTTATTCGGTGTTTATTTAGTGTTTATTCAGTGTTTATTCAGTGTTTATTTCGTTTTATTCAGTATTTATTTAGTTTTATTCAGTGTTTATTCTGTGTTTATTTCATTTTATTCAGTATTTATTCTGTGTTTATTCAGTATTTATTTAGTTTTATTCAGTGTTTATTCGGTGTTTATTTAGTGTTTATTCAGTGTTTATTCAGTATTTATTCTGTGTTTATTCAGTATTTATTTAGTTTTATTCAGTGTTTATTCGGTGTTTATTTCATTTTATTCAGTATTTATTCTGTGTTTATTCAGTATTTATTTAGTTTTATTCAGTGTTTATTCAGTGTTTATTCAGTGTTTATTCAGTGTTTATTCAGTGTTTATATTATTTTTGTTCTCTGCTGTGTGTCTGGTCGGCCAGATGTCTGATTATATCTCTGTTATTTAGATTTTAGGCTGTAAATAGATTTAAACTCTGTGTTTCAGACTCTCTGGGCAGCTGAAGCTGATTGGCTCGTCAGTAAACAGACTGACATGTCATTACAGATATTTAATGTTAGCTTAGCGTATCTTAATGACTCATTAATCCGCAGCCGCTCTGCTCGCCGCAGTCATCGCCGTCACTCAGCCCGTCTGAAAACCACACAAACACCCCACCCCCACCCCGAGGGTCCGCCATAAAACAATTAGTCCGTATGAGAGACTGACCGCACGTCTGATCGATCAGGTTTACAGCAGGTGTTCAGCAGCGTTTACTGAGTGTACCGCTCACGCTGGCAACCGCGTCCCCACTGACCTCTGAGCTGCTGAGAAACAAATAAGCCTGAAAATCAGTGTGGAACATTAATAACCTTCACTACTGAAACAGTCACTACTGAAACAGTCACTACTGAAACAGTCACTACTGAAACAACAACTACTGAAACACTCACTCCTGAAAGAGTCACTACTGAAACAGTCACTACTGAAACAGAACTTCTGAACATTTCTGTGATTCTGAAGATTCTATATGTTTAAAACTGTGTTTGCTGGTCACACGTGCTGGCTAGTGTTTTTTAGCTCTGCTCAAAATGCTCATCCCTCCCCCTCTCTCCCTCCCGCCCTCAGTCACTGAAACAACCTCTACTGATACAGTCACTCCTGAAACAGTCACTACTAAAACAGTCACTGCTGAAACAACCTCTACTGATACAGTCACTCCTGAAACAGTCACTACTAAAACAGTCACTGCTGAAACCACCACTACTAAAACAGTCACTACTGAAACAACCTCTACTGATACAGTCACTCCTGAAACAGTCACTACTAAAACAGTCACTCCTGAAACAGTCACTACTAAAACAGCCACTGCTGAAACAACCTCTACTAAAACAGTCACTACTGAAACAACCTCTACTAAAACAGTCACTGCTGAAACAACCTCTACTGATAGTCACTCCTGAAACAGTCACTACTAAAACAGTCACTGCTGAAACCACCACTACTAAAACAGTCACTACTGAAACAACCTCTACTGATACAGTCACTCCTGAAACAGTCACTACTAAAACAGTCACTGCTGAAACAACCTCTACTAAAACAGTCACTACTGAAACAACATCTACTGAAACAGTCACTACTGAAACAGTCATCACTGAAACAACCTCTACTGAAACAGTCACTACTGAAACAACCTCTACTGAAACAGTCACTACTGAAACAGTCACTACTGAAACAGAACTTCTGAACATTTCTGTGATTCTGAAAATTCTATATGTTTAAAACTGTGTTTGCTGGTCACACGTGCTGGCTAGTGTTTTTTAGCTCTGCTCAAAATGCTCATCCCTCCCCCTCTCTCCCTCCCGCCCTCAGTCACTGAAACAACCTCTACTGATACAGTCACTCCTGAAACAGTCACTACTAAAACAGTCACTGCTGAAACAACCTCTACTGATACAGTCACTCCTGAAACAGTCACTACTAAAACAGTCACTGCTGAAACAACCTCTACTAAAACAGTCACTACTGAAACAACCTCTACTGATACAGTCACTCCTGAAACAGTCACTACTAAAACAGTCACTGCTGAAACAACCTCTACTAAAACAGTCACTGCTGAAACAACCTCTACTAAAACAGTCACTGCTGAAACAACCTCTACTGATAGTCACTCCTGAAACAGTCACTACTAAAACAGTCACTGCTGAAACAACCTCTACTGATACAGTCACTCCTGAAACAGTCACTACTAAAACAGTCACTGCTGAAACAACCTCTACTAAAACAGTCACTGCTGAAACAACCTCTACTAAAACAGTCACTGCTGAAACCACCACTACTGAAACAGTCACTACTGAAACAGTCACTGCTGAAACAACCTCTACTGATACAGTCACTCCTGAAACAGTCACTACTAAAACAGTCACTCCTGAAACAGTCACTACTAAAACAGTCACTGCTGAAACAACCTCTACTAAAACAGTCACTGCTGAAACAACCTCTACTGATACAGTCACTCCTGAAACAGTCACTACTAAAACAGTCACTGCTGAAACCACCACTACTAAAACAGTCACTACTGAAACAACCTCTACTGATACAGTCACTCCTGAAACAGTCACTACTAAAACAGTCACTGCTGAAACAACCTCTACTAAAACAGTCACTGCTGAAACCACCACTACTGAAACAGTCACTACTGAAACAGGCATCACTGAAACAACCTCTACTGATACAGTCACTCCTGAAACAGTCACTACTAAAACAGTCACTCCTGAAACAGTCACTACTAAAACAGTCACTGCTGAAACAACCTCTACTAAAACAGTCACTGCTGAAACAACCTCTACTGATACAGTCACTCCTGAAACAGTCACTACTAAAACAGTCACTGCTGAAACCACCACTACTAAAACAGTCACTACTGAAACAACCTCTACTGATACAGTCACTCCTGAAACAATCACTACTAAAACAGTCACTGCTGAAACAACCTCTACTAAAACAGTCACTGCTGAAACCACCACTACTGAAACAGTCACTACTGAAACAGTCATCACTGAAACAACCACTACTAAAACAGTCACTGCTGAAACAACCTCTACTGATACAGTCACTCCTGAAACAGTCACTACTAAAACAGTCACTGCTGAAACAACCTCTACTAAAACAGTCACTGCTGAAACAACCTCTACTGATACAGTCACTCCTGAAACAGTCACTACTGAAACAGTCACCACTGAAACAACCACTACTAAAACAGTCACTACTGAAACAGCAACTACTAAAACAGTCACTACTGAAACAACCACTACTAAAACAGCCACTACTGAAACAACCACTACTAAAACAGTCACTACTGAAACAGTCACTACTGAAACAGTCACTACTGAAACAACCTCTACTGAAACAACCTCTACTGAAACAGTCACTACTGAAACAGTCACTACTGAAACAACCTCTACTGAAACAGTCACTACTGAAACAACCTGTACTGAAACAGTCCCTACTAAAACAGTCACTGCTGAAACAACCTCTACTGAAACAGTCACTCCTGAAACAACTTCTACTGAAACAGTCTCTACTGAAACAGTCACTACTGAAACAGTCATTACTGTTGCAGTAATACAATTGTAACAGTAGGGGCACCGTTGATGTTTGTTGATGTTTATTGATATTTGTTGATGTTTACTGATGTTTATTGATGTTTACTGATGTTTACTGATGTTTGTTGATGTTTATTGATGTTTGTTGATGTTTACTGATGTGTATTGATGTTTGTTGATGTTTATTGATGTTTGTTGATGTTTGTTGATGTTTGTTGGTGTTTATTGATGTTTGTTGATGTTTATTGATGTTTATTGATGTTTGTTTATGTTTACTGATGTTGTTGATGTTTGTTGATGTTTGTTGATGTTTGTTTATGTTTACTGATGTTTGTTGATGTTTGTTGGTGTTTATTGATGTTTATTGATGTTTGCTGATGTTTGTTGGTGTTTGTTGATGTTTACTGATGTTTATTGATGTTTGTTGATGTTTGTTGATGTTTACTGATGTTTGTTGATGTTTATTGATGTTTGTTGATGTTTACTGATGTTTGTTGGTGTTTGTTGATATGTGTTGGTGTTTATTGATGTTTGTTGGTGTTTGTTGATGTTTGTTGATGTTTGTTGGTGTTTGTTGATGTTTGTTGGTGTTTATTGATGTTTGTTGGTGTTTGTTGATGTTTGTTGATGTTTGTTGATGTTTGTTGGTGTTTATTGATGTTTGTTGATGTTTGTTGATGTTTGTTGATGTTTGTTGGTGTTTATTGATGTTTGTTGGTGTTTATTGATGTTTGTTGATGTTTGTTGGTGTTTATTGATGTTTGTTGATGTTTGTTGATGTTTGTTGGTGTTTATTGATGTTTGTTGGTGTTTATTGATGTTTGTTGATGTTTGTTGATGTTTGTTGGTGTTTATTGATGTTTGTTGGTGTTTATTGATGTTTGTTGGTGTTTGTTGATGTTTGTTGATGTTTGTTGGTGTTTGTTGGTGTTTATTGATGTTTATTGATGTTTACTGATGTTTATTGATGTTTACTGATGTTTACTAAGGTTATTAATTGCTTTGTTAACGTCTCTGTGTTCAGTCTGCTGAGTGCGGAGACGAGTCAGGCTGCCTGGGTTCCTCCGGAGCTGCAGCGCTGCCCCACCGTGGTGACCACCATCTCAGACCTGGAGCACATTGAAGTCACCAGCGGTGAATCTCTCCCCTCACTGTACTGCAGTTAGCCTCCATGCTAACGGGGGAAAGTCTGGTTCCATTGACTTACATTAAAAATAGGGTTCCCTCCCTCATCCCTCCCCCTCCCTCCCTCATCCCTCCCCCTCCCTCCCTCATCCCTCCCCCTCTCCCCCACAGACACTGCTGAGGATGTTCTGCAGATGATCGAGGACATACTAAAGGAACATGACTCTCTGGATGAGCATGACCTGCAGACGGTGCTGACCAAACTTCAGGACGTGCTGAATGTTACCACGGTGACCCCTGACATCGCTGAGGTCATTGTCAGCATCATGTCCAACATCTTAAACTCAAAGAGCAACTTACAGCCCTTCATTAACAAGTGAGTGAGACCAGACCATACCAGACCAGACCAGACCAGACCAGATTAGAGCACAGCAGAGCAGACCAGACCAGACCAGACCAAACCAGACCAGACCAGACCAAACCAGACCAAACCAGACCAGACCAGACCAGACCAGACCAGACCAAATCAGACCAGACCAGACCAGACCAGATTAGAGCACAGCAGAGCAGACCAGACCAGACCAGACCAAACCAGACCAGACCAGACCAGACCAAACCAGACCAGACCAGACCAGACCAGACCAAACCAGACCAGACCAGACCAAACCAGACCAGACCAGACCAGACCAGACCAGACCAAACCAGACCAGACCAGACCAGACCAGATTAGAGCACAGCAGAGCAGACCAGACCAGACCAAACCAGACCAGACCAGACCAGACCAGACCAAACCAGACCAGACCAAACCAGACCAGACCAGACCAGACCAGACCAGACCAAATCAAATCAAATCAAATCAAATCAAATCAGACCAGACCAGACCAGATTAGAGCACAGCAGAGCAGACCAGACCAGACAAAACCAGACCAGACCAGACCAAACCAGACCAGACCAGACCAAACCAAACCAGACCAAACCAGACCAGACCAGACCAGACCAGACCAGACAAAATCAGACCAGACCAGACCAGACCAGACAAAACCAGACCAGACCAGACCAGACTAGACCAAACCAGACCAGACCAGACCAGACCAGAACAGACCAGACCAGACCAGACCAAACCAGACCAGACCAGACCAGACCAGACAAAATCAGACCAGACCAGACCAGACCAGACCAGACCAGACCAGATTAGAGCACAGCAGAGCAGACCAGACCAGACCAGACCAAACCAGACCAGACCAGACCAAACCAGACCAAACCAGACCAGACCAGACCAGACCAGACCAGACCAAATCAGACCAGACCAGACCAGACCAGATTAGAGCACAGCAGAGCAGACCAGACCAGACCAGACCAAACCAGACCAGACCAGACCAGACCAAACCAGACCAGACCAGACCAGACCAGACCAAACCAGACCAGACCAGACCAAACCAGACCAGACCAGACCAGACCAGACCAAACCAGACCAGACCAGACCAGACCAGATTAGAGCACAGCAGAGCAGACCAGACCAGACCAAACCAGACCAGACCAGACCAGACCAGACCAGACCAGACCAAACCAGACCAGACCAAACCAGACCAGACCAGACCAGACCAGACCAGACCAGACCAAATCAAATCAAATCAAATCAAATCAAATCAGACCAGACCAGACCAGATTAGAGCACAGCAGAGCAGACCAGACCAGACAAAACCAGACCAGACCAGACCAAACCAGACCAGACCAGACCAAACCAAACCAGACCAAACCAGACCAGACCAGACCAGACCAGACCAGACAAAATCAGACCAGACCAGACCAGACCAGACAAAACCAGACCAGACCAGACCAGACTAGACCAAACCAGACCAGACCAGACCAGACCAGAACAGACCAGACCAGACCAAACCAGACCAGACCAGACCAGACCAGACCAGACCAGACAAAATCAGACCAGACCAGACCAGACCAGACAAGACAAAACCAGACCAGACCAGACTAGACCAAACCAGACCAGACCAGACCAGAACAGACCAGACCAGACCAGACCAAACCAGACCAGACCAGACCAGACCAGACCAGACTAGACCAGACCAAACCAGACCAGACCAGACCAGACTAGACCAAACCAGACCAGACCAGACCAGACCAGACCAGACCAGAACAGACCAGACTAGACCAGTCACTTCACAAATAAACAGGCTATATTAAAGGGCAACTCCACTCAATTATCAAAATTCCTCCATAACTTGAGTGCCTATTGGCCACTGTAAACAGTTCTGGAATTCCACCTTCACAGGTGATCTGAAGAAAGAGTGACTATATGTACTGATGTTTGACCTCCTGAATATTTCAGTATCCTGAACGTTACGGAGTCGGTGGGAGACAAGATGTCTAATTTCGGTGGAGAGTCGGTCAGTTTCGTGGCTCCAGCGTTGGCGCTGTCGGTGGTCAACGTCGACCCTCAGCACGTCTACAATCTCACGTTTGGAGTCACGTCAGTGAAGAGCGGCCCGTACCCCTACCCCAAAGTACGTACCCTTCACTATTCACTACAGCTCACTATCACTGCCCACTGCGTCACGTGCTCTCAGCTGTGATGGTGATGATCCTCTGTTACTGTTTATGTACTGTAACTTCCATTAGTACAAACTGAACTCCTCAAACCCGCATCACAAACAAACAAACAAACAAACAAACAAACAGAGCTGCATGTGTTTGTTTGTGTGTGTTTGCTGGTGTGTTTGTCTGTGTGTTTATGTTTGTGTTTGTTTGTTTGTGTGTTTGTATACAGATGATGTTTGTGTGTTTGTGTTTATGTTTGTGTGTGTTTGTTTGTGTGTTTATGTGTGTTTGTTTGTGTGTTTATGTGTGTTTGTTTGTGTGTTTATGTGTGTTTGTTTGTGTTTGTGTGTGTGTGTTTGTTTGTGTTGTGTTTGTGTGTTTATGTGTGTTTGTTTGTGTGTTTATGTGTGTTTGTTTGTGTTTGTGTGTGTGTGTGTGTTTGTTTGTGTGTGTGTGTGTTTGTTTGTGTTGTGTTTGTGTGTTTGTTTATGTTTGTGTGTTTGTGTGTGTGTGTTTGTGTGTGTGTGTGTGTGTGTTTGTTTGTGTGTTTGTTTGTGTGTTTGTTTGTGTTTGTGTGTTTATGTTTGTGTTTATGTTTGTGTGTGTGTGTTTGTGCTTGTTTGTGTTTGTTTGTGTGTGTTTGTGTGTTTGTGTGTGTGTTTGTGTTTGTGCGTGTGTTTGTGTGTGTGTGTTTGTGTTTGTTTGTGTGTGTGTGTGTGTTTGTTTGTGTTTGTTTGTGTTTGTGTTTATGTTATGTTTGTGTTTATGTTTATGTTTATGTTTATGTTTATGTTTATGTTATGTTTGTGTTTGTGTGTGTTTGTGTTTGTGTGTGTTTGTGTGTTTGTGTTTATGTTTGTGTTTGTGTTTGTGTGTTTGTGTGTGTGTGTTTGTGTGTGTGTTTGTGTTTGTTTGTGTGTTTGTGTTTGTGTGTTTGTGTGTTTGTGTTTGTGTTTGTACGTTTGTGTTTGTACGTTTGTGTGTGTGTGTTTGTGTTTGTTTGTGTGTTTGTTTGTGTACAGATGTTGTTTGTGTACAGTTGTGTGATCTCTGTTGTTGTGTGTGTGTGTGTGTTCGTGTTTGTGTGTTTGTTTGTGTTTGTGTACAGATGTTGTTTGTGTACAGTTGTGTGATTTCTGTTGTTGTTGTGTGTTTGTGTGTGTTTGTGTGTGTATTTGTTTGTGTTTGTTTGTGTGTTTGTGTGTGTGTGTTTGTGTTAGTTTGTGTTTGTGTGTTTGTTTGTGTTTGTGTGTGTGTTTGTTTGTGTTTGTTTGTGTGTTTGTGTTAGTTTGTGTTTGTGTTTGTGTACAGATGTTGTTTGTGTACTGTTGTGTGATTTCTGTTGTTGTGTGTTTGTGTGTGTGTTTGTTTGTGTTTGTTTGTGTGTTTGTGTGTGTGTGTTTGTGTTAGTTTGTGTTTGTGTGTTTGTTTGTGTTTGTGTACAGATGTTGTTTGTGTACAGTTGTGTGATTTCTGTTGTTGTTGTGTGTTTGTGTGTGTGTTTGTTTGTGTTTGTATGTTTGTGTGTGTGTGTTTGTGTGTGTGTTTGTGCTTGTTTGTGTTAGTTTGTGTTAGTTTGTGTTTGTGTACAGATGTTTGTGTACTGTTGTGTGATTTCTGTTGTTGTGTGTTTGTGTGTGTGTTTGTTTGTGTTTGTTTGTGTGTTTGTGTGTGTGTGTGTTTGTGTTAGTTTGTGTGTGTGTGTTTGTGTTAGTTTGTGTTTGTGTGTTTGTTTGTGTTTGTGTACAGATGTTGTTTGTGTACTGTTGTGTGATTTCTGTTGTTGTTGTGTGTTTGTGTGTGTTTGTGTGTGTGTTTGTTTGTGTTTGTTTGTGTGTTTGTGTGTTTGTGTTAGTTTGTGTTTGTGTGTTTGTTTGTGTTTGTGTACAGATGTTGTTTGTGTACTGTTGTGTGATTTCTGTTGTTGTTGTGTGTTTGTGTGTGTGTTTGTGTGTGTTTGTGTGTGTGTTTGTTTGTGTTTGTTTGTGTGTGTGTGTGTGTGTGTTTGTGTTAGTTTGTGTTTGTGTGTTTGTTTGTGTTTGTGTACAGATGTTGTTTGTGTACTGTTGTGTGATTTCTGTTGTTGTGTGTTTGTTGAAGGTTTATATCAATAAGCTGCCGTTTGAGGGGACAGTGGCGTTTATCTCTCTACCTCCGGCTCTCCTCGCCCACCTTCCCCACAACAACCTCTCGGAACCTCGAGTCCAGTTCCAGTTCTACGGAGTTCCGGCACTCTTTAAGGTACCGGTTCGTTAATCCAGACACCTGTGGAACTTCAGAGCACCTGGACCCGCTCGGCACTGAAAACACATAACACATTATTTAACTTCAGACAGTAAACAAAATTCCAGACCTACTACATTAATGAACTGCTAATAGGTTAATTACACTGGATCATTAAAGAGCCCAGATCAGGCAGTCAGTGTTCACCTCCAGTACATACAGCCCCCTTACAGACCCTCACTGCCGACCTCACCGCAGACCTCACTGCAGACCCTCACTGCAGACCCTCACTGCAGACCCTCACTGCAGACCTCACTGCAGACCCTCACTGCAGACCCTCACTGCAGACCTCACTGCAGACCTCACTGCAGACCCTCACTGCAGACCCTCACTGCAGACCTCACTGCAGACCCTCACTGCAGACCCTCACTGCAGATCTCACTGCATACCCTCACTGCAGACCTCACTGCAGACCCTCACTGCATACCCTCACTGCAGACCTCACTGCATACCCTCACTGCAGACCCTCACTGCATACCCTCACTGCAGACCCTCACTGCAGACCCTCACTGCAGACCTCACTATAGACCCTCACTGCGTACCCTCACTGCATACCCTCACTGCAGACCTCACTGCAGACCTCACTGCATACCCTCACTGCAGACCTCGCTGCAGACCCTCACTGCAGACCTCACTGCAGACCCTCACTGCATACCCTCACTGCAGACCTCACTGCATACCCTCACTGCAGACCTCACTGCAGACCCTCACTGCAGACCTCACTGCATACCCTCACTGCAGACCTCGCTGCAGACCCTCACTGCATACCCTCACTGTAGACCCTCACTGCGTACCCTCACTGCATACCCTCACTGCAGACCTCACTGCAGACCTCGCTGCAGACCCTCACTGCATACCCTCACTGTAGACCCTCACTGCATACCCTCACTGCATACCCTCACTGCAGACCCAGCCTGTTTAAAACAAACTGTCTGTGATTCACATCTTTATATTCACATATTCCCAACAATTTACAACACATTTACAACAATATCTGCCTTATAATCTGTGAACAGCACTTATAGACCTATTTAATAATAATAATAATAATAATAATAATAATAATATAAGTATTATTATATAATAAGCAGTCCAGCTGTTGAAGAACATACAGTACATGTAGGCTTGTACGGTTTCAGAAATACAGAACTGTAAACCCTAATATGTCGAGTGTATTTAAAATAAGCTTTCAGGATATATATTTAGGTTATATATTTAGGTTATATACGGGGTTACATAATTAGGTCATATATGGGGTTTTATATATATATATATATACCTAAATATATGACCCCATACATAACATGATTATATAACCTAGATATATAACCCCATACATTACATGATTATATAACCTAAATATATATCCCCATACATAACATGATTATATAACCTAAATATATAACCCCATACATAACATGATTATATAACCTAAATATATATCCCCATACATAACATGATTATATAACCTAAATATATAACCCCATACATAACATGATTATATAACCTAAATATATAACCCCATACATAACATGATTATATAACCTAAATATATAACCTAAAAACCACAAAATAACAACGAAATAAAAACAATAATAACCAAAAAATAAACACAAAATAAAAATCTATAAACCGCACAGTAACAAACCACTGTGTTCACTGAGTACAGGGAGTAAACAGAGAGTATAGGAAACTAGGAGCAGGTGAGGGGAGTGACGAGAGGGCGGAGACAAGGAGGAGCAAACTACCAAAACAACAGAAGCACATGGAACATGACAGAGTAAGGACAGGACAGAGTAACCCAGCGCAGGGACAGACAGGGAGAACCAAGTGTGACCGGTCCAGTAGATGCTGGAGGAGCAGTGGTTACAGACCTGCTACACCTGAACTCAGTCAGTCACTGTTTCCTGCAGGACGAGGAGGAACACCAGACGCTGAACACCTACGTGGTGTCGGCCAGCGTGATCAACACTGAGGAACCTGTGGAGAACCTGAAGGAGCCTGTCATCTTCACCCTCCACCATCTGGACACTCATATAGTCAGTACAGAGGAGACTTCCTGTCCCTGCACATTCCTCACGGTCACAGCACTGACCTCCACAATGACGTCCTCCAACCAATCAGAGAGCTGCGATCATCCTGACTATATCATTCATCATATCAGCATTCATTAATAATCCAGGGTGGAGGGGGTGGAGCTAAACTGCTGTAGACTGAATGGGTGGGGCTAAACTGCTGTAGACTGAATGTAATATGTGTAATTTGTGTTTGTTAGATGGGTAAAGGCGTTCACTGTGTTTACTGGGATTTCAATAAGAACGGTGAGTTTATTATTATTATTATTATTATTATTATTATTATTATTATTATTATTATTATCTGTTTGGTGTGTGTGTTGTAGACGGTCGTGGAGGCTGGAATCCGAGAGGCTGCTGGAAACACAGCGTCACCGCCGAGTACACGACCTGCACGTGTGACCACCTCACACACTTTGGCGTGCTGCTCGTACGCATCACCCCCATTACACCCCTTATTCACACCCATTACACACCCATTACACCCCCATTACACCCCCATTACACCCCCTTTGCCCCACCATTACACCCCCATTACACCCCCATTTCACCTCCATTTCACCTCTATTTCACCTCCATTACACCCGCATTTCACCTCCATTACACCCCCATTACAACCCCATTACACCCCCATTTCACCTCCATTACACCCGCATTTCACCTCCATTACACCCCCATTACACCCCCATTTCACCTCCATTTCACCTCCATTACACCCGCATTTCACCTCCATTACACCCCCATTACACCCCCATTTTACCTCCATTTCACCTCCATTACACCCCCATTACACCCCATTACACCCCCATTTCACCCCCATTACACCCCCATTTCACCCCCATTTCACCCCCATTTCACATCCATTTCACCTTCATTTCACCTCCATTACACCCGCATTTCACACCCACTTCACCCCCATTTCACCTCCATTACACCCCCATTTCACACCCACTTCACCCCCATTTCACACCCATTTCACACCCATTTCACATCCATTTCACCTTCATTTCACCTCCATTACACCCCCGAAATTCACTGTTTAAGGTGGAATGGAGAAGTTCTAATGAACTGTTTAAGGTGGAATGGAGAAGTTCTAAATTCACTGTTTAAGGTGGAATGGAGAAGTTCTAAATTCACTGTTTAAGGTGGAATGGAGAAGTTCTAATGAACTGTTTAAGGTGGAATGGAGAAGTTCTAATGAACTGTTTAAGGTGGAATGGAGAAGTTCTAAATTCACTGTTTAAGGTGGAATGGAGAAGTTCTAATGAACTGTTTAAGGTGGAATGGAGAAGTTCTAAATTCACTGTTTAAGGTGGAATGGAGAAGTTCTAATGAACAGTTTAAGGTGGAATGGAGAAGTTCTAAATTGACAGTTTAAGGTGGAATGGAGAAGTTCTAAATTCACAGTTTAAGGTGGAATGTAAAATCTGAAGAAGATGCTTATTGTTCTGAAGTAAATATGAATATAATCTTAAACGGTGAATAAGAGACGTGTATGTTGTTCAGGACGTGTCCAGAACTCCGGTTGACGAGCAGAATGAGAGAATTCTCACCGTCATCACGTACATCGGCTGTGGACTGTCCTCGTTCTTCCTGGGCGTTACAGTGCTGACCTATTCTCTGTTAGAGTGAGAATCTCAGTCATCTCCATTAACAACACACTAATTACACGTCCACAGATTATTAACCCGCTCAGATCCATAATCTACTGAAGAGTTCTCAAAATCACCTCAACCTTCTCAAACATCTGCACAAAAGTCCCTTACATATTTTACAATGTACAACAATTGTTTATATAAATATCTATAATTTTCTACAAATACTACAATTTTCTGCCGTCATTTCATTTCCAAATAAAATTTCATTTTAAAATATCAGCAATCAAGTTACTTCAAAACATCTCAAGTATCTACAGTTTAAAACAAACGCTCTCAAATATCAGCACAGTTCCTCCAAACCTTCAGTTTACCACCGAAATTCTCTCTCATCTACAAATTCCTACAAATATTTACAAAGATCTTCATCAATTTTCTGATTGATTCACAATTTACTGCAGTTTTTTCAAACATGTGCATTAATTTACTGTTTAAAATTTAAGAAGTTTATAATAAACACACTTCCACTGTGATACGCTTTCAGGAAGTTACGGAGAGACTATCCGTCTCAGATCCTCCTGAACCTCTCCATCGCTCTCCTGGGTCTAAACCTGGTGTTCCTCACCAACTCCTGGTTCTCAGCCTTCGCCATCCATGGGCTGTGTGTTGCCGTAGCGGTGGCTCAGCACTACTTCCTGCTGGCCTCCTTCAGCTGGATGTTTCTGGAGGCGGTGAACATGTACTTCGCTCTGGTGAAGGTTTTCAACGTCTACGTCCCGTCGTATATCCTGAAGTTCTGCGTGGTGGGCTGGGGTCAGAGTTCAGTCCTGCTTTACAGACACAGTAAACACGCGCGGTCAGTCGTTCTCCTCCTCCTCACCTCGTCTACTGACCACTCTTCCTGCAGGACTTCCTCTGGTGATGTGCTGTCTGGTGCTGATAGTGAAGCAGGAGTCGTACGCCGTGGAGACGTTCAGGGAGGTCCAGCAAACCCGAGCTGATCCTGAGATGTTGTGAGTTTTTATTCTGAATCGTTATTATATAATATCTATGAATCACTTCCTGATCACCACCGTCACCAGCCTGCGTTCGTGATGTCATAAAAACCAATACCTTTACATTTATTACATATACATTCAGCAGTTTAGCTCCACCCATTCAGTCTACAGCAGTTTAGCTCCACCCATTCAGTCTACAGCAGTTTAGCTCCACCCGTTCAGTCTACAATAGTTTAGCTCCACCCATTCAGTCTACAGCAGTTTAGCTCCACCCATTCAGTCTACAGCAGTTTAGCGCCACCCGTTCAGTCTACAGCAGTTTAGCTCCACCCATTCAGCCTACAGCAGTTTAGCTCCACCCGTTCAGTCTACAGCACTTTAGCCCCACCCATTCAGTCTACGGCCATCTAGCTCCACCCATTCAGTCTACAGCAGTTTAGCTCCACCCATTCCGTCTACAACAGTTCAGCTCCACCCATTCAGTCTACAGCAATGTAGCTCCACCCATTTAGTCTACCGCCGTCTAGCTCCACCCATTCAGCCTACAGCAGT
The DNA here is from genome assembly GCA_021613375.1 of Megaleporinus macrocephalus. NCBI lineage: Eukaryota > Metazoa > Chordata > Actinopteri > Characiformes > Anostomidae > Megaleporinus > Megaleporinus macrocephalus. Next base: position 656,336 of record CM038720.1, on the reverse strand, counting down.
GTAGCTCCACCCATTCAGTCTACGGCCGTCTAGCTCCACCCATTCAGTCTACAGCAGTTTAGATCCACCCATTCAGTCTATAGCAGTTTAGCTCCACCCGTTCAGTCTACAGCAGTTTAGCTCCACCCATTCAGTCTACAGCAGTTTAGCTCCACCCGTTCAGTCTACAGCAGTTTAGCTCCACCCATTCAGTCTACAGCAGTTTAGCTCCACCCACTCTGTTCTGTTGGGTTCTGGTCGTGTGTACAGCAGAGTGAGCGTGCTGCTGTGTCTTTCAGCTGCTGGATTCAGGATGACGTGGTGTTCTACGTCTCTGTGGTGGGCTTCGTCGGGCTGGTCCTGCTTTGCAACTCCTCCATATTCCTGGTGGTCCTGCTGCAGATGAAGAAGATGCGGGAGAACCAGCCGGCGGGGACGCAGCGCGGCCTGCTGCAGGACCTGAGGGCCGTGGCCAGTCTCACCTTCCTGCTCGGACTCACCTGGACCGTGGCCTTCTTCACCTGGGGTTCGGCCAAGATCCCTCTCCTCTACGTGTTCTCCCTCCTCAACAGCCTGCAGGGTGAGTCGGCGCGGAGCGGTACCGGTGCTGCTCGGGGAGGCGACGGGTTCACTGAGTCAGGTTAGCAGTACTAGCCTAGCTAGCATGTAGCAACATAAGCTACATAAAGAAATCTATTAAGATAATATTCACAGAGCAGTTTCACGTATCATCACCTGACCTGAGGCAGCACAGTGAGGTACTGACTCAGGAGAACCAGGGGTCTGCGCATGTTCTTCAAACTGTGTTCTGGTTTTTCAGGTTTCTTCATTTTTGTCTTCCACTGTCTGGTGAAGGAGAACGTACGTAAACAATGGAGAGTCCACCTGTGTTTCGGACGCTTCAAACTTCAAGACCACTCAGGTGACTCAGATTAACCTGAACTGAAATATTAATCTGAACCTGAATTCAAATATGATATATTTAAATATGAAATATAAACTCCAACAATAATCTGAATCCACAATAAAACTGAAATACAAACCCGAACTTAAATCTGAACCTGAATTTAAATATAAACATAAACTCCAACATTAATCTGAACATGAAGTCTGATATGATCTGAGGGCGTTTTCACACCTGTAGTTGATTCACTGGTCCGGATCAGGTAATGAGTTTCCTCCTCGGTTAAGTTTGTTTTCACAGGCAAAAACCTAAACACACCATACTAGCCACACTCACTACTGATTTACTACTGAGTATTCAGACATACTAGCCACACTCACTACTGATTTACTACTGAGTATTCAGACATACTAGCCACACTCACTACTGATTTACTACTGAGTATTCAGACATACTAGCCACACTCACTACTGATTTACTACTGAGTATTCAGACATACTAGCCACACTCACTACTGATTTACTACTGAGTATTCAGACATACTAGCCACACTCACTACTGATTTACTACTGAGTATTCAGACATACTAGCCACACTCACCTACTGATTTACTACTGAGTATTCAGACATACTAGCCACACTCACCTACTGATTTACTACTGAGTATTCAGACGTACTAGCCACGCTCACTACTGATTTACTACTGAGTATTCAGACGTACTAGCCACACTCACTACTGATTTACTACTGAGTATTCAGACATACTAGCCACACTCACTACTGATTTACTACTGAGTATTCAGACGTACTAGCCACGCTCACTACTGATTTACTACTGAGTATTCAGACATACTAGCCTCACCTACTGATTTACTACTGGGTATTCAGACATACTAGCCACACTCACTACTGATTTACTACTGAGTATTCAGACGTACTAGCCACGCTCACCTACTGATTTACTACTGAGTATTCAGACATACTAGCCACACTCACCTACTGATTTACTACTGAGTATTCAGACGTACTAGCCACGCTCACTACTGATTTACTACTGAGTATTCAGACGTACTAGCCACGCTCACTACTGATTTACTACTGAGTATTCAGACATACTAGCCACACTCACTACTGATTTACTACTGAGTATTCAGACGTACTAGCCACGCTCACTACTGATTTACTACTGAGTATTCAGACATACTAGCCTCACCTACTGATTTACTACTGGGTATTCAGACATACTAGCCACACTCACTACTGATTTACTACTGAGTATTCAGACGTACTAGCCACGCTCACTACTGATTTACTACTGAGTATTCAGACATACTAGCCTCACCTACTGATTTACTACTGAGTATTCAGACATACTAGCCACACTCACTACTGATTTACTACTGAGTATTCAGACATACTAGCCACGCTCGCCTACTGATTCACTACTGAGTATTCAGACATACTAGCCACACTTACCTACTGATTTACTACTGAGTATTCAGACATACTAGTCACACTCACCTACTGATTTACTACTGAGTATTCAGACGTACTAGTCACGCTCACTACTGATTTACTACTGAGTATTCAGACATACTAGCCTCACCTACTGATTTACTACTGGGTATTCAGACATACTAGCCACACTCACTACTGATTTACTACTGAGTATTCAGACGTACTAGCCACGCTCACTACTGATTTACTACTGAGTATTCAGACATACTAGCCTCACCTACTGATTTACTACTGAGTATTCAGACATACTAGCCACACTCACTACTGATTTACTACTGAGTATTCAGACATACTAGCCACGCTCGCCTACTGATTCACTACTGAGTATTCAGACATACTAGCCACACTTACCTACTGATTTACTACTGAGTATTCAGACATACTAGCCACGCTCACCTACTGATTTACTACTGAGTATTCAGACGTACTAGCTACGCTCACTACTGATTTACTACTGAGTATTCAGACATACTAGCCTCACCTACTGATTTACTACTGGGTATTCAGACATACTAGCCACACTTACCTACTGATTTACTACTGAGTATTCAGACATACTAGCCACACTTACCTACTGATTTACTACTGAGTATTCAGACATACTAGCCACGCTCACCTACTGATTTACTACTGAGTATTCAGACGTACTAGCCACGCTCACTACTGATTTACTACTGAGTATTCAGACATACTAGCCTCACCTACTGATTCACTACTGAGTATTCAGACATACTAGTCACACTCACCTACTGATTTACTACTGAGTATTCAGACACACTAGCCACGCTCGCCTACTGATTTACTACTGAGTATTCAGACATACTAGCCACGCTCACTACTGATTTACTACTGAGTATTCAGACATACTAGCCACGCTCGCCTACTGATTTACTACTGAGTATTCAGACATACTAGCCTCACCTACTGATTTACTACTGGGTATTCAGACATACTAGCCACACTCACTACTGATTTACTACTGAGTATTCAGACGTACTAGCCACGCTCACTACTGATTTACTACTGAGTATTCAGACATACTAGCCTCACCTACTGATTTACTACTGAGTATTCAGACATACTAGCCACACTCACTACTGATTTACTACTGAGTATTCAGACATACTAGCCACGCTCGCCTACTGATTCACTACTGAGTATTCAGACATACTAGCCACACTTACCTACTGATTTACTACTGAGTATTCAGACATACTAGTCACACTCACCTACTGATTTACTACTGAGTATTCAGACGTACTAGCCACGCTCACTACTGATTTACTACTGAGTATTCAGACATACTAGCCTCACCTACTGATTTACTACTGGGTATTCAGACATACTAGCCACACTCACTACTGATTTACTACTGAGTATTCAGACATACTAGCCTCACCTACTGATTTACTACTGAGTATTCAGACATACTAGCCACACTCACTACTGATTTACTACTGAGTATTCAGACATACTAGCCATGCTCGCCTACTGATTCACTACTGAGTATTCAGACATACTAGCCACACTTACCTACTGATTTACTACTGAGTATTCAGACATACTAGTCACACTCACCTACTGATTTACTACTGAGTATTCAGACACACTAGCCACGCTCGCCTACTGATTTACTACTGAGTATTCAGACATACTAGCCACACTCACCTACTGATTTACTACTGAGTATTCAGACATACTAGCCTCACTCACCTACTGATTTACTACTGAGTATTCAGATATACTAGTCACACTCACCTACTGATTTACTACTGAGTATTCAGATATACTAGTCACACTCACCTACTGATTTACTACTGAGTATTCAGATATACTAGTCACACTCACCTACTGATTTACTACTGAGTATTCAGACATACTAGTCACACTCACCTACTGATATACTACTGAGTATTCAGACATACTAGCCACGCTCACTACTGATTTACTACTGAGTATTCAGACATACTAGCCTCACTCACTACTGATTTACTACTGAGTATTCAGACATACTAGTCACACTCAGCTACTGATATACTACTGAGTATTCAGACATACTAGTCACACTCACCTACTGATTTACTACTGAATTCAGACATACTAGTCACACTCACTACTGATTTACTACTGAGTATTCAGACATACTAGTCACACTCACTACTGATTTACTACTGAGTATTCAGACGTACTAGCCACACTCACTACTGATTTACTACTGAGTATTCAGACATACTAGTCACACTCACCTACTGATTTACTACTGAGTATTCAGATATACTAGCCTCACTCACCTACTGATTTACTACTGAGTATTCAGACATACTAGCCACGCTCACCTACTGATTTACTACTGAGTATTCAGACATACTAGCCACGCTCACTACTGATTTACTACTGAGTATTCAGACATACTAGCCACACTCACTACTGATTTACTACTGAGTATTCAGACATACTAGCCACACTCACTACTGATTTACTACTGAGTATTCAGACATACTAGTCACACTCACCTACTGATTTACTACTGAGTATTCAGACATACTAGCCACACTCACCTACTGATTTACTACTGAGTATTCAGACATACTAGTCACACTCACCTACTGATTTACTACTGAGTATTCAGACATACTAGCCTCACTCACCTACTGATTTACTACTGAGTATTCAGACATACTAGCCTCACTCACCTACTGATTTACTACTGAGTATTCAGACGTACTAGTCACACTCACCTACTGATTTACTACTGAGTATTCAGACATACTAGCCACGCTCACCTACTGATTTACTACTGAGTATTCAGACGTACTAGTCACACTCACCTACTGATTTACTACTGAGTATTCAGACATACTAGCCACGCTCACTACTGATTTACTACTGAGTATTCAGACATACTAGCCACACTCACTACTGATTTACTACTGAGTATTCAGACATACTAGCCACACTCACTACTGATTTACTACTGAGTATTCAGACATACTAGTCACACTCACCTACTGATTTACTACTGAGTATTCAGACATACTAGCCACACTCACCTACTGATTTACTACTGAGTATTCAGACATACTAGTCACACTCACCTACTGATTTACTACTGAGTATTCAGACATACTAGCCTCACTCACCTACTGATTTACTACTGAGTATTCAGACATACTAGCCTCACTCACCTACTGATTTACTACTGAGTATTCAGACGTACTAGTCACACTCACCTACTGATTTACTACTGAGTATTCAGACATACTAGCCACGCTCACCTACTGATTTACTACTGAGTATTCAGACATACTAGCCTCACCTACTGATTTACTACTGAGTATTCAGACATACTAGCCACACTCACTACTGATTTACTACTGAGTATTCAGACATACTAGCCACGCTCGCCTACTGATTCACTACTGAGTATTCAGACATACTAGCCACACTTACCTACTGATTTACTACTGAGTATTCAGACATACTAGTCACACTCACCTACTGATTTACTACTGAGTATTCAGACGTACTAGCCACGCTCACTACTGATTTACTACTGAGTATTCAGACATACTAGCCTCACCTACTGATTTACTACTGGGTATTCAGACATACTAGCCACACTCACTACTGATTTACTACTGAGTATTCAGACATACTAGCCTCACCTACTGATTTACTACTGAGTATTCAGACATACTAGCCACACTCACTACTGATTTACTACTGAGTATTCAGACATACTAGCCATGCTCGCCTACTGATTCACTACTGAGTATTCAGACATACTAGCCACACTTACCTACTGATTTACTACTGAGTATTCAGACATACTAGTCACACTCACCTACTGATTTACTACTGAGTATTCAGACACACTAGCCACGCTCGCCTACTGATTTACTACTGAGTATTCAGACATACTAGCCACACTCACCTACTGATTTACTACTGAGTATTCAGACATACTAGCCTCACTCACCTACTGATTTACTACTGAGTATTCAGATATACTAGCCACACTCACCTACTGATTTACTACTGAGTATTCAGACATACTAGCCTCACTCACCTACTGATTTACTACTGAGTATTCAGATATACTAGTCACACTCACCTACTGATTCACTACTGAGTATTCAGACATACTAGCCACACTTACCTACTGATTTACTACTGAGTATTCAGACATACTAGTCACACTCACCTACTGATTTACTACTGAGTATTCAGACACACTAGCCACGCTCGCCTACTGATTTACTACTGAGTATTCAGACATACTAGCCACACTCACCTACTGATTTACTACTGAGTATTCAGACATACTAGCCTCACTCACCTACTGATTTACTACTGAGTATTCAGACATACTAGCCTCACTCACCTACTGATTTACTACTGAGTATTCAGATATACTAGTCACACTCACCTACTGATTTACTACTGAGTATTCAGATATACTAGTCACACTCACCTACTGATTTACTACTGAGTATTCAGATATACTAGTCACACTCACCTACTGATTTACTACTGAGTATTCAGACATACTAGTCACACTCACCTACTGATATACTACTGAGTATTCAGACATACTAGCCACGCTCACTACTGATTTACTACTGAGTATTCAGACATACTAGCCTCACTCACTACTGATTTACTACTGAGTATTCAGACATACTAGTCACACTCAGCCACTGATATACTACTGAGTATTCAGACATACTAGTCACACTCACCTACTGATTTACTACTGAATTCAGACATACTAGTCACACTCACTACTGATTTACTACTGAGTATTCAGACATACTAGTCACACTCACTACTGATTTACTACTGAGTATTCAGACGTACTAGCCACACTCACTACTGATTTACTACTGAGTATTCAGACATACTAGTCACACTCACCTACTGATTTACTACTGAGTATTCAGATATACTAGCCTCACTCACCTACTGATTTACTACTGAGTATTCAGACATACTAGCCACGCTCACCTACTGATTTACTACTGAGTATTCAGACATACTAGCCACGCTCACTACTGATTTACTACTGAGTATTCAGACATACTAGCCACACTCACTACTGATTTACTACTGAGTATTCAGACATACTAGCCACACTCACTACTGATTTACTACTGAGTATTCAGACATACTAGTCACACTCACCTACTGATTTACTACTGAGTATTCAGACATACTAGCCACACTCACCTACTGATTTACTACTGAGTATTCAGACATACTAGTCACACTCACCTACTGATTTACTACTGAGTATTCAGACATACTAGCCTCACTCACCTACTGATTTACTACTGAGTATTCAGACATACTAGCCTCACTCACCTACTGATTTACTACTGAGTATTCAGACGTACTAGTCACACTCACCTACTGATTTACTACTGAGTATTCAGACATACTAGCCACGCTCACCTACTGATTTACTACTGAGTATTCAGACGTACTAGTCACACTCACCTACTGATTTACTACTGAGTATTCAGACATACTAGCCACGCTCACCTACTGATTTACTACTGAGTATTCAGACATACTAGCCACGCTCACCTACTGATTTACTACTGAGTATTCAGACATACTAGCCACACTCACCTACTGATTTACTACTGAGTATTCAGACATACTAGTCACACTCACCTACTGATTTACTACTGAGTATTCAGACATACTAGTCACACTCACCTACTCACCTCAGCATCTGTTCATAGCTGTAATAATAATCTGATAATATACCAAACTACAGTCCACCTGCAGAACACCCAGCTCACTCCAAACATCAAGTAGACCACGTCCCTCACTACTAGTCCAAGAGACACCTCGCTTCATTGTCCTCGTCCTGTTAGCTGCTACAGTTCTCTGTTTACGCCATCTGCTGCATCCCATAATGCAAAGCACACCTGGCTGCAGGAGAGGAGTTTAGATCAGACTTGTGGAGTACACCTAATACGAACCTAATAATGTTCTCACCACAAATGAACCACTCCCGGAACCGGGCCGAGACCACCTCCTCTCGAGGGTCTCGGTGCGGTTGTTATGGTCCGTTTAAACCGGACTAACCGGAAAACGCTCTTAAACTCTAATATAAACCTGATCTCAATTCTGAACTCACATCTAAAGCTGAATCTTAACTCAAATATGAACCTGAACTTGGACTTCAGTGTAAACCTGAACTAAATCTGAGTTAAATCTGAATTAAATCTGAGTTAAATCTGAACTAAACCTGAATTAAACCTGAACTAAACCTGAACTAAATTTGAACTAAATCTGAACTAAACCTGAATTAAACCTGAACTAAACCTGAACTAAATCTGAACTAAACCTGAATTAAACCTGAACTAAACCTGAACTAAATTTGAACTAAATCTGAACTAAACCTGAATTAAACCTGAACTAAACCTGAACTAAATCTGAGTTAAATCTGAACTAAATCTGAGTTAAATCTGTATTAAATCTGAGTTAAATCTGAACTAAATCTGAGTTAAATCTGTATTAAATCTGAGTTAAATCTGAACTAAATCTGAGTTAAATCTGTATTAAATCTGAGTTAAATCTGAACTAAACCTGAATTAAACCTGAACTAAACCTGAACTAAATCTGAATTAAACCTGAACTAAACCTGAACTAAATCTGAGTTAAATCTGAACTAAATCTGAGTTAAATCAGTATTAAATCTGAGTTAAATCTGAACTAAATCTGAGTTAAATCTGTATTGAATCTGAGTTAAATCTGAACTAAACCTGAATTAAACCTGAACTAAACCTGAACTAAACCTGAACTAAATCTGAATTAAACCTGAACTAAACCTGAACTAAATCTGATTTAAATCTGAACTAAATCTGAGTTAAATCTGTATTAAATCTGAGTTAAATCTGAACTAAACCTGAATTAAACCTGAACTAAACCTGAACTAAATCTGAATTAAACCTGAACTAAACCTGAACTAAATCTGAGTTAAATCTGAACTAAATCTGAGTTAAATCAGTATTAAATCTGAGTTAAATCTGAACTAAATCTGAGTTAAATCTGTATTAAATCTGAGTTAAATCTGAACTAAACCTGAATTAAACCTGAACTAAACCTGAACTAAATCTGAATTAAACCTGAACTAAACCTGAACTAAATCTGATTTAAATCTGAACAAAATCTGAGTTAAATCTGAACTAAATCTGAGTTAAATCTGAACAAAATCTGAGTTAAATCTGAACTAAATCTGAATTAAACCTGAACTAAACCTGAACTAAATCTGAGTTAAATCTGAACTAAATCTGAGTTAAATCTGAACTAAATCTGAGTTAAATCTGAACTAATCCTGAATTAAGTGAATGATAGGAACTTGACTGGACGTGAATCTCCTTGTTGAATACAGATTGGAGTCACACTGCGACTGTCGTTGCTAAACCCAAACCCAGCCAACTCCCCAAGTTCCCCATGGTGGCTTCATTCAGGTCCAGTAAGTCCAACTCCACTCAGAGCTCGTCGCTGTCCTCGGACTCCAGCCAGCGCCAGGTTTCCATCAGGAGACCCCACCTGGGTGAGAAACACGGCCCGGTCATGTGACTACTGTACAGGAGCTTCTGCATCTCCACTACTTAGTTCAGCTCAGTTCTGGTGTTCTGAGTTCTATATGTCCCGGTTACGACCCGGTTACGACCCGGTTACGACCTGGTTATGACCTGGTTATGACCCGGTTATGATCCGGTTACGACCTGGTTATGATCCGGTTATGATCCGGTTACGACCCGCGTTGAGTAGATTACAGAGTAAAGAATCCAGTTCAGATTAAACGCTGCTTAACCAGCAATATAATCACCAACATGTGATACGATCTGATAACATTCATATTTATACTAATCTGATTCCTCTGTTTGGGTCTGGAGTTGGTAGAGTTAGTACTTCAGTTTCATTTCAGCCCAAATCTGACAAAAATTAAATCACATTTAGGCAAAGAGTCTGGTTTAAAATGAACCACACTGGCTTTTATTGCAGGGTTGTTTTATTTAGCAGCCGAATTCATATCCCAAATCATATTTTCCTATTAAATTAGTAATTAATACGTTAATTGAGGAGTTTTAAAAGCAGGTATGATATAACAGAATAACAAAAACAATAATAAATGATACAGTAAACTTTACAGACTATTTGCTAAAAGCTACTTTTAGAAAATTTACTCAACAACAAGTTATTCAATAATTAATCTGCTGTAATTATTTATTTATTTATCTCCATTTATGAATATTCTGGATATTAATTGATTAGGTTCTGCTGTTTAATCTGTGAAGCTTCTCGGAACCCACACGTGACAGAACCTGCAGTCAAACTGCTTTAACACTGCTGAAATAAACCATACACCATAAATAAATAAATAAACAAGTAAATAAAGAGTACGAGCTGATGGTGCCCCCTGGTGGTGGTACACCTGTCTATCCTCTCTCTCCAGGTGTGGTGTATCAGCAGAATCTGGTTCTACCCAGAATCCATCTCACACCCTCTGCTCTCTCCAGCGCAGACGCTAATGCTAATCTCCCAGATTCCGACGGATACGAGATCCACTCCTGGATTCCGGAGGAACATGATGTTTATTCCAGCTGAGACTGACTGTGTGCCTGTGTTCACTCGTCTGTACGGTGACCAGTAGATGAGCAGTGGATGAGCAGTAGATGAGCAGTAGATAATCAGTAGATGAGCAGTAGATGAGCAGTAGATAATCAGTAGATAATCAGTAGATAATCAGTAGATGAGCAGTAGATGACCAGTAGATGAGCAGTAGATAATCAGTAGATAATCAGTAGATGAGCAGTAGATAATCAGTAGATGAGCAGTAGATGAGCAGTAGATAATCAGTAGATGAGCAGTAGATGACCAGTAGATGAGCAGTAGATGACCAGTAGATAATCAGTAGATGAGCAGTAGATAATCAGTAGATGAGCAGTAGATGACCAGTAGATAATCAGTAGATGAGCAGTAGATGAGCAGTAGATGAGCAGACGATAATCAGTAGATGAGCAGTAGATGAGCAGTAGATAATCAGTAGATAATCAGTAGATAATCAGTAGATGAGCAGTAGATGAGCAGTAGATAATCAGTAGATAGTCAGTAGATAATCAGTAGATGAGCAGTAGATGAGCAGTAGATAATCAGTAGATGAGCAGTAGATGAGCAGTAGATGAGCAGTAGATAATCAGTAGATGAGCAGTAGATGACCAGTAGATGAGCAGTAGATGACCAGTAGATAATCAGTAGATGAGCAGTAGATAATCAGTAGATGAGCAGTAGATAATCAGTAGATAATCAGTAGATGAGCAGTAGATGACCAGTAGATGACCAGTAGATAATCAGTAGATGACCAGTAGATGACCAGTAGATGAGCAGTGGATGACCAGTAGATAATCAGTAGATGACCAGTAGATGACCAGTAGATGACCAGTAGATAATCATTAGATGACCAGTAGATGAGCAGTAGATGAGCAGTAGATGACCAGTAGATGACCAGTAGATAAGCAGTAGATGACCAGTAGATGACCAGTAGATGAGCAGTAGATGACCAGTAGATAATCAGTAGATGAGCAGTAGATAATCAGTAGATGACCAGTAGATGAGCAGTAGATGACCAGTAGATGACCAGTAGATAATCAGTAGATGACCAGTAGATGACCAGTAGATAATCAGTAGATGAGCAGTAGATAATCAGTAGATAATCAGTAGATGAGCAGTAGATAATCAGTAGATGAGCAGTAGATAATCAGTAGATGACCAGTAGATAATCAGTAGATGAGCAGTAGATGACCAGTAGATGACCAGTAGATAATCAGTAGATGACCAGTAGATGACCAGTAGATGAGCAGTGGATGACCAGTAGATAATCAGTAGATGACCAGTAGATGACCAGTAGATGACCAGTAGATAATCAGTAGATGACCAGTAGATGACCAGTAGATGAGCAGTAGATAACCAGTAGATGACCAGTAGATAAGCAGTAGATGACCAGTAGATGACCAGTAGATGACCAGTAGATAATCAGTAGATGAGCAGTAGATAATCAGTAGATGACCAGTAGATGAGCAGTAGATGACCAGTAGATGACCAGTAGATAATTAGTAGATGACCAGTAGATAATCAGTAGATAATCAGTAGATGAGCAGTAGATGAGCAGTAGATAATCAGTAGATGAGCAGTAGATGAGCAGTAGATGACCAGTAGATGACCAGTAGATAATTAGTAGATGACCAGTAGATAATCAGTAGATAATCAGTAGATGAGCAGTAGATGAGCAGTAGATAATCAGTAGATGAGCAGTAGATGAGCAGTAGATGAGCAGTAGATAATCAGTAGATGAGCAGTAGATGACCAGTAGATGAGCAGTAGATGACCAGTAGATAATCAGTAGATGAGCAGTAGATAATCAGTAGATGAGCAGTAGATGACCAGTAGATAATCAGTAGATGACCAGTAGATGAGCAGTGGATGACCAGTAGATAATCAGTAGATGACCAGTAGATGACCAGTAGATGACCAGTAGATAATCAGTAGATGACCAGTAGATGACCAGTAGATGAGCAGTAGATGACCAGTAGATGACCAGTAGATAAGCAGTAGATGACCAGTAGATGACCAGTAGATGACCAGTAGATAATCAGTAGATGAGCAGTAGATAATCAGTAGATGAGCAGTAGATGAGCAGTAGATGACCAGTAGATGACCAGTAGATAATTAGTAGATGACCAGTAGATGACCAGTAGATAATCAGTAGATAATCAGTATATGAGCAGTAGATGAGCAGTAGATAATCAGTAGATGAGCAGTAGATGACCAGTAGATGACCAGTAGATAATCAGTAGATGACCAGTAGATGACCAGTAGATGAGCAGTGGATGACCAGTAGATAATCAGTAGATGAGCAGTAGATAATCAGTAGATGAGCAGTAGATGACCAGTAGATAATCAGTAGATGAGCAGTAGATGACCAGTAGATGACCAGTAGATAATCAGTAGATGACCAGTAGATGACCAGTAGATGAGCAGTGGATGACCAGTAGATAATCAGTAGATGACCAGTAGATGACCAGTAGATAATCAGTAGATGAGCAGTAGATGAGCAGTAGATGAGCAGTAGATGACCAGTAGATGACCAGTAGATAAGCAGTAGATGACCAGTAGATGACCAGTAGATGAGCAGTAGATGACCAGTAGATAATCAGTAGATGAGCAGTAGATAATCAGTAGATGACCAGTAGATGACCAGTAGATGACCAGTAGATAATCAGTAGATGACCAGTAGATGACCAGTAGATAATCAGTAGATGAGCAGTAGATAATCAGTAGATGAGCAGTAGATGAGCAGTAGATAATCAGTAGATGAGCAGTAGATAATCAGTAGATGAGCAGTAGATGAGCAGTAGATAATCAGTAGATGACCAGTAGATAATCAGTAGATAATCAGTAGATAATCAGTAGATGAGCAGTAGATGAGCAGTAGATAATCAGTAGATGAGCAGTAGATGAGCAGTAGATAATTAGTAGATGACCAGTAGATAATCAGTAGATAATCAGTAGATGAGCAGTAGATGACCGGTAGATGAGCAGTAGATGAGCGGTAGATGAGTGGTAGATGAGCAGTAGATAATCAGTAGATGAGCAGTAGATGACCAGTAGATGAGCAGTAGATAATCAGTAGATGAGCAGTAGATGACCAGTAGATAATCAGTAGATGAGCAGTAGATGACCAGTAGATGACCAGTAGATAATCAGTAGATGACCAGTAGATGACCAGTAGATGAGCAGTGGATGACCAGTAGATAATCAGTAGATGACCAGTAGATGACCAGTAGATGACCAGTAGATAATCAGTAGATGACCAGTAGATGACCAGTAGATGAGCAGTAGATGACCAGTAGATGACCAGTAGATAAGCAGTAGATGACCAGTAGATGACCAGTAGATGACCAGTAGATAATCAGTAGATGAGCAGTAGATAATCAGTAGATGACCAGTAGATGAGCAGTAGATGACCAGTAGATGACCAGTAGATAATTAGTAGATGAGCAGTAGATGAGCGGTAGATGAGCGGTAGATGAGCAGTAGATAATCAGTAGATGACCAGTGGATGAGCAGTAGATGAGCGGTAGATGAGCGGTAGATGAGCAGTAGATGACCAGTGGATGAGCGATAGATGAGCAGTAGATGAGCGGTAGATGAGCGGTAGATGAGCGGTAGATGAGCGGTAGATAATCGGTAGATGAGCGGTAGATGAGCGGTAGATGAGCGGTAGATGAGCAGTAGATGACCGGTAGATGAGCGGTAGATGAGCGGTAGATGAGCGGTAGATGAGCAGTAGATGAGCAGTAGATGCGCAGTAGATAATTAGTAGATGAGCAGTAGATGAGCAGTAGATAATTAGTAGATGAGCAGTAGATGAGCAGTAGATGAGCAGTAGATAATTAGTAGATGAGCAGTAGATGAGCAGTAGATGAGCAGTAGATAATTAGTAGATAATTAGTAGATGAGCAGTAGATGAGCAGTAGATGAGCAGTAGATAATTAGTAGATGACCAGTAGATGAGAAGTAGATGAGCAGTAGATGAGCAGTAGATGAGAAGTAGACGAGCAGTGGGGAGGGTATTAGCGGATCAGCTACATGACTCTGAGCTGGATGTGTAAACTGTGTCTGATTGAAGAATCAGTTTGAATAAACTGTGCTAACAGCTCAGCTGTGCTTTACTAACTGATCAGACTCTGTATGTGTGTTTACTGAAAGATAATAACCCCATAATACTGTTAGCCGCTAAGCTAAAAGCTCTTCTCTTCAATTACACAACACATCACATCAGCCAGCAACACCTTACCAACACTACAAACCTGGAACACCACAGCAACTGTGGTGATGATGTTTACAGTGGTGGTGATGATGTTTACAGTGGTGGTGGTGATGGTGTTTACAGTGGTGGTGATGGTGTTTACAGTGGTGGTGGTGATGGTGTTTACAGTGGTGGTGATGGTGTTTACAGTGGTGGTGGTGATGGTGTTTACAGTGGTGGTGATGGTGTTTACAGTGGTGGTGGTGATGGTGTTTACAGTGGTGGTGGTGATGGTGTTTACAGTGGTGGTGATGGTGTTTACAGTGGTGGTGGTGATGGTGTTTACAGTGGTGGTGGTGATGGTGTGTACAGTGGTGGTGATGGTGTTTACAGTGGCGGTGATGATGTTTACAGTGGTGGTGGTGATGGTGTTTACAGTGGTGGTGATGGTGTTTACAGTGGTGGTGGTGATGGTGTTTACAGTGGTGGTGATGATGTTTACAGTGGTGGTGATGGTGTTTACAGTGGTGGTGGTGATGGTGTTTACAGTGGTGGTGGTGATGGTGTTTACAGTGGTGATGATGGTGTTTACAGTGGTGGTGTTTACAGTGGTGGTGATGGTGTTTACAGTGGTGGTGATTATGTTTACAGTGGTGGTGATGGTGTTTACAGTGGTGGTCATGATGGTGTTTACAGTGGTGGTGATGGTGTTTACAGTGGTGGTGATGGTGTTTACAGTGGTGGTGGTGACGTTTACAGTGGTGGTGATGTTTACAGTGGTGGTGATGATGTTTACAGTGGTGGTCATGATGGTGTTTACAGTGGTGGTGATGGTGTTTACAGTGGTGGTGGTGATGATGTTTACAGTGGTGGTGATGGTGTTTACAGTGGTGGTGATGATGTTTACAGTGGTGGTCATGATGGTGTTTACAGTGGTGGTGATGGTGTTTACAGTGGTGGTGATGGTGTTTACAGTGGTGGTGGTGACGTTTACAGTGGTGGTGATGTTTACAGTGGTGGTTATGATGTTTACAGTGGTGGTCATGATGGTGTTTACAGTGGTGGTGATGGTGTTTACAGTGGTGATGATGATGTTTACAGTGGTGGTGATGGTGTTTACAGTGGTGGTGATGATGTTTACAGTGGTGGTGGTGATGTTTACAGTGGTGATGATGATGTTTACAGTGGTGGTCATGATGGTGTTTACAGTGGTGGTGATGGTGTTTACAGTGGTGGTGGTGGTGATGATGTTTACAGTGGTGGTGATGGTGTTTACAGTGGTGGTGATGATGTTTACAGTGGTGGTCATGATGGTGTTTACAGTGGTGGTCATGATGGTGTTTACAGTGGTGGTGATGGTGTTTACAGTGGTGGTGGTGACGTTTACAGTGGTGGTGATGGTGTTTACAGTGGTGGTGATGTTTACAGTGGTGGTTATGATGTTTACAGTGGTGGTGATGGTGTTTACAGTGGTGGTGATGATGTTTACAGTGGTGGTGATGGTGTTTACAGTGGTGGTGGTGATGTTTACAGTGGTGGTGATGATGGTGTTTACAGTGGTGGTGATGGTGTTTACAGTGGTGGTGATGGTGTTTACAGTGGTGGTGGTGATGATGTTTACAGTGGTGGTGGTGGTGATGTTTACAGTGGTGATGATGATGTTTACAGTGGTGGTGATGGTGTTTACAGTGGTGGTGATGGTGTTTACAGTGGTGGTGGTGATGTTTACAGTGGTGGTGATGATGGTGTTTACAGTGGTGGTGATGGTGTTTACAGTGGTGGTGATGGTGTTTACAGTGGTGGTGGTGATGATGTTTACAGTGGTGGTGGTGGTGATGTTTACAGTGGTGGTGGTGGTGATGTTTACAGTGGTGGTGTTGTTTATCTGGATGTTGATGGTAAAATGTGGAAGATCTGAAAATACTAGGTTTTCTTTGGGGACTATTTGAACCTCACAGCGTCCTGCATGTATCCCTCCACCATGAATGGAGTTTAAGACTGAGATCTTCTCTAAACTATCATAAACAGCGTCTCAGAATCAGACAGTGTATTTATAACATCTACTGTAAGAACTTTCTGTGAGGAGCTTTTAGAGGTGGACGTCTGGTTCCATTCACCTCCACTGTGAACAGTTCTGACTGTATCTAGAACCACTGTGAACAGATCTAATTGTATCTAGAACAGAGAGTTCCACACAGAACCCACTCTGAACGACTCTGTTTACATCTTAACTCTGTAATTATGTAGGAATTTTGTAAAATCTTGTGGAATTGCCCTTTAATATTTCTAAGATTATCTTTTTTTTTGTTGTGCCGGTTCGGCTCCTGTTCTGCTGCAGCGCTGGTCACTCTGCTCACTCCACTCACTCTGCAGCCGTAGCACTTTATTTCAGTCTCAGTCCAGTGTGTATCAGTCCAGTGTGTATCAGTCCAGGAGCTGAGGTGTGTTGACTGCGGGAGCTGATGCTGGACTGTGGGTAGATAGCTACACACCTCCAATCAATAATAATCGATCGATAGAGCGAAGCTGTGTTTATATCTCTGTTGTTTATGAATCTGAAGTTATTGGTATACAGAGTTTATTAAGCGTGAGATCTCGGTGGGGTCTGAGAGCTGACCGCCGCTCAGGGCAGTGCTGCCACTCCGGCCAGTTTGGGTTTGAGTCGGATCGTCCCGGCAGCGTCCACCCCCCCGTCATCCCCCAGCACTGACTCGTCCCGGCCGTGCCAGAGTGACCCGAACCAGCGCTCCACCCACTCGTCCCAGTCCTCCGGCAACAGCAGCAGCAGAAACCCTGCAGAGATGATCCCGAACGCTCCCCCCCGCACATTACTGACCACCGGAGTGACCAACATACACCAGTCCACAGCTTCAGAGAGAGAGAGAGAGAGAGAGACAGAGAGAGAGACAGAGAGAGAGACAGAGAGAGACAGAGAGAGAGAGAGATAGAGAGAGAGAGAGAGAGAGAGAGAAGGGTTGGATTGTTTTTTAGGAACTCTAGTATTAGTAGAGACTATTACAGTGACTGAAGCGAGTCTGTGATTGTGTTTGATTGAACAGTATGAAATGCGAACAGGTGGGTGAACAGGTGTGACTCATACCTGCGCTGGCCGGGATGGTGAGGAGTATCCCGAGTGATATCAGC
>CM038720.1:620459-632959 GCA_021613375.1 Megaleporinus macrocephalus | reverse complement strand
AGTGTTACAGTCTTATCTGTTACAGTGTTACAGTGTCATCTGTTACAGTCTTATCTGTTACAGTCTTATCTGTTACAGTGTTACAGTCTTATCTGTTACAGTGTTACTGTCTTATCTGTTACAGTTTTATCTGTTACAGTGTTACAGTCTTATCTGTTACAGTCTTCTGTTACAGTGTTACAGTCTTATCTGTTACAGTGTTACAGTGTCATCTGTTACAGTCTTATCTGTTACAGTGTTACAGTCTTATCTGTTACAGTGTTACTGTCTTATCTGTTACAGTTTTATCTGTTACAGTGTTACAGTCTTATCTGTTGCAGTCTTATCTGTTACAGTGTTACAGTCTTATCTGTTAAAGTTTCATCTGTTACAGTGTTACATTCTTATCTGTTACAGTGTTACAGTTTCACCTGTTACAGTCTTATCTGTTACAGTGTTACAGTTTCACCTGTTACAGTCTTAGCTGTTACAGTCTTATCTGTTACAGTGTTACAGTTTCACCTGTTACAGTCTTATCTGTTACAGTCTTATCTGTTACAGAGTTTTATCTGAAGCTGCTGCAAACACTTGTGCTTGTCTGGATTTACTTTGTAGAAAGCCGAGGTGGAAGCTGACCCGACTCCCAGTGCCACCCCTGTGATTGAGTTGCTATGGAAACCATCAGCATAGGCCAGCATGACAATACCAGTGATGGAGAGGATAGCAGCCACTATCTGTGTGGACCAAAAGACAGTAAACAGTAAACAACACACAATAAACAGTAAACAGTAAACAGCACAGAATAAACAGTACACAGTAAACAGCACACAGTAAACAACATGCAGTAAACAGTACACAGTAAACAGCACACAATAAACAGTACACAACACAATAAACAGTGCACAGTAAACAACACACAATAAACAGTACACAGTAAACAACATGCAGTAAACAGCACACAGTAAACAGCACACAGTAAACAGCACACAGTAAACAGTACACAGTAAACAACAAACAATAAACAGTACACAGTAAACAACATGCAGTAAACAGCACACAATAAACAGTACACAGTAAACAGCACACAGTAAACAGCACACAATAAACAGTACACAGTAAACAACACACAAAAAACAGTACACAGTAAACAACATGCAGTAAACAGTACACAGTAAACAACACACAATAAACAGTGCACAGTAAACAACACACAATAAACAGCACACAATAAACAGCAAACAGTAAACAACACACAATAAACAGTACACAGTAAACAACACGCAGTAAACAGTACACAGTAAACAACACACCATAACAGGGCACAGTAAACAGCACACAATAAACAGCACACAGTAAACAACACACAATAAACAGTACACAGTAAACAACACACAATAAACAGCACACAATAAACAATGCACAGTAAACACACAATAAACAGCACACAGTAAACAGTACACAGTAAACAGCACACAATAAACAACACACAATAAACAACACACAATAAACAGTACACGGTAAAGAACACGCAGTAAACAGTACACAGTAAACAACACGCAGTAAACAGTGCACAGTAAACAACAAACAATAAACAGTACACAGTAAACAGCACACAATAAACAGTACACAGTAAACAGCACACAGTAAACAACACACAATAAACAGCACACAATAAACAGCACACAGTAAACAATACACAGTCAACAGCACACATTAAACAACACACAATAAACAACACACAATAAACAGCACACAATAAACAGCACACAGTAAACAACACACAATAAACAGTACACAGTAAACAACACGCAGTAAACAGTACACAGTAAACAGCAAACAGTAAACAGTACACAGTAAACAACATGCAGTAAACAGCACACAATAAACAGCACACAATAAACAGCACACAGTAAACAACACACAATAAACAGTACACAGTAAACAACACGCAGTAAACAGTACACAGTAAACAGCACACAGTAAACAGTACACAGTAAACAACATGCAGTAAACAGCACACAATAAACAGCACACAATAAACAGTACACAATAAACAGCACACAGTAAACAGCACACAATAAACAGTACACAGTAAACAGCACACAGTAAACACCACACAATGAACAGTACACAGTAAACAACACACAATAAACAGCACACAGTAAACAGTACACAGTAAACAACACACAATAAACAGTACACAGTAAACAACACACAATAAACAGCACACAGTAAACAGCACACAGTAAACAGCACACAATAAACAGTACACAGTAAACAGTACACAGTAAACAACACACAATAAACAGCACACAGTAAACAGTACACAGTAAACAACACACAATAAACAGTGCACAGTAAACAACACACAATAAACAGCACACAGTAAACAGTACACAATAAACAGCACACAGTAAACAGCACACAATAAACAGCACACACAGTAAACAGTACACAGTAAACAACCACACAATAAACAGTACACAATAAACAACACACAATAAACAGTGCACAGTAAACAACACACAATAAACAGTGCACAGTAAACAACACACAATAAACAGCACACAGTAAACAGCACACAATAAACAGTACACAGTAAACAACACACAATAAACAGTACACAATAAACAGTACACAGTAAACAACACACAGTAAACAGCACACAGTAAACAGTACACAGTAAACAGCACACAGTAAACAGTACACAGTAAACAGTACACAGTAAACAACACGCAGTAAACAACACACAGTAAACAACATGCAGTAAACAGCACACAGTAAACAGTACACAGTAAACAGTACACAGTAAACAACACGCAGTAAACAACACACAGTAAACAACATGCAGTAAACAACACGCAGTAAACAGCACACAATAAACAGCACACAATAAACAGTACACAGTACACAGTAAACAGCATACAATAAACAGCACACAATAAACAGTACACAGTAAACAGCACACAATAAACAGTACACAGTAAACAACACGCAGTAAACAGTACACAGTAAACAGCACACAATAAACAGTACACAGTAAACAGCACACAATAAACAGTACACAGTAAACAGCACACAATAAACAGTACACAATAAACAGTACACAGTAAACAGCACACAGTAAACAGTACACAGTAAACAGCACACAATAAACAGCACACAGTAAACAGTGCACAGTAAACAGTACACAATAAACAGCACACAGTAAACAACACACAATAAACAGCACACAATAAACAGCACACAGTAAACAGCACACAATAAACAGCACACAGT
Source organism: Megaleporinus macrocephalus (assembly GCA_021613375.1). Taxonomy (NCBI): domain Eukaryota; kingdom Metazoa; phylum Chordata; class Actinopteri; order Characiformes; family Anostomidae; genus Megaleporinus; species Megaleporinus macrocephalus. The sequence goes on along the minus strand of CM038720.1, from coordinate 629,701 downwards.
AAACAGTGCACAGTAAACAGTACACAATAAACAGCACACAGTAAACAACACACAATAAACAGCACACAATAAACAGCACACAGTAAACAACATGCAGTAAACAGTGCACAATAAACAGTACACAGTAAACAGCACACAATAACCAGTACACAGTAAACAGCACACAGTAAACAACACACAATAAACAGCACACAGTAAACAGTACACAGTAAATAACACACAATAAACAGTGCACAGTAAACAACACACAATAAACAGCACACAGTAAACAACATGCAGTAAACAGCACACAATAAACATCACACAGTAAACAACACACAATAAACAGCACACAGTAAACAGTACACAGTAAACAACACACAATAAACAGTGCACAGTAAACAACACACAGTAAACAGCACACAGTAAACAGTACACTATAAACAGCACACAATAAACAGCACACAATAAACAGTACACAGTAAACAGCACACAGTAAACAGCACACAATAAACAGCACACAGTAAACAACACACAATGAACAGCACACAGTAAACAACACACAATAAACAGCACACAGTGAACAGCACACAATAAACAGTAAACAATAAACAGTACACAATAAACAGTACACAGTAAACAACACACAATAAACAGTACACAGTAAACAGCACACAATAAACAGTACACAGTAAACAACACACAATAAACAGCACACAATAAACAACACACAATAAACAGTACACAATAAACAGTACACAATAAAACACACACAATAAACAGCACACAGTAAACAGCACACAATAAACAGTACACAATAAACAGTACACAATAAACAGCACACAATAAACAGTACACAATAAACAGCACACAGTAAACAACATGCAGTAAACAACACACAATAAACAGCACACAATAAACAATGCACAATAAACAGCACACAGTAAACAACATGCAGTAAACAGTTCACAATAAACAGTACACAGTAAACAGTACACAATAAACAGTACACAGTAAACAGCACACAATAAACAGCACACAGTAAACAGTGCACAGTAAACAGTACACAATAAACAGCACACAGTAAACAACACACAATAAACAGCACACAATAAACAGCACACAGTAAACAACATGCAGTAAACAGTGCACAATAAACAGTACACAGTAAACAGCACACAATAAACAGTACACAGTAAACAGCACACAGTAAACAACACACAATAAACAGCACACAGTAAACAGTACACAGTAAATAACACACAATAAACAGTGCACAGTAAACAACACACAATAAACAGCACACAGTAAACAACATGCAGTAAACAGCACACAATAAACATCACACAGTAAACAACACACAATAAACAGCACACAGTAAACAGTACACAGTAAACAACACACAATAAACAGTGCACAGTAAACAACACACAGTAAACAGCACACAGTAAACAGTACACTATAAACAGCACACAATAAACAGCACACAATAAACAGTACACAGTAAACAGCACACAGTAAACAGCACACAATAAACAGCACACAGTAAAACAACACACAATGAACAGCACACAGTAAACAACACACAATAAACAGCACACAGTGAACAGCACACAATAAACCAGTAAACAATAAACAGTACACAATAAACAGTACACAGTAAACAACACACAATAAACAGTACACAGTAAACAGCACACAATAAACAGTACACAGTAAACAACACACAATAAACAGCACACAATAAACAACACACAATAAACAGTACACAATAAACAGTACACAATAAACAACACACAATAAACAGCACACAGTAAACAGCACACAATAAACAGTACACAATAAACAGTACACAATAAACAGTACACAATAAACAGTACACAATAAACAGCACACAGTAAACAACATGCAGTAAAACAAACACACAATAAACAGCACACAATAAAACAATGCACAATAAACAGCACACAGTAAACAACATGCAGTAAACAGTGCACAATAAACAGTACACAGTAAACAGTACACAATAAACAGTACACAGTAAACAGCACACAATAAACAGCACACAGTAAACAACATGCAGTAAACAACACACAATAAACAGCACACAATAACAATGCACAATAAACAGCACACAGTAAACAACATGCAGTAAACAGTGCACAATAAACAGTACACAGTATACAGCACACAATAAACAGCACACAATAAACAGCACACAGTAAACAACACACAATAAACATTGCACAATAAACAGCACACAGTAAAACCACATGCAGTAAGCAGTGCACAATAAACAGTACATAGTAAACAGCACACAATAAACAACACACAATAAACAGTACACAATAAACAGTACACAGTAAACAGTGCACAGTAAACAGCACACAATAAACAGCACACAGTAAACAACATGCAGTAAACAGTGCACAATAAACAGTACACAGTAAACAACACACAATAAACAGCACACAGTAAACAACACACAATAAACAGCACACAGTGAACAGCACACAATAAACAGTAAACAATAAACAGTACACAGTAAACAACACACAATAAACAGTACACAATAAACAGTACACAGTAAACAGCACACAATAAACAGTACACAGTAAACAACACACAATAAACAGCACACAATAAACAGCACACAGTAAACAACACACAATAAACAGTACACAATAAACAGTACACAATAAACAACACACAATAAACAGCACACAATAAACAGCACACAGTAAACAGCACACAATAAACAGCACACAGTGAACAGCACACAATAAACAGTAAACAATAAACAGTACACAATAAACAGTACACAGTAAACAACACACAATAAACAGTACACAGTAAACAGCACACAATAAACAGTACACAGTAAAACAACACACATAAACAGCACACAATAAACAACACACAATAAACAGTACACAATAAAACAGTACACAATAAACAACACACAATAAACAGCACACAGTAAACAGCACACAATAAACAGTACACAATAAACAGTACACAATAAACAGTACACAATAAACAGTACACAATAAACAGCACACAGTAAACAACATGCAGTAAACAACACACAATAAACAGCACACAATAAACAATGCACAATAAACAGCACACAGTAAACAACATGCAGTAAACAGTGCACAATAAACAGTACACAGTAAACAGTACACAATAAACAGTACACAGTAAACAGCACACAATAAACAGCACACAGTAAACAACATGCAGTAAACAACACACAATAAACAGCACACAATAAACAATGCACAATAAACAGCACACAGTAAACAACATGCAGTAAACAGTGCACAATAAACAGTACACAGTAAACAGCACACAATAAACAGCACACAATAAACAGCACACAGTAAACAACACACAATAAACATTGCACAATAAACAGCACACAGTAAACAACATGCAGTAAGCAGTGCACAATAAACAGTACATAGTAAACAGCACACAATAAACAACACACAATAAACAGTACACAATAAACAGTACACAGTAAACAGTGCACAGTAAACAGCACACAATAAACAGCACACAGTAAACAACATGCAGTAAACAGTGCACAATAAACAGTACACAGTAAACAACACACAATAAACAGCACACAGTAAACAACACACAATAAACAGCACACAGTGAACAGCACACAATAAACAGTAAACAATAAACAGTACACAGTAAACAACACACAATAAACAAGTACACAATAAACAGTACACAGTAAACAGCACACAATAAACAGTACACAGTAAACAACACACAATAAACAGCACACAATAAACAGCACACAGTAAACAACACACAATAAACAGTACACAATAAACAGTACACAATAAACAACACACAATAAACAGCACACAATAAACAGCACACAGTAAACAGCACACAATAAACAGTACACAATAAACAGTACACAATAAACAGTACACAGTAAACAGCACACAATAAACAGCACACAGTAAACAACATGCAGTAAACAACACACAATAAACAGCACACAATAAACAATGCACAATAAACAGCACACAGTAAACAACATGCAGTAAACAGTGCACAATAAACAGTACACAGTAAACAGCACACAATAAACATTGCACAATAAACAGCACACAGTAAACAACATGCAGTAAACAGTGCACAATAAACAGTCCACAGTAAACAGCACACAATAAACAGTACACAATAAACAGCACACAGTTAACAACACACAATAAACAGTGCACAATAAACAGCACACAGTAAACAACATGCAGTAAGCAGTGCACAATAAACAGTACATAGTAAACAGCACACAATAAACAACACACAATAAACAGTACACAATAAACAGTACACAGTAAACAGTGCACAGTAAACAGCACACAATAAACAGCACACAGTAAACAACATGCAGTAAACAGTGCACAATAAACAGTACACAGTAAACAGCACACAATAAACAGTACACAGTAAACAGCACACAATAAACAGTACACAGTAAACAGCACACAGTAAACAACACACAATAAACAGTACACAGTAAACAACACACAATAAACAGCACACAGTAAACAGTACACAGTAAACAACACACAATAAACAGTGCACAGTAAACAACACACAATAAACAGCGCACAGTAAACAACATGCATTAAACAGCACACAATAAACAGTACACAGTAAACAGCACACAATAAACAGTACACAGTAAACAACACACAGTAAACAACACACAATAAACAGTACACAGTAAACAACACACAATAAACAGCACACAATAAACAGTGCACAGTAAACAACACACAATAAACAGCACACAGTAAACAACACACAATAAACAGCACACAGTAAACAGCACACAATAAACAGCACACAGTAAACAGTACACAATAAACAGCACACAGTAAACAGCACACAATAAACAGTACACAGTAAACAGCACACAGTAAACACCACACAATAAACAGTACACAGTAAACAACACACAATAAACAGCACACAGTAAACAGTACACAGTAAACAACACACAATAAACAGTGCACAGTAAACAACACACAATAAACAGCACACAGTAAACAGTACACAATAAACAGCACACAGTAAACAGCACACAATAAACAGCACACAGTAAACAGTACACAGTAAACAACACACAATAAACAGTACACAATAAACAACACGCAATAAACAGTGCACAGTAAACAACACACAATAAACAGTGCACAGTAAACAACACACAATAAACAGCACACAGTAAACAGCACACAATAAACAGTACACAGTAAACAACACACAATAAACAGTACACAATAAACAGTACACAGTAAACAACACACAATAAACAGTGCACAGTAAACAACACACAATAAACAGCACGCAGTAAACAGTACACAATTAACAGCACACAGTAAACAACATGCAGTAAACAGCACACAGTAAACAACATGCAGTAAACAATGCACAACACATGTATTACAGTACACTGGCCACTTTATTAGAAACCTCCACCTTGTGCTTCCACTAACCGGCCACTTTATTAGAAACACCTAGTCTATAGCGCCGCTGTGTATATGCAGTGGACAGTGATCGGAGGTGTGGTTCAGGTGAATCAGTGTTCTGACCCTGACTCCCATGAAGCGGTCCTTCAGTCCGATCCAGCTGAGCAGGAAGGCGAAGGCGTGGCTGCAGCAGAGGACCGCGCTGCTGTCGCTGACGGAGATCCTGCAGAGGGACAGCAGGTGAAGATATCCTGAAACGTTCCAGAGCAGAGAGAACGGAGCTGCTCCCTTCAGGAGCGACCTCAGCGTCAGATCTCCATCACCCAGAAACCTGCAGCACCTCCTGAACACAAACACCACACACTCATAAACCCACACATCACAAACACACAGTCATCACACTGTACACACACGTACCCCGTCACCGAGGAGATCAGACAGAGAGATCAGACAGAGAGCTCACACCGAGCGCTGCGGGATTAATGCACTAGCGGTCATTAAGTAATGAGGTGTGGACGTTTGTTTAGCTGAATGCTAATCTGAGAGGATGACCAGATTACACCAGATTATCTCAAACAGCTTTTCAGCAGCATAGACAACAGTATTAATCATATCACCTTCAGAACTACACAATACCTACATTTAGAGTTATACACTCAACATAATCAGAAACTGTAACTCAGTTTATATACAATACCTACATTTAGAGTTATACATTCAACCTAATGAGAAACTGTAACTCAGTTTATATACAATACCTACATTTAGAGTTATACACTCAACCTAATGAGAAACTGTAACTCAGTTTATATACAATACCTACATTTAGAGTTATACACTCAACCTAATCAGAAACTGTAACTCAGTTTATATACAATACCTACATTTAGAGTTATACACTCAACCTAATGAGAAACTGTAACTCAGTTTATATACAATACCTACATTTAGAGTTATACACTCAACCTAATCAGAAACTGTAACTCAGTTTATATACAATACCTACATTTAGAGTTATACACTCAACCTAATGAGAAACTGTAACTCAGTTTATATACAATACCTACATTTAGAGTTATACACTCAACCTAATCAGAAACTGTAACTCAGTTTATATACAATACCTACATTTAGAGTTATACACTCAACCTAATGAGAAACTGTAACTCAGTTTATATACAATACCTACATTTAGAGTTATACACTCAACCTAATGAGAAACTGTACCTCAGTTTATATACAATACCTACATTTAGAGTTATACATTCAACCTAATGAGAAACTGTAACTCAGTTTATATACAATACCTACATTTAGAGTTATACATTCAACCTAATGAGAAACTGTAACTCAGTTTATATACAATACCTACATTTAGAGTTATACACTCAACCTAATGAGAAACTGTAACTCAGTTTATATACAATACCTACATTTAGAGTTATACATTCAACCTAATGAGAAACTGTAACTCAGTTTATATACAATACCTACATTTAGAGTTATACACTCAACATAATCAGAAACTGTAACTCAGTTTATATACAATACCTACATTTAGAGTTATACACTCAACCTAATCAGAAACTGTAACTCAGTTTATACACAATACCTACATTTAGAGTTATACACTCAACCTAATCAGAAACTGTAACTCAGTTTATACACAATACCTACATTTAGAGTTATACACTCAACATAATCAGAAACTGTAACTCAGTTTATATACAATACCTACATTTAGAGTTATACACTTAACATAATCAGAAACTGTAACTCAGTTTATATACAATACCTACATTTAGAGTTATACACTCAACCTAATCAGAAACTGTAACTCAGTTTATACACAATACCTACATTTAGAGTTATACACTCAACATAATCAGAAACGGTAACTCAGTTTATATACAATACCTACATTTAGAGTTATACACTCAACATAATCAGAAACTGTAACTCAGTTTATATACAAAACCTACATTTAGAGTTATACACTCAACATAATCAGAAACTGACTCAGTTTATATACAATACCTACATTTAGAGTTATACACTCAACATAATCAGAAACTGTAACTCAGTTTATATACAATACCTACATTTAGAGTTATACACTCAACCTAATCAGAAACTGTAACTCAGTTTATATACAATACCTACATTTAGAGTTATACATTCAACCTAATGAGAAACTGTAACTCAGTTTATATACAATACCTACATTTAGAGTTATACACTTAACATAATCAGAAACTGTAACTCAGTTTATATACAATACCTACATTTAGAGTTATACACTCAACATAATCAGAAACTGTAACTCAGTTTATATACAATACCTACATTTAGAGTTATACACTCAACCTAATCAGAAACTGTAACTCAGTTTATATGCAGTACCTACATTTAGAGTTATACATTCAACATAATGAGAAACTGTAACTCAGTTTATATACAATACCTACATTTAGAGTTATACATTCAACCTACTGAGAAACTGTAACTCAGTTTATATACAATACCTACATTTAGAGTTATACATTTAACCTAATGAGAAACTGTAACTCAGTTTATATACAATACCTACATTTAGAGTTATACATTCAACCTAATGAGAAACTGTGACTCAGCTTATATACAATACCTACATTTAGAGTTATACACTCAACCTAATCAGAAACTGTGACTCAGTTTATATACAATACCTACATTTAGAGTTATACACTCAACCTAATGAGAAACTGTAACTCAGTTTATATACAATACCCACATTTAGAGTTATACATTCAACCTAATGAGAAACTGTAACTCAGTTTCTATACAATAACTACATTTAGAGTTATACATTCAACCTAATGAGAAACTGTAACTCAGTTTATATGCAGTACCTACATTTAGAGTTATACATTCAACCTAATGAGAAACTGTAACTCAGTTTATATACAATACCTACATTTAGAGTTATACATTCAACCTACTGAGAAACTGTAACTCAGTTTATGTACAATACCTACATTTAGAGTTATACATTCAACCTAATGAGAAACTGTAACTCAGTTTATATACAATACCTACATTTAGAGTTATACATACAACCTAATGAGAAACTGTGACTCAGTTTATATACAATACCTACATTTAGAGTTATACATTCAACCTAATGAGAAACTGTAACTCAGTATATATACAATAACTACATTTAGAGTTATACACTCAACCTAATGAGAAACTGTAACTCAGTTTATATACAATACCTACATTTAGAGTTATACATTCAACCTACTGAGAAACTGTAACTCAGTTTATATACAATACATACATTTAGAGTTATACATTCAACCTAATGAGAAACTGTAACTCAGTTTATATACAATACCTACATTTAGAGTTATACATACAACCTAATGAGAAACTGTGACTCAGTTTATATACAATACCTACATTTACAGTTATACATTCAACCTAATGAGAAACTGTAACTCAGTTTATATACAATACCTACATTTAGAGTTATACATTCAACCTAATGAGAAACTGTAACTCAGTTTATATACAATACCTACATTTAGAGTTATACACTCAACTTAATGAGAAACTGTAACTCAGTTTATATACAATACCTACATTTAGAGTTCTACATTCAACCTAATGAGAAACTGTAACTCAGTTTATATACAATACCTACATTTAGAGTTATACACTCAACCTAATGAGAAACTGTAACTCAGTTTATATACAATACCTACATTTACA
>CM038720.1:595459-605459 GCA_021613375.1 Megaleporinus macrocephalus | reverse complement strand
ATACAACTCACATTAAAACGTATGTTTCAAGCACCAACTTTCCGTTTGATTGATTTCTTAGTTGATTAATGGATTGATTAATCAGAGCAGCAGTTTTTTAATAACTGTTTTTGTTTGATTTTGTTTGTATTTGTTTTTTCTGGATGAGCTGATCAGTAATCCTCACTGATTGAAGGTTCAGGTTAACAGTGAGCTCCACTCTGAGCGTCTCTGAACTGAGTCACTGACTCTGACTCTAAAACACTTACTTGGCCATGTTTCACCGTCAGGCTGGATCTTTACCTGCGGAGGAGAAAACAGAGTTAGACTGAGATCAACACGAGAGTCAGGCTGACCTGTCAGTGACCGGGGAGGTAAAAGGTCGCGGGTTAGAAGGTTTGGTTGTGTGCGAGAGAGACGGGAGTAAATCTGGTGTGATGAGATTATGATGAGATTATGATGAGATTATGATGAGATTACAGCAGGATTCTTATTTTACTCTGAGTTAATCTGGAGATCCTCCACACTAACCCCGCTAACCCTGCAGAGCACACGCCGCTCTGAATATACACTCTACAGACGTACACCCTCCCTATATACACACTCAGAACCTCCACACCCGACAGGAGAACAGTGGAGGTACGGTTCAGTACAGTTCTCAGATCTGTTTAACTCTTATTATTAATAAGTTTAGTGACCTGGTCAGTCATGGACGTGTGACCGCAGCGCGGTCTATCTATCTATTTATCTGTCTATCTTTATATATATATATCTGCCCTCCATAATATCCACCAGAAACTGTCCATTAACTCCTCTCTATAAACTCCTCACAGTAAACTCCTCTCCATAAACCCTACTTACCCACCTCCATAAACTCCTCCATGTACTCCTCAATAAACTCTGCTTACACTCCTCCATAAACTCCTCCATGTACTCCTCTATAAACTCTACTTACACTCCTCCATAAACTCCTCCATGTACTCCTCTATAAACTCTACTTACACTCCTCCATAAACTCCTCCATGTACTCCTCTATAAACTCTACTTACACTCCTCTATAAACTCCTCCATGTACTCCTCTATAAACTCTACTTACACTCCTCCATGTACTCCTCTATAAACTCTACTTACACTCCTCTATAAACTCCTCCATACACTCCTCTATAAACTCTACTTACACTCCTCTATAAACTCTACTTACACTCCTCTATAAACTCCTCCATGTACTCCTCTATAAACTCTACTTATACTCCTCCATGAACTCCTCCATGTACTCCTCTATAAACTCTACTTACACTCCTCTATAAACTCCTCCATGTACTCCTCTATAAACTCTACTTACACTCCTCTATAAACTCTACTTACACTCCTCTATAAACTCCTCCATGTACTCCTCCATAAACTCTAATTACACTCCTCCATAAACTCTTCTCCATAAATTCCTTCATACACTCCTCCATAAACTCCTTCATGAACTCTTCTCCATGTACTCCTCTATAAACTCCTCCATGTACTCCTCTATAAACTCTACTTACACTCCTCTATAAACTCTACTTACACTCCTCTATAAACTCCTCCATACACTCCTCTATAAACTCTACTTACATTCCTCTATAAACTACTCCGTGCACTCCTCCATAAACTCTTCCATAAACTCTTCTCCATAAATTCCTTCATACACTCCTTCATACACTCTTCTCCATAAACTCCTCCATGTGCTCCTGCTGTCTCCTGGTCTGCTGATGTCTAATTGTCTGGAGTCCAGTATCAGGTACAGAGAAGTCAGTAACAGTAAAAAGATCAGTACAGAATTCAGTCTCACCTGCTTCAGGTAGAATCTCTGACTGCGCTCTCTGTAATCCGCTGCTGTTCGCCGGTCACTGTGAGTGGACGCCGGTCAGTCTGTGTTTTATAGAGGACCCCCGCTGCCCCCGCAGACTTTTACCCGCCTTCATTTAGAGCACACTGCCTCTCCTCCAATCCACTTAACCAATTACTGATCTGCTATTTACGTCCACAACCTGTTTATAAATAAAACCTGGTTTTAAAGCGAGGGCTTTACAGAGCGGCCCTGGTGGGCGGAGTTTATCCTCATTCACTCTAACGGTGGGTTTAAACTCAACACCGTCACATCAGCCGTGAACATTAATCAGCGTGTGTTTAAGCTGCTCAGCGCATCATTAATCAATACGTATATCAGCGTGTCTGCTCTGAGGCCCGGCTTTAGCCCTGCAGATTAACTCCCCAGAATAAGCTCTCCACTAACTGGTCAGTCCTTCTGGGAGACGCTCAGGACACAGTAAACACTGGTCAGAGGTGACCACGGCCCCTACTCAGTATATAACTCTGCCTCTAATCTCGTAACGACTGTCCTCCAGAAAACGCCTCAGCTTTATTTTTATACTCCGTGTTATTCGCCGTAGATCTGGTACTAATGCGCCTCCTGCGGCTACAGAACCTCAGAACCTTTAAACACCAGTAATAACACCTCACAGAGTAGTAACCTGTCCAGTCGCCCAATAGCTGACCAGCGCCATCTGCCCCGCCGATCCAGTTCACTTACACTGGTTTGGGCTAACTACTAATTTTGACCAGAGGAGGACGGGCCTCCCCTTGTGAGTCTGGTTCCTCCCAAGGTTTCTTCCTCCAGTCTGAGGGAGGTGTTCTTGCTCACTGGGGGGTGTATGTATGTTGTAACTGTCTGTTTTTAAAACTCTGTAAAGCTGCTTTAAGACAACATCGTTATAAAAAGCACTGAATAAATAAACTTGACTAATTACTAGCCTAGCCTAGTCACTAATTACTATCATAGCCTAACCACTAATTACTAGCCTAGCCTAGTCACTAATTACTAACATAGCCTAACTCTTAATTACTAACATAGCCTAACTATTAATTACTAGCCTAGCCTAACTATTAATAACTAACATAGTCTAACTATTAATTACTAACATAGCCTAACTATTAATTACTAACATAGCCTAATTACTAGAATAGCCTAGTCACTAATTACTAACATAGCCTAACCACTAATTACTAGCCTAGCCTAACTATTAATAACTAACATAGTCTAACTATTAATTACTAACATAGCCTAACTATTAATTACTAACATAGCCTAATTACTAGAATAGCCTAGTCACTAATTACTAACATAGCCTAACTATTAATTACTAGCCTAGCCTAACTATTAATTACTAACATAGCCTAACCTCTAATTACTAGCCTAGCATAGTCACTAATTACTGACATAGCCTAACTATTAATTACTAACATAGCCTAACCTCTAATTACTAGCCTAGCCTAGTCACTAATTACTAACATAGCCTAACTATTAATTACTAACATAGCCTAACCTCTAATTACTAGCCTAGCCTAGTCACTAATTACTAACATAGCCTAACTATTAATTACTAACAGAGCCTAACCACTAATTACTAACATAGCCTAACTATTAATTACTAACATAGCCTAACCATTAATTACTAACATAGCCTAACTATTAATTACTAACATAGCCTAAGCTCTAATTACTAGCCTAGCCTAGTCACTAATTACTAACATAGCCTAACTATTAATTACTAACATAGCCTAACCTCTAATTACTAGCCTAGCCTAGTCACTAATTACTAACATAGCCTAACTATTAATTACTAACATAGCCTAACCACTAATTACTAACATAGCCTAACTATTAATTACTAACATAGCCTAACCTCTAATTACTAGCCTAGCCTAGTCACTAATTACTAACATAGCCTAACTATTAATTACTAACATAGCCTGACTATTAATTACTAATATAGCCTAACCTCTAATTACTAACATAGCCTAACTATTAATTACTAACATAGCCTAACTATTAATTACTAACATAGCCTAACCTCTAATTACTAGCCTAGCCTAGTCACTAATTACTAACATAGCCTAACTATTAATTACTAACATAGCCTGACTATTAATTACTAATATAGCCTAACCTCTAATTACTAACATAGCCTAACTATTAATTACTAACATAGCCTAACTATTAATTACTAACATAGCCTAACCACTAATTACTAACATAGCCTAACCATTAATTACTAATATAGCCTAACCACTAATTACTAGAATAGCCTAACCATTAATTACTAATATAGCCTAACCATTAATTACTAACATAGCCTAACTATTAATTACTAGAATAGCCTAACCACTAATTACTAGAATAGCCTAGTCACTAATTACTAACATAGCCTAACTATTAATTACTAACATAGCCTAACTATTAATTACTAACATAGCCTAACCACTAATTACTAACATAGCCTAACCATTAATTACTAATAGCCTACCACAATTACTAGAATAGCCTAACCATTAATTACTAATATAGCCTAACCATTAATTACTAACATAGCCTAACTATTAATTACTAGAATAGCCTAACCACTAATTACTAGAATAGCCTAGTCACTAATTACTAACATAGCCTAACTATTAATTACTAACATAGCCTAACCTCTAATTACTAGAATACCTAACCATTAATTACTAATATAGCCTAACCATTAATTACTAACATAGCCTAACTATTAATTACTAGAATAGCCTAACCACTAATTACTAGAATAGCCTAACCATTAATTACTAACATAGCCTAACCATTAATTACTAACATAGCCTAACCATTAATTGCTAACATAGCCTAACTATTAATTACTGACATAGCCTAACTATTAATTACTAACATAGCCTAACCTCTAATTACTAGCCTAGCCTAGTCACTAATTACTAACATAGCCTAACTATTAATTACTAACATAGCCTAACCTCTAATTACTAGCCTAGCCTAGTCACTAATTACTAACATAGCCTAACTATTAATTACTAACATAGCCTAACTATTAATTACTAACATAGCCTAACCTCTAATACTAGCCTAGCCTAGTCACTAATTACTAACATAGCCTAACTAATAATTACTAACGTAGCCTAACCACTAATTACTAACATAGCCTAACTATTAATTACTAACATAGCCTAACCATTAATTACTAACATAGCCTAACTATTAATTACTAACATAGCCTAACCACTAATTACTAACATAGCCTAACCATTAATTACTAATATAGCCTAACCACTAATTACTAGAATAGCCTAACCATTAATTACTAATATAGCCTAACCATTAATTACTAACATAGCCTAACTATTAATTACTAGAATAGCCTAACCACTAATTACTAGAATAGCCTAGTCACTAATTACTAACATAGCCTAACTATTAATTACTAACATAGCCTAACCTCTAATTACTAGCCTAGCCTAGTCACTAATTACTAACATAGCCTAACTATTAATTACTAACATAGCCTAACTATTAATTACTAATATAGCCTAACCTCTAATTACTAACATAGCCTAACTATTAATTACTAACATAGCCTAACCACTAATTACTAACATAGCCTAACCTCTAATTACTAGCCTAGCCTAGTCACTAATTACTAACATAGCCTAACCTCTAATTACTAGCCTAGCCTAGTCACTAATTACTAACATAGCCTAACTATTAATTACTAACATAGCCTAACTATTAATTACTAACATAGCCTAACCTCTAATTACTACCTAGCCTAGTCACTAATTACTAACATAGCCTAACTAATAATTACTAACAGCCTAACCACTAATTACTAACATAGCCTAACTATTAATTACTAACATAGCCTAACCATTAATTACTAACATAGCCTAACTATTAATTACTAACATAGCCTAACCACTAATTACTAACATAGCCTAACCATTAATTACTAATATAGCCTAACCCTAATTACTAGAATAGCCTAACCATTAATTACAAATAGCCTAACCATTAATTACTAACATAGCCTAACTATTAATTACTAGAATAGCCTAACCACTAATTACTAGAATAGCCTAGTCACTAATTACTAACATAGCCTAACTATTAATTACTAACATAGCCTAACCTCTAATTACTAGCCTAGCCTAGTCACTAATTACTAACATAGCCTAACTATTAATTACTAACATAGCCTAACTATTAATTACTAATATAGCCTAACCTCTAATTACTAACATAGCCTAACTATTAATTACTAACATAGCCTAACCACTAATTACTAACATAGCCTAACCTCTAATTACTAGCCTAGCCTAGTCACTAATTACTAACATAGCCTAACTAATAATTACTAACGTAGCCTAACTATTAATTACTAACATAGCCTAACCTCTAATTACTAGCCTAGCCTAGTCACTAATTACTAACATAGCCTAACTATTAATTACTAACATAGCCTAACTATTAATTACTAACATAGCCTAACCTCTAATTACTAGCCTAGCCTAGTCACTAATTACTAACATAGCCTAACTAATAATTACTAACGTAGCCTAACCACTAATTACTAACATAGCCTAACCATTAATTACTAGAATAGCCTAACTATTAATTACTAATATAGCCTAACCACTAATTACTAGAATAGCCTAACCATTAATTACTAATATAGCCTAACCATTAATTACTAACATAGCCTAACTATTAATTACTAGAATAGCCTAACCACTAATTACTAGAATAGCCTAGTCACTAATTACTAACATAGCCTAACCATTAATTACTAATATAGCCTAACCATTAATTACTAACATAGCCTAACTATTAATTACTAGAATAGCCTAACCACTAATTACTAGAATAGCCTAGTCACTAATTACTAACATAGCCTAACTATTAATTACTAACATAGCCCAACCTCTAATTACTAGAATAGCCTAACCATTAATTACTAATATAGCCCAACCATTGATTACTAACATAGCCTAACTATTAATTACTAGAATAGCCTAACCACTAATTACTAGAATAGCCTAACCATTAATTACTAACATAGCCTAACCATTAATTACTAACATAGCCTAACCACTAATTACTAACATAGCCTAGTCACTAATTACTAACATAGCCTAACTATTAATTACTAACATAGCCTAACCTCTAATTACTAGAATAGCCTAACCATTAATTACTAATATAGCCTAACCATTAATTACTAACATAGCCTAACTATTAATTACTAGAATAGCCTAACCACTAATTACTAGAATAGCCTAACCATTAATTACTAACATAGCCTAACCATTAATTACTAACATAGCCTAACCATTAATTGCTAACATAGCCTAACTATTAATTACTGACATAGCCTAACTATTAATTACTAACATAGCCTAACCTCTAAATTACTAGCCTATAGTCACTAATTACTAACATAGCCTAACTATTAATTACTAACATAGCCTAACCTCTAATTACTAGCCTAGCCTAGTCACTAATTACTAACATAGCCTAACTATTAATTACTAACATAGCCTAACTATTAATTACTAACATAGCCTAACCTCTAATTACTAGCCTAGCCTAGTCACTAATTACTAACATAGCCTAACTATTAATTACTAACATAGCCTAACTATTAATTACTAACATAGCCTAACCTCTAATTACTAGCCTAGCCTAGTCACTAATTACTAACATAGCCTAACTAATAATTACTAACGTAGCCTAACCACTAATTACTAACATAGCCTAACTATTAATTACTAACATAGCCTAACCATTAATTACTAACATAGCCTAACTATTAATTACTAGAATAGCCTAACCACTAATTACTAGAATAGCCTAGTCACTAATTACTAACATAGCCTAACTATTAATTACTAACATAGCCTAACCTCTAATTACTAGAATAGCCTAACCATTAATTACTAATATAGCCTAACCATTAATTACTAACATAGCCTAACTATTAATTACTAGAATAGCCTAACCACTAATTACTAGAATAGCCTAACCATTAATTACTAACATAGCCTAACCATTAATTACTAACATAGCCTAACCATTAATTGCTAACATAGCCTAACTATTAATTACTGACATAGCCTAACCACTGATTACTAACATAGCCTAACCATTAATTACTAACATAGCCTAACCTCTAATTACTAGAATAGCCTAACCATTAATTACTAACATAGCCTAACCATTAATTACTAACATAGCCTAACCTCTAATTACTAGAATAGCCTAACCATTAATTACTAATATAGCCTAACCATTAATTACTAACATAGCCTAACCATTAATTACTAACATAGCCTAACCTCTAATTACTAGAATAGCCTAACCATTAATTACTAACATAGCCCAACCATTGATTACTAACATAGCCTAACTATTAATTACTAGAATAGCCTAACCACTAATTACTAGAATAGCCTAACCATTAATTACTAACATAGCCTAACCATTAATTACTAACATAGCCTAACCACTAATTACTAACATAGCCTAACCATTAATTACTAATATAGCCTAACCACTAATTACTAGAATAGCCTAACCATTAATTACTAATATAGCCTAACCATTAATTACTAACATAGCCTAACTATTAATTACTAGAATAGCCTAACCACTAATTACTAGAATAGCCTAGTCACTAATTACTAACATAGCCTAACTATTAATTGCTAACATAGCCTAACCTCTAATTACTAGAATAGCCTAACCATTAATTACTAATATAGCCTAACCATTAATTACTAACATAGCCTAACTATTAATTACTAGAATAGCCTAACCATTAATTACTAACATAGCCTAACCATTAATTACTAACATAGCCTAACCATTAATTGCTAACATAGCCTAACTATTAATTACTGACATAGCCTAACTATTAATTACTAACATAGCCTAACCTCTAATTACTAGCCTAGCCTAGTCACTAATTACTAACATAGCCTAACTATTAATTACTAACATAGCCTAACCTCTAATTACTAGCCTAGCCTAGTCACTAATTACTAACATAGCCTAACTAATAATTACTAACGTAGCCTAACCACTAATTACTAACATAGCCTAACTATTAATTACTAACATAGCCTAACCATTAATTACTAACATAGCCTAACTATTAATTACTAACATAGCCTAACCACTAATTACTAACATAGCCTAACCATTAATTACTAATATAGCCTAACCACTAATTACTAGAATACCTAACCATTAATTACTAAATAGCCTAACCATTAATTACTAACATAGCCTAACTATTAATTACTAGAATAGCCTAACCACTAATTACTAGAATAGCCTAGTCACTAATTACTAACATAGCCTAACTATTAATTACTAACATAGGCCTAACCTCTACTTACTAGAATAGCCTAACCATTAATTACTAATATAGCCTAACCATTAATTACTAACATAGCCTAACTATTAATACTAGAATAGCCTAACCACTAATTACAAGAATAGCCTAACATTAATTACTAACATAGCCTAACCATTAATATACTAACATAGCCAAACACCTAAATGCTAACATAGCCTAACAATTAATTACTGACATAGCCTAACCACTGATTACTAACATAGCCTAACCATTAAATTACTAACATAGCCTAACCTCTAATACTAGAATAGCCTAACCATTAATTACTAACATAGCCTAACCATTAATTACTAACAGTAGCCTAACCTACTATTACTAGAATAGCCTAACCATTAATTACTAATATAGCCTAACCATTAATTACTAACATAGCCTAACAATAATTACTAACATAGCCTAACCTCTAATTACTAGAATAGCCTAACCATCAATTACAAACATAGCCTAACCATTAATTACTAACATAGCCTAACCTCTAATTACTAGAATAGCCTAACCATTAATTACTAATATAGCCTAACCATTAATTACTAACATAGCCTAACCATTAATTACTAACATAGCCTAACCATTAATTGCTAACATAGCCTAACTATTAATTACTGACATAGCCTAAACACTAATTACTAACATAGCCTAACCATTAATTACTAACATAGCCTAACCTCTAATTACTAGCATAGCCTAACTATTAATTACTAATATAGCCTAACCATTAATTACTAACATAGCCTAACTATTAATTA
>CM038720.1:582959-587959 GCA_021613375.1 Megaleporinus macrocephalus | reverse complement strand
ATAATTAGTGTTTATTTAGTGTGTATATAGTGTTTATATAATTGTATAGTCTTTATATATTGTTTATATTAATATACAGTGTTTATATAGTGTTTATATAAATATATAGTGCTTATGTAGTTTATGTAGTGTTGATGTAGTATTTATGTAGTGTTTATATAATTATAGTGTTTATGTAGTGTTTATATAGTGTGTATATTAATAATTAGTGTTTATTTAGTGTGTATATAGTGTTTATATAATTATATAGTGTTTATATATTGTTTATATTAATATACAGTGTTTATATAGTGTTTATATAAATATATAGTGCTTATATAGTTTATGTAGTGTTGATGTAGTATTTATGTAGTGTTTATATAATTATATAGTGTTTATTGTAGTGTTATTATAGGTGTATATTAATAATTAGTGTTTATTTAGTGTGTATATAGTGTTTATATAATTATATAGTCTTTATATATTGTTTATATTAATATATAGTGTTTATATAGTGTTTATATAAATATATAGTGCTTATGTAGTTTATGTAGTGTTGATGTAGTATTTATGTAGTGTTTATATAATTATATAGTATTTATGTAGTGTTTATATATTGTTTATATAGTGTTTATATAGTGTTTATATAAATATATAAAGCTTATGTAATTTATGTAGTGTTGATGTAGTATTTATGTATTGTTGATGTAGTATTTATGTAGTGTTTATATAATTATAGAGTATTCATGTAGTGTTTATATATTGTTTATATAGTGTTTATATAGCGTTTATATAAATATATAAAGCTTATGTAATTTATGTAGTGTTGATGTAGTATTTATGTAGTGTTGATGTAGTATTTATGTAGTGTTGATGTAGTGTTTCTTTAGTGTTAATATAATTATATAGTGTTTATATAATTAGTGTTTCTGTAGTGTTTATATAGTGTTTATATAATTATATAGTGTTTATATAATTAGTGTTTCTGTAGTGTTTATATAGTGTTTATATAATTATATAGTGTTTATATAATTAGTGTTTCTGTAGTGTTTATATAGTGTTTATATAATTATATAGTGTTTATATAATTAGTGTTTCTGTAGTGTGTATATAATTATATAGTGTTTATATAATTAGTGTTTCTGTAGTGTTTATATAGTGTTTATATAATTATATAGTGTTTATATAATTAGTGTTTCTGTAGTATTTATATAATGTTTATATAATTATATGTTGTTTATATAATTAGTGTTTCTGTAGTGTTTATATAATTATATAGTGTTTATATAATTAGTGTTTATATAGTGTTTATATAGTGTTTATATAATTATATAGTGTTTATATAATTAGTGTTTCTGTAGTGTTTATATAGTGTTTATATAGTGTTTATATAGTGTTTATATAGTGTTGGTATTGCCTCTTGCTGTATTATAAAGACAGATACAGACTGGTTATTAATCTGTTGATCAGTCTGATCTGCGTGTAGAGGATCTTGTGATTGGATCTGATGGTGAGGACGCTCGTGTTGTTTAACTGCAGTGGTCAGTACAGGTCAGGATTGTATGCAGATCCAGATTAAAGTGATTCTCTAAAGGCCAGGAACTCACTTTAGTCCACTTAAACTGTTTCAGAGAGGCAGTTCTGCTTAACGTCCTCTAATTTAATTCAGCAGGACTAATTAGTTTAACACGAATACATTAATTAGTACGATCCAGAGAATAGAAGAGATTATAATCGTTTATTAATGATCATTATTAATGATTCTGTTTAACTCTGTGTTTCTCTCTTTCACTGTGAATAACAGTGGGCGGAGTTTATTTAACTGATATTTCTGAAAACATGTATTAACATATTTACTGATGATACTCATTATTTATATATATATATAATAGACAGATAATAGTTTTACTGATGATTTACACATTTTATTGAGATACATTCACAGGAATTACAGTTTTTATTTGATTTATTACTTTTTATTAACTGTTTTCTTCCCAAACACCAGTCAGATTTCTATAGAAGTGTGATATATTCTGGTGTTTATATGTAGAAAAGTGTCTGATGTCTGTCGAAGTGAACAGTTAAAAAAGTTAAAAATTATTATTTTTTTTTTTTTCCTCTAAGTGTAATTTCTTCAAACGAGTCTGCGGCGACTGTGATGATCTGAGAGTTTATTAAATAATATTAATATTTAATCAGTAAGTCAGCAGAAGAGTTTGAAGAGAGGATCTCTGATGATGATCTGCTGGTATGTTGTTCTCTGAGCGCTGAGGCTGGACTGGTCAGTATTTTCAGTGTTTGGACTCCAGTGAGACTATTTCAGTGAGCGCTTAGCAATAAGGGGATTAACCTAATCACACAAAGGTCCTTACAGTCACTCCGTGTTCATCAACCACTCAGATATCTACTCCTACAAATAGAAGACTCCCAGGTTCCTCAGAGAACCGCAGACCCACTGATCAGTTCAGCCCAGAACTATCAAACCTAATCCACAGCTACTGTGATGCTAATTTGTGCTAGCACACCAATGGGATGTCTAATAGTATGTTAGCGCTACGCTAATGCTGGAGCGTAGGAACATCTTTATCGGACTTGGCTAGTTAGAACCTTCCGCTCATTCATATTCAGTTATCTAGAAACCACTTACACTACCACTCATACTCACAGCCAGTTATCTAGAACCTTTGTCTACTAACTCTTGATTATCTAGGACCTTTAGAAAGATTAGAGAGACATCGTTTGTTTTAGGCCCAAATCAAAGCGTGATTGGTTCAGTGGGCAGTTAAGGTAACGTATCAGATCTTCAGTCCTGCACCTGAAGTCCTGACCAATAGGAGAGCTCGCTCAGCCGTACCTGCCCAGAGACCACAACCTAAACAGTACAGTGTTTATCTTAGGTGATCTGGGAAGAGCGGTGGGTTCTGCCGGTTCTCTGGGTGCTGTGTGATGCGGGGTGAGGTCAGGTGTGCTCGGGCAGGTAGATTAGAGTCTGCGGAGCTCCCTGTTCTCTATGTGTTTGTAAGAGGATTGTCTTTGCGCTCGACTCTCTCTGAACTCAGGAGATTAGACGCAGGTGTTTACAGGTTCCTCGCTCGTTTAGCGGCTCTGAATCACAGAAAACTGAACTTTCTCACCAGGACATACCGTCCAGTACCCGGTCAGCCCGGTCCACTGAACGTGACGGTCACAATTTATTAAAGGGCTCAGAATAATCAGACAGTCTGATATAGAATAAAAATGTTTCAGAATGTGTTGAGTATATATATATATATATATATATAATATATATATATATATATATATATATATATATATATATATATATATATATATTCTATAGTGGCCATGAAACTCATTCCCCACTGTATACAGTCCATATGTAGAAAGTAGACTGCAAGGACCTTTTTAATTATTTGTGATGTCACTACAACCACATTTACATTTACATAAAATCTGCCCATTCACCTATATCGGTTTAGCTCCACCCACTCAGCCTACAGCAGTTTAGCTCCACCCATTCAGCCTACAGCAGTTTAGCCCCACCCATTCAATCTACAGCAGTTTAGCTCCACCCATTCAGTCTACAGCTGTTTAGCTTCACCCATTCAGTCTACAGCAGTTTAGCTCCACCCATTCAGTCTACAGCAGTTTAGCTCCACCCATTCAGCCTACAGCAGTTTAGCTCCACCCATTCAATCTACAGCAGTTTAGCTCCACCCATTCAGTCTACAGCAGTTTAGCTCCACCCATTCAGCCTACAGCAGTTTAGCTCCACCCATTCAATCTACAGCAGTTTAGCTCCACCCATTCAGTCTACAGCAGTTTAACTCCACCCATTAAGTCTACAGCACTTTAGCTCCACCCATTCAGTCTACAGCAGTTTAGCTCCACCCATTCAGTCTACAGCAGTTTAACTCCACCCATTCAGTCTACAGCAGTTTAGCTCCACCCATTCAATCTACAGCAGTTTAGCTCCACCCATTCAGTCTACAGCAGTTTAGCTCCACCCATTCAGTCTACAGCAGTTTAGCTCCAACCATTCAGTCTACAGCTGTTTAACTTCACCCGTTCAGTCTACAGCAGTTTAGCTCCAACCATTCAGTCTACAGCTGTTTAGCTCCAACCATTCAGTCTACAGCTGTTTAACTTCACCCGTTCAGTCTACAGCAGTTTAGCTCCAACCATTCAGTCTACAGCAGTTTAGCTCCACCCATTCAGTCTACAGCAGTTTAGCTCCACCCATTCAGTCTACAGCTGTTTAGCTTCACCCATTCAGTCTACAGCAGTTTAGCTCCACCCATTCAGCCTACAGCAGTTTAGGTCCACCCACTCAGTCTACAGCAGTTTAACTCCACCCATTAAGTCTACAGCAGTTTAGCTCCACCCATTCAATCTACAGCAGTTTAGCTCCACCCATTCAGTCTACAGCAGTTTAGCTCCACCCATTCAATCTACAGCAGTTTAGCTCCACCCATTCAGTCTACAGCAGTTTAGCTCCACCCACTCACACTACAAGTACATTTGGGTATGAAACTAAGATACTAGCGCTTTAAAATATTTCTTTACATTTTTTAAAAATGTTTTAGGTAGAAATATGTAAATGTACTGTTGTTGTGACATCACAAAGGTTCACCACGGGCAGTGTAGTTTTCACATGTGGGCCGGAGAGTGGACGGTATGCTCTGAAGCTTTTTTATTTAAAGGAAGTAAACGTGATATGGGCCCTTTAACAGCACAGACCAACTGGTGGAGGTGCTGCTGAGTGACGTCACAGGTCCTAAAGCACTCTGCTCTCACCACCAGCTGGACTTTTTTTTGGCAGAGACAGAAATACTTTATTCTTTTAATGTTTAAATAAATACAAAATAATTACAAATAAAAACAGACAGCTGTTTGGAGTTGTGTTGTGTTTGTGTAGGAATCCTATACGTCACCTAAACACAAAACAAACGAAAGAAAAAAGGAACCCGTACTAATTTCTGATTGGCTAGATCTTCATATTGCAGAGATCTGCCTTTTTC
>CM038720.1:567959-577959 GCA_021613375.1 Megaleporinus macrocephalus | reverse complement strand
GACTGAAATACCATACCTCCTTTATACCCTCACTGATGTATTATATTAATAAACCCAGGGACTGATGTTGTCCGGATGTTTATTTCTTCAGACCAGCTCACGAGAGTGAGAGGTCAGTGCTGCGGTTGATCTGTGAGCTGATTGGCTGGACGTGTGACTGCTGACACGCGCGTGTGAGAGTTTTACACTGTACTGTATGTGTTCAGCTTCGTGGAGTTTTATTTTTATATGGTTGTTATAACTCTCGTCTGATGTCTTTGATGTGGGTGTTTGATGTATTTATATATCAGAGGCTGGGAGTGAGAGGTGGGAGTCGGACTGACCCAGATTCTGTGTAAACATGACGGTGGGCGGCTGAAGCTCACTCAGATCCAGAGTTATGTAACGATCGGTTCTGGAGACGCCGCGCGGCTGGAGGTGGAAATCTGGAAAACTTTTCAACCCCAGTGAACTCTGAGTGGCTGAAGATTCTCTGAATAACGAGATCAATAACTGGATTATCAGACTAATGTGAGATATGAGTTAAAGAGCTCGTACCCCACATACCACGTCTAGGGTAGAACGTCTGTCTGGTTTTATGTTCTACAGTCTTTTGGGTTAGGGTTAGGTAAGTTACAGCAATGCTAACTTCTGCTAGCCTCTCTATGGGATTTCTAATAGTTTGTTAGCGCTAAGCTAATGATGGTGGACATAAAAATTTGGACCATTGTAAATTACACATGCACATCTGAAGCTTGTACAGCATGCTAAAGTTCTAAAGAGACTATCAATCTAGAACTGAGCGCAACACAGAGCGACAAATCAGAACAGAGCTCATTTACATATAGCAGTCTTAAAGACACGGTAACAGAAACAGCTCGTTTAACTGTCAGGGGTAATC
Organism: Megaleporinus macrocephalus; assembly: GCA_021613375.1. Lineage (NCBI taxonomy): Eukaryota > Metazoa > Chordata > Actinopteri > Characiformes > Anostomidae > Megaleporinus > Megaleporinus macrocephalus. Next base: position 577,079 of record CM038720.1, on the reverse strand, counting down.
ATCACATCACAAATCAAAGACAAGAGAAGACCTGAGCCCTTTAAGGCTGTTAGTCATAACGAGCTCTGCTCTGATTGGCTGTGACTCGCTGCTAATCACTCCAGGGGCTGAACGGCTGTCCATATATGTAAATGTACAGACTTTGTGACATCACAAAAACAATGAATTTGTAAGGTATGTCTGCTAAAGTGATGATGTTGTGCTTTTCTTGGCTCTTTGTGATTTTCAGACTTCTTTTCCTGGAAATCTTCACCTGGTCCTGGTGGTCCGGCCCAGAACTCCTGTCCAGACCACCGGGACTGACTTGGGCTTCCGCTTCAGCCAGGATGACTTTACGCTCAAGATGCCGGTAAGAAGTTCGAGTGGAAGAAACATTCTTAAACTGGTGGAACTTCTGAAATATCAGGCCTTCAGAAAACTAGGCCAGCGCTTTGTATCAGTCTCTCTACGTTCAGACAGTAATTGATAGAATCACAATCCAACACAATGTTTTAAATCTGGTGATCAGCTTTCCAGCCGCAGCGAGAAGTGTTTAAATAACTCAAACTTAATAACATGAACTGCTATGCTATACATATATGTTGATCCAGTTAGCTAGCAAGATAATTAGTTTGGGCCTACAGAGCTAATTATAACACCACAGATTAACTAACTAACCAACTAACTAACTAACCAAAACTAACTAACCAAAAACTTACCAAAAAACTAAGTAACTAACTAAACAACAAACCAAATAACTAAGTAACTCACCAACAAACTAGCTAAGTAACTACCCAATTAAGTAACTATCCAACTCACTAACTAACTAGCTAACTAACTGGCAAACCAACTAACCTACTAACTAATTAACCATCTAGCTAACCAATGAACTAACTAGAAGATTTCCTTGTTATTGAAAAACGAGCTCAGTGTTTGGTTCTGGTTAGGTTTGATATTGTTCACTGTTAATCTGTAAAGTCGTATAACTGGAGGTTTAATCTTCAGCAGATCAGATGTTCCAGTCTGAGGAACTGTTTACAGTGTAGAACTTTCAGCATCTGTCAGTATAGAACCTACGAGGTTCCACCTTAAATGCTGCAGGTACCAGCCGCCCCTGTTAAGGTGGACTGAACAATTTATACTAAACTGTGTGAATAAAAGCACCATGGGAAACTCTGTTCTTCTCTTTCGGAATGATTTGGTCTGAAATGCTAAAATGCTAAAATGCTAAAGCTCTGAACTCAGACATTCTCTGCATATAATCTCACCTTTAATGCTAGGCTAGTTATGCTAGGCTAGGCTAGTCCACAGCTGCTCTGTTCAGATATGTAGTAAAAGCTGTCAGATTTATATAAACACATTAAATACTGTAATAATTTACACACTTAGCAGCTCTGATTCACCCCAAACATCAGCTAACGCTAGCATTACTAACCTAACATTAGTAATTAATAAGCTCATAATTAGCCACAAGGCTAGCCAGTGCTCTGAGTCTGTTCCTGTTTCGGGGTTGAGTTGTTGTGTAGAGACGTTCTGTTGATGATTTGAACATAAACTCCGTTTGTGTTTACAGATTTACAGACATTCAGTCTTTTATCAGAGAAGCTAACATGAAGAGTAGTAACGTTAGCTAGTTCGCGAACAGAGGCTAGTCAGGCGATACTCTGAGTTACTGTGTATGTGGTTTTATTTTAATAATCTTTATTGTATTTATATAGTTTATTATTTGTAATTATGTGTATTTGTATTTGAAGGGGGACGTGGGTAATGAAGTTTATAGGAGTGAGTGAGTTTCTTCTGTTACAGTAACGTTCTCCAGTAAACAGGTGAAGGAGATGTTGTGGACTTTATGGAGAACTCTGGGAATGTTTGTTTCTGGGAATGTTTGTTTCTGGGAATGTTCGGAAGTGATGTTCTCTCTGTCCGTGTTTCAGGTCATCATGCTGAGTTCGGTAACTGATCTGCTCCGATATATCGATGAGAATCAGCTGAGCTCTGAGTTCGGAGGGACTCTGGAATGCTGTCCGAGCGACTGGATCGTCCTCCGGACGGTAAATCCAGAACAGAGTGATGTTATATGTTATACAAAACAGAGGATGTATATGATTTTTTTTGGATTTTTGATCATATAGTATAAACAGCCGAGTGCAGAGACCCCCGGGAGAGAGAGAGAGAGAGACTTAACCTAAACATACTGATACTAATAACTATTTATACAAGCATCCCGTCGATCTCAGCTACTAATAAACACACGAACTGTGTACCATCTCTAAACCAATCAAATCAAATCAAAGTTCAAACACAGTCAATCACAACACAGCCAGCAGTGAAACACTCCACCAGCCCACTCATATTCAACTACACAACATTATATACATAACACAGTAAACATATACACTTATATATGTGAAGTAAATATGCATAAACATGTATTGTTGTGGTATATATATATATATTGTGAGTCACTGAAATCTGATATAAACAAAGTTAATTCCGTATAAATCTGTTTTATATTATTTTCTCTATATATTTATATATATATATAAAATATCAGCAATAAGTAAATATGATCATTAAAAAGAGGCTGAAACACTGAACACACAGTCAGTAAATATCTGAAATATACTGCTGTGAGAGTGGCTCTCTCTGTATTACTGTAACTGCTGAGTAATGCAGTCCTGTGCTCTGCTGCCTGCGCTGCCCCCTGCAGGCCATAGAGAGCTTCGCAGTGACGGTGAAGGAGGTGGCCCAGCTGCTGCAGACCTTCGGCACAGAGCTGGCCGAGACCGAGCTGCCGGACGAAGCCAGCGCCATCGAGTACCTGCTGAGGTCCCACACGGACAGATACAGACAGATGAAGGTACTGAACGGGTTACAGGTGACACGGCTGCTCCGATTATGTGGAAAGTTTAGATAATAATTTATAATTTAGTGAGAATTTCTGCTTTTTCAGTCCTTTAAAGTCATACATACACATATACCAGTGCACATATACATAATAACCTGCTCTCCGTTCTACAGAGCGACACACTGAACTACACACACACCAGAAGAGCTTTAATTCCCTATACAGCTCCTCATCAGAACCAAATCAGAACTTCTCATAAAACTCCATTACCCACCACATTACACCAGTTTCCCCAGAAAACAATACTCTTCACCAGTATCCCTGAGTGGCTTTACTGGTTATAACATTGATAAAAGTATTGTTTACTGGTGAGGTCGAGGTCGAGCTACCATACTCACAGCCAGTTTCAGGCTGGACCGGCCCTTTAAGTGAGCAGAGGTTGAAGTGAGCTTGTGATGGCGGCAGGATGACATCCGGTCGGTGATAAAGGAGGGCCGGCAGATCCTGTCCAACCTGGAGGGGGCCCGAGCGGCGGAGGGGGCGGCAGCAGAGGACAGAGACATCAATCAGGACAGAGACACCGTTCAGAGGTACGTCACCCTAACCAGTTAATCACACTCGTTAGTTAATCATAATTAAAGAGCCCATATGCCACATTTCCATGAATTTGACCATCTCCTTTTACAGCATTTATCTGATTCAATAAATCCAAAGCTGGTGTGTTACTGTGCCTTTAAGACTGATATATGTAAATGCACACTGTTCTGATTGGCTATGCCTTGTTTAGAAACCTGTCAGAGCTCAAAGACTCCTTATAGTGTCTGCACGAAGAACCGGGGCTCTTGTTCTGCAGGCAGATGAATGTAAACACCCTGGTTTTCCACAGAATGGGCTCTTTAATACTGTCCATAGGATAATATACACTGTATATAACCAGGGCGGGGAACACTGCTGCAGATGATGGAACATTGCTGTGAGGATTTGACTGTATTGGACTGGTTTGGTGTGGTACTGCTGTTGATTGTGGTGTTTGGGTTCCTGCAGGCTCCTGACGCAGCTGAGGGACATGGAAATGGCTTTTGATGGCTTTTTTGAGAAGCACCACCTGAAGCTGCAGCAGTACCTCCAGCTGCTCAGATATGAGCTCAGCTTCCATGAGGTACCACTAGGGGGGGATGTTTTTGAAGTATAAATATACACTATACAGACAAAAGTATTGGGACACCCACAGAAGCTTCTATGACCCCCATTCAAAATCCATAGGCCTCAATAGGGAGTTGGTCCCCCTTTACAGCCTCAGCAGCTCCCTCTCTTCTGAGAAGCTTCCTTCAAGACTTTGAAGTGTTTGTTGGATTTTTTGCCCAGAACAGCTTTTCGAGACACTGATGTTGGACGAGAGACTCACAGTCTCCGTTGTAGTCCACCCTAAAGGTTTGGGATGGGGTTGAGATTAGGACTCTGTGTGGCTCCGGCAAGTTCTTCTACACCAAAACTCAAAACAGCCTGTATGGAGCTGCTCTAGGACCCGGTCAGTCAGGCCGGATCAGAGTAGAGTTCTTCCCCATACTGTTCCCACAAAGCTGGAAGCATCCAGAATGTCTTGGTCTGCTGAAGCCTTAAGATTTCCCCTCACTGGAACTGAGGGTCCGCGGCCCACCCCTGAAAAACACCTCCATAACATCCTCATCCCTCCTCCACCAAACGTTATAGTCACAGTGCAGTCAGGCAGGTAACGTTCTCCTGGTGTTCTCCAAACCCAGACTGGTCTTTCAGACTGCCTGATAGAGAAGCGTGATTGGTCATTCCACAGCTCCACAGTGGTGGAGCATTCCTCCGTCCGACGCTCGGCATTGTGCTGGTGATGTGAGGCTCGCGTGCAGCTGCTCGTCATGAAGCTCCACAGTGTTGGTGCTGATGTTAAAGCCAGAGGAGATCTGAACTCTGCAGTGATTGGTCAGCAGAGTGTTGGAGACGTTAACACTCCTCAGCACTCGGAGTCCCCGCTCTGTAGCTTTACCTGCTCTGACACTTCCTGACTGAGTTACTGTGATCTAAACGCATCCAATGTTCAATCAAACTCTCACAGCTGATGGTGAAACTCTAGGAAGAGAGAAGTTTCACTAACTGAGGTGCTCTGGCGGTGGATGCCATTACAGACAACGCTGGAGATCACTAGATCTTCAGAACCTCACACTCTTTCTCTAATGTGTGTGAAGACAGTCTGCAGGGTTAGCTGCTGGACTATATACACCTGTTTTAATGGGACTGAATGAAACTCCTGGATTCAGTGATGAAGAGTGCGTCCCAATACTTTTGTCTATATAGTGTATGTGTAGTAAATACCAGCTGTGAGTATATGAGCCGCTGCTCTAAGGCCGGCCTGATCTGCGACTCCTGGTCACCTGCAGGATGGATGTTCAGGTAATAGATGTCGTGCAGTCACAGCTGACTGTTGTACTGAGCTGCTATTGGCTGGTTCGGCTGTGGACGCGCAGGAGGGACCACCAGAGGGAGCTGTGCAGTGTACCGGTGGCTGATTTCTCCGCCGTGTTCAATAAAAGAGCATTAGCTTCAGCACCATGAGGAGTGCGCACTGCGTACGGAGTTGGGTGCCTTTTGTGATTCACCCTACATACTCAAACACTAGGGTTCCTCAAGGGTTCCTTAGTAGATTCAAAGGTTGTGTTTAGAACCATGAACACTCCAAAAACCATGTCATGCTAAACGGTTCTGTAAAACGGTTCTGCAGACTGATGGAGAACGTGCTGTGTGTTGTTCTGTAGAGCACCGAAAAGAGATTCTGTTCTGATAACAGAAGAACACTTCCTGGTGTTCCATAGAACCATTTTAAAATAGGTTCCCTACAGAACCATAATCAACACCATCTTCATTAGTCTGAAGAACCATTTCAGCATGTAAACTGTGCTATTTACAACTCGTGGTTCTAAATAGAACCATGAACTTTACTAAAGAACCCTAGAACCTTCATATTAGCGGTGAAAATTTTAAAGACCAAAAACACTGTGTTAAGCGAAACCGCAGAGAACAACATGAAATACACACACTCAACGTTCTAGCCTGCACAGTTCTAGAACGCAGCACAGGTAGCCTGAAGAGCTGCTGAGGCTCGGCTACTGTGTGACCTGACAGGGAGGAGACTGTGTAGTGTGCTGTGGTGTGATGAGCTGTGTTCTACAGATGGAGGCGCTGTTGGAGAAACTGAGCACCAGAGAAAAAGCCATCCCTGCTTCTGGAGTCACTGTGGCCCAAATCGAGCAGCTGCTGAAGGACCTGGAGGATCTGGACAGCACAGCCGAGGTCAGTTATCAGTGTAAACGATTTACTGCCTTCAGTACATCACACAGTCACTAATCTACAAACCTTCAGCTCAGATATGAATCTCACTTCCCTGTAGAATGTAGGGACATGTACTGACTGTGCTGTGTACTGACTGTGCTGTGTACTGACTGTGCTGTGTACTGACTGTGCTGTATGCTGACCAAGCTCTGTGCTGTGTGTTGTGTACTGAATGTGCTGTATGCTGACCGAGCTCTGTGCTGTGTGTTGTGTACTGACTGTGCTGTGTACTGACTGTGCTGTGTACTGACTGTGCTGTATGCTGACCAAGCTCTGTGCTGTGTGTTGTGTACTGAATGTGCTGTATGCTGACCGAGCTCTGTGCTGTGTGCTGACTGTATGATTGTTATTTGTGCTGGGTGTTTTCTGCACTCTGTGCTGTGTGTTGTGTGCTGACTATGCTGTGTGTTGTGTGCTGACTGTGCTGTATGCTGACGGAGCTCTGTGCTGTGTACTCACTGTATGATTGTTATTTGTGCTGGGTGTTTTCTGCACTCTGTGCTGTGTGTTGTGTGCTGACTATGCTGTGTGTTGTGTGCTGACTGTGCTATGTGCTGACGGAGCTCTGTGCTGTGTGTTGTGTGCTGACTATGCTGTGTGTTGTGTGCTGACTGTGCTATGTGCTGACGGAGCTCTGTGCTGTGTACTCACTGTATGATTGTTATTTGTGCTGGGTGTTTTCTGCACTCTGTGCTGTGTGTTGTGTGCTGACTGTGCTGTGTGTTGTGTGCTGACTGTGCTGTGTGTTGTGTGCTGACTGTGCTGTGTTTACAGGAAGAGATGGGTCACGCTCAGATCATCATCCTGCACGGTCACCAGCTAGCGGCGAGTCATCACTACGCTCTGGCTCTGATTGTCCAGCGCTGTAACGAACTGAGACACCACTGCGACACACTGACCGCCGCGCTGCGCAACAAACACACCGCACTGACTCAAACACGAGACCTGCTGCAGCGCCTGGAGGAGGTACACTCACACACATGCTGGTCTCACTGTACTTGTGAGGACTTATTTTATCAAATTTGTGTAGATCAGTATGATGTATCAGTAATCAGATCCAGTAGATCAGTATGATGTATCAGTAATCAGATCCAGTAGATCAGTATGATGTATCAGTAATCAGATCCAGTAGATCAGTATGATGTATCAGTTATCAGATCCAGTAGATCAGTATGATGTATCAGTAATCAGATCCAGTAGATCAGTATGATGTATCAGTTATCAGATCCAGTAGTTCAGTATGATGTATCAGTATTCAGATCCAGTAGATCAGTATGATGTATCAGTTTTTCAAATCTTAAAGTAATCCTGCAAATCTCACTAATGCATGTATCAGAGCGATTGTAATCTAATGAATATGATCAGAATTTTCTCTTTGATCTGATTGATCTGTATGAATGTGTGTTATCAGACGGTGCGCTGGTGTGATGAGGGCGCGTATCTGTTGGCCAATCAGCTGGTAGATAAGTTCCAGTCTAAAGAAGGAGCTCAGGCGGCTCTGCGGGACATCGAGAGGCTGCTGGACACAGCGCCCCCTGTTTTCCACTCTGGCCCCGACCTGCTCATGCTGGAGTTCCAGACAGTGCTGACCCCTCAGCTACAGGTAAACACACCTGAACACGCTTCAGCACCATCTCCTCCACTCGCGGTCCACCGTAACCGGCTCTGGTCCGTCTGTGCTGCCCCTCAGGCTCAGATCGGATCGGTGGTGGAGAAGCTGAGCGCCGTTCAGACGATGGTCCAGAACAGACAGGCCTGTCTGCGCAAACTGGCAGACGTGCAGGTCAGACCCATCCAGCTGGTCTCACCACGACCTGAGAGTCCGACTCGCCTCAAATCCCCACTGTTCTCCCCGAAACACAGTACGCTGCCTCACACACACACACACACACACACACACACAGCCAGCCAGCCAGCCACGCTACACCAGGTTCTTATTAGACCCCATTCAGAGTCATACAAAACCATAAAAGAGCATTTTAGAGCTAACAGTAGAGCTAACAGTAGAGTTAACAGTAGAGCTAACAGTAGAGTTAACAGTAGAGTTAACAGTAGAGCTAACAGTAGAGCTAACAGTAGAGTTAACAGTAGAGTTAGCGGTAGAGCTAACAGTAGAGTTAACAGTAGAGTTAACAGTAGAGCTAACAGTAGAGTTAACAGTAGAGCTAACAGTAGAGCTAACAGTAGAGTTAACAGTAGAGCTAACAGTAGAGCTAACGGTAGAGTTAACAGTAGAGTTAACAGTAGAGTTAACGGTAGAGTTAGCGGTAGAGCTAACAGTAGAGTTAACAGTAGAGTTAACGGTAGAGCTAACAGTAGAGTTAACAGTAGAGTTAACAGTAGAGCTAACAGTAGAGTTAACAGTAGAGTTAACAGTAGAGTTAACAGTAGAGCTAACAGTAGAGTTAACAGTAGAGTTAACAGTAGAGCTAACAGTAGAGCTAACAGTAGAGTTAACAGTAGAGTTAGCGGTAGAGCTAACAGTAGAGTTAACAGTAGAGTTAACAGTAGAGCTAACAGTAGAGTTAACAGTAGAGCTAACAGTAGAGCTAACAGTAGAGCTAACAGTAGAGTTAACAGTAGAGCTAACAGTAGAGCTAACGGTAGAGTTAACAGTAGAGTTAACGGTAGAGTTAACGGTAGAGTTAGCGGTAGAGCTAACAGTAGAGTTAACAGTAGAGTTAACGGTAGAGCTAACAGTAGAGTTAACAGTAGAGTTAACAGTAGAGCTAACAGTAGAGTTAACAGTAGAGTTAACAGTAGAGTTAACGGTAGAGTTAACGGTAGAGTTAGCAGTAGAGCTAATGGTAGAGTTAACAGTAGAGTTAACAGTAGAGCTAACGGTAGAGTTAACGGTAGAGTTAACGGTAGAGCTAACGGTAGAGTTAACGGTAGAGTTAACAGTAGAGCTAACAGTAGAGCTAACGGTAGAGCTA
>CM038720.1:540459-550459 GCA_021613375.1 Megaleporinus macrocephalus | reverse complement strand
AAGGTTCCTCAGTAGCAGCATGTTTAAGGTATGTAAGAATTGGGACAGTCTACATGTCGGGAGAGCGTACTATGACGTAACAGGCTGCCTATGTAGGGAGCTCAGTAGGATTGAGACACAGCCCTAAAACAGCTGCAGCTTCTGTTTACACCAGCGTGCATGTAAACAAAGTAGGTTTGAAATTAAAAACAGATCTGAAACTGATCAATAGAACTTGTGATCATTTCTGATCAGATGTGTTGATGAATAAGGGAGACTTAACTACTGCTGTGTTTAAGGTGGAACTGAAGATACCAGCAGGCCTTGTGCTTAGTACTGAGTGCTGAGTGCTGAGTGCTGAGTACTGAGTGCTGAGTGCTGAGTGCTGAGTGCTGAGTACTGAGTGCTGAGTACTGAGTGTTGAGTGCTGAGTGCTGAGTGCTGAGTACTGAGTGGTGAGTACTGAATGCTAAGTGGTGAGTACTGAATGGTGAGTACTAGGTGCTGAGTACTGAGTGCTAAGTGGTGAGTCATGAGTGGTGAGTACTGAGTATTGAGTGCTGAGTACTGAGCTCTGAGTGGTGAGTTCTGAGTGCTGAGTGGTGAGTACTGAGTGGTGAGTACTGAGTGGTGAATGGTGAGTACTGAGTGCTGAGCACTGAGTGGTGAGTACTGAGTGCTGAGTGCTGAGTACTGAGTGCTGAGTGCTGAGTACTGAGTGCTGAGTACTGAGTGCTGTGTGCTGAGTGCTGAGCACTGAGTGCTAAGTGGTGAGTCGTGAGTGCTGAGTGGTGAGTACTGAGTGCTGAGTGCTGAGTACTGCGTGCTGAGTGCTGAGTGGTGAGTGCTGAGTGCTGAGCACTAAGTGCTAAGTGGTGAGTCGTGAATGGTGAGTACTGAGCGCTGAGCACTGAGTGGTGAGTCGTGAGTGGTGAGTGCTGAGTGCTGAGTGGAGAGTGGTGAGTACTGAGTGCTGAGTACTGAGTGGTGAGTACTGAGTGCTGAGTGGTGAGTGCTGAGTACTGAGTACTGAGTGCTGAGTACTGAGTGCTGAGTGCTGAGTGCTGAGTACTGAGTGCTGAGTGCTGATTACTGAGTGCTGAGTGGTGAGTCCTGAGTGCTGAGTGCTGAGTACTGAGTGCTGAGTGCTGAGTACTGAGTGCTAAGTGCTGAGTACTGAGTGCTGAGTACTGAGTGCTGAGTGCTGAATACTGAGTGCTGAATACTGAGTACTGAGTACTGAGTGCTGAGTGGTCTTCCCTCTGCAGATGAGCGCTGTGGGAATAACGGAGAGCATCAAAGGAGACGTGAAGAAGTTTGAGATCTGGTACAGCGGCCGAGAGGAGGTGTACGTGGTGCAGGTGAGCCGTAAACACTAAACGCTGGTGAGGTAACGAGGTGTGAGCACTCAGTAGATAAACTTTAGACCCTCAGAGGAGGAGGGTGTACAGGAGAGCATCTTCTGCCTGAGGGGTAGTTAGTAGTACTGGTGCTGAGAGCTGATTGGCTGTGTGTTGTAATCTAGTTTACAGATGAATTAAATCGGACAGAACCCGAGACTGGACGCGACTCTGTTTGAGGATCAGATTCTGTTTCTGCTGAAGAGACACACGACTGTTTACTGACTAGGCTTAAACCCAGGAGACCTTTTAAAGACCTCCCTCTGAAGATCTTCTGTTTAAGCTGCTCAGGCTCATCTTACTGACCAGTAAACCCACCAAGGTCACAAAAACAGACCAGGGTAGTGTTCAGGCTGATGGTGGTGCAGTGTTTAGCCTGATGGTGGCGCTGCATTAAGGCTGATGTTGATGCTGGGTTTAGCCTGATGGTGGCGCTGTGCTGTGTTGGTTCTCCTCAGGCTCCTACGGTGGAGGTGAAGCTGGCATGGCTCAGTGAGATCAGGAAGATACTTACCAGCCAGCAGAAGAGCCTTCAAGGTACGACCCCTCTCTGTATTTAAATAATTAATTATTCTGAGAACTTACAGACAGTGATGATGTAATACAGATTCAGAGCACATACATTAGATTAGATTAGATTAGATTCAATGTAGAATGTAGGTGTACACAGAATGTGAGATAAGGGGGTGGTATATAAATAAATATATAGAATGTGAGATAAGGGGTGGTATATAAATAAATATATAGAATGTGAGATAAGGGATGGTATATAAATAAATATATAGAGTGTGAGATAAGGGGGTGGTATATAAATAAATATATAGAGTGTGAGATAAGGGGGTGGTATATAAATAAATATATAGAATGTGAGATAAGGGGGTGGTATATAAATAAATATATAGAATGTGAGATAAGGGGATGGTATATAAATAAATATATAGAGTGTGAGATAAGGGGTGGTATATAAATAAATATATAGAGTGAGATAAGCGGGTGGTATATAAATAAATATATAGAGTGTGAGATAAGGGGTGGTATATAAATAAATATATAGAGTGAGATAAGGGGGTGGTATATAAATAAATATATAGAATGTGAGATAAGGGGGTGGTATATAAATAAATATATAGAGTGAGATAAGGGGGTGGTATATAAATAAATATATAGAGTGTGAGATAAGGGGTGGTATATAAATAAATATATAGAGTGAGATAAGCGGGTGGTATATAAATAAATATATAGAGTGTGAGATAAGGGGTGGTATATAAATAAATATATAGAGTGAGATAAGGGGGTGGTATATAAATAAATATATAGAATGTGAGATAAGGGGGTGGTATATAAATAAATATATAGAGTGAGATAAGGGGGTGGTATATAAATAAATATATAGAGTGTGAGATAAGGGGGTGGTATATAAATAAATATATAGAATGTGAGATAAGGGGGTGGTATATAAATAAATATAAAGAATGTGAGATAAGGGGGTGGTATATAAATAAATATATAGAGTGTGAGATAAGGGGTGGTATATAAATAAATATATAGAATGTGAGATAAGGGGATGGTATATAAATAAATATATAGAGTGTGAGATAAGGGGTGGTATATAAATAAATATATAGAGTGAGATAAGGGGTGGTATATAAATAAATATATAGAATGTGAGATAAGGGGATGGTATATAAATAAATATATAGAGTGTGAGATAAGGGGTGGTATATAAATAAATATATAGAGTGAGATAAGCGGGTGGTATATAAATAAATATATAGAGTGTGAGATAAGGGGTGGTATATAAATAAATATATAGAGTGAGATAAGGGGGTGGTATATAAATAAATATATAGAATGTGAGATAAGGGGGTGGTATATAAATAAATATATAGAGTGTGAGATAAGGGGGTGGTATATAAATAAATATATAGAATGTGAGATAAGGGGGTGGTATATAAATAAATATAAAGAATGTGAGATAAGGGGGTGGTATATAAATAAATATATAGAGTGTGAGATAAGGGGTGGTATATAAATAAATATATAGAGTGTGAGATAAGGGGTGGTATATAAATAAATATATAGAGTGAGATAAGGGGGTGGTATATAAATAAATATATAGAATGTGGGATAAGGGGTGGTATATAAATAAATATATAGAGTGTGAGATAAGGGGTGGTATATAAATAAATATATAGAGTGAGATAAGGGGGTGGTATATAAATAAATATATAGAGTGTGAGATAAGGGGTGGTATATAAATAAATATATAGAGTGTGAGATAAGGGGTGGTATATAAATAAATATATAGAGTGAGATAAGGGGGTGGTATATAAATAAATATATAGAGTGTGAGATAAGGGGTGGTATATAAATAAATATATAGAGTGAGATAAGGGGGTGGTATATAAATAAATATATAGAGTGTGAGATAAGGGGTGGTATATAAATAAATATATAGAGTGTGAGATAAGGGGTGGTATATAAATAAATATATAGAGTGTGAGATAAGGGGTGGTATATAAATAAATATATAGAGTGAGATAAGGGGGTGGTATATAAATAAATATATAGAGTGTGAGATAAGGGGTGGTATATAAATAAATATATAGAGTGAGATAAGGGGGTGGTATATAAATAAATATATAGAGTGTGAGATAAGGGGGTGGTATATAAATAAATATATAGAATGTGAGATAAGGGGGTGGTATATAAATAAATATATAGAATGTGAGATAAGGGGTGGTATATTAATAAATATATAGAGTGTGAGATAAGGGGTGGTATATAAATAAATATATAGAATGTGAAAAAGGGGGTGGTATATAAATAAATATATAGAGTGTGAGATAAGGGGTGGTATATAAATAAATATATAGAATGTGAGATAAGGGGTGGTATATAAATAAATATATAGAGTGTGAGATAAGGGGGTGGTATATAAATAAATATATAGAATGTGAGAAAGGGGGTGGTATATAAATAAATATATAGAGTGTGAGATAAGGGGTGGTATATAAATGAATATATAGAATGTGAGATAAGGTGGTTGGTATATAATTAAATATATAGGATGTGATTTAAGGGTGGTATATAAATAAATATATAGAATGTGACGAGATATGGGGTGGTATATTAAATAACTATATCGAATGTAGGTGTACACAGACTGAGATAAGGGGTGGTATATAAATAAATAGTAAAGATGTAGGGTGTACACAGACTGAGATATCGGGGGGTGGTATATAAATCAATATATAGAGTGTGATGATAAGGGGGTGGTATATAAATAACTATATAGAGTGTGAGATAATGGGGTGGTATATAAATATAATTTATAGATTGTGGAGATAAGGGGGTGGTATAATAAATAATATATATAGAATGTAGGTTGTACACAGAATGTGGAGATAAGGGGGGTGGTAATATAAATTAAAATATATAGAATTGTAGGTGTACACAGAATGTGAGATAAGGGGGTGGTATATAAATAAATATATAGAATGTGAGATAAGGGGGTGGTATATAAATAAATATAAGAATGTGAGATAAGGGGATGGTATATAAATAAATATATAGAATGTAGGTGTACACAGAATGTGAGATAAGGGGGTGGTATATAAATAAATATATAGAATGTGAGATAAGGGGGTGGTATATAAATAAATATATAGAGTGTGAGATAAGGGGTGGTATATAAATAAATATATAGAGTGTGAGATAAGGGGGTGGTATATAAATAAATATATAGAATGTGAGATAAGGGGTGGTATATAAATAAATATATCAAATGTAGGTGTACACAGACTGAGATAAGGGGTGGTATATAAATAAATATATAGAATGTAGGTGTACACAGACTGAGATAAGGGGTGGTATATAAATAAATATATAGAATGTAGGTGTACACAGACTGAGATAAGGGGTGGTATATAAATAAATATATAGAATGTAGGTGTACACAGACTGAGATAAGGGATGGTATATAAATAAATATATAGAAAGTAGGTGTACACAGAATGTGAGATAAGGGGGTGGTATATAAATAAATATATAGAATGTGAGATAAGGGTGTGGTATATAAATAAATATATAGAGTGTGAGATAAGGGGTGGTATATAAATAAATATATAGAGTGTGAGATAAGGGGGTGGTATATAAATAAAATATATAGAGTGTGAGATAAGGGGGTGGTATATAAATAAATATATAGAATGTGAGATAAGGGGGAGGTATATAAATAAATATATAGAGTGTGAGATAAGGGGTGGTATATAAATAAATATATAGAGTGAGATAAGGGGTGGTATATAAATAAATATATAGAGTGTGAGATAAGGGGTGGTATATAAATAAATATATAGAGTGAGATAAGGGGGGTGGTATATAAATAAATATATAGAATGTGAGATAAGGGGTGGTATATAAATAAATATATAGAGTGAGATAAGGGGTGGTATATAAATAAATATATAGAGTGTGAGATAAGGGGGTGGTATATAAATAAATATATAGATGTGAGATAAGGGGGTGGTATATAAATAAATATATAGAGTGTGAGATAAGGGGTGGTATATAAATAAATATATAGAATGTGAGATAAGGGGGTGGTATATAAATAAATATATAGAGTGTGAGATAAGGGGTGGTATATAAATAAATATATAGAATGTGAGATAAGGGGTGGTATATAAATAAATATATAGAGTGTGAGATAAGGGGGTGGTATATAAATAAATATATAGAGTGTGAGATAAGGGTGGTATTTAAATAAATATATAGAATGTGAGATAAGGGGTGGTATATAAATAAATATATAGAATGAGATAAGGGGGTGGTATATAAATAAATATATAGAGTGTGAGATAAGGGGTGGTATATAAATAAATATATAGAATGTGAGATAAGGGGGTGGTATATAAATAAATATATAGAATGTGAGATAAGGGGGTGGTATATAAATAAATATATAGAATGTGAGATAAGGGGGTGGTATATAAATAAATATATAGAATGTGAGATAAGGGGTGGTATATAAATAAATATATAGAGTGTGAGATAAGGGGATGGTATATAAATAAATATATAGAGTGTGAGATAAGGGGGTGGTATATAAATAAATATATAGAATGTGAGATAAGGGGGTGGTATATAAATAAATATATAGAGATGTGAGATAAGGGGTGGTATATAAATAAATATATAGAATGTGAGATAAGGGGTGGTATATAAATAAATATATAGAATGTGAGATAAGGGGGTGGTATATAAATAAATATATAGAATGTGAGATAAGGGGGGGTATATAAATAAATATATAGAATGTGAGATAAGGGGTGGTATATAAATAAATATATAGAATGTGAGATAAGGGGTGGTATATAAATAAATATATAGAATGTGAGATAAGGGGGTGGTATATAAATAAATATATAGAATGTGAGATAAGGGGGTGGTATATAAATAAATATATAGAAGTGTGAGATAAGGGGGGTGGTATATAAATAAATATATAGAGTGTGAGATAAGGGGGTGGTATATAAATAAATATATAGAATGTGAGATAAGGGGTGGTATATAAATAAATATATAGAGTGTGAGATAAGGGGGTGGTATATAAATAAATATATAGAGTGTGAGATAAGGGGTGGTATGTAAATAAATATATAGAATGTGAGATAAGGGGGTGGTATATAAATAAATATATAGAATGTGAGATAAGGGGGTGGTATATAAATAAATATATAGAGTGTGAGATAAGGGGTGGTATATAAATAAATATATAGAATGTGAGATAAGGGGGTGGTATATAAATAAATATATAGAATGTGAGATAAGGGGGTGGTATATAAATAAATATATAGAATGTGAGATAAGGGGTGGTATATAAATAAATATATAGAATGTGAGATAAGGGGTGGTATATAAATAAATATATAGAGTGTGAGATAAGGGATGGTATATAAATAAATATATAGAGTGTGAGATAAGGGGTGGTATATAAATAAATATATAGAATGTGAGATAAGGGGGTGGTATATAAATAAATATATAGAATGTGAGATAAGGGGTGGTATATAAATAAATATATAGAATGTGAGATAAGGGGTGGTATATAAATAAATATATAGAATGTGAGATAAGGGGGTGGTATATAAATAAATATATAGAATGTGAGATAAGGGGGTGGTATATAAATAAATATATAGAGTGTGAGATAAGGGGGTGGTATATAAATAAATATATAGAGTGTGAGATAAGGGGGTGGTATATAAATAAATATATAGAATGTGAGATAAGGGGTGGTATATAAATAAATATATAGAGTGTGAGATAAGGGGTGGTATATAAATAAATATATAGAGTGTGAGATAAGGGGTGGTATGTAAATAAATATATAGAATGTGAGATAAGGGGGTGGTATATAAATAAATATATAGAATGTGAGATAAGGGGGTGGTATATAAATAAATATATAGAGTGTGAGATAAGGGGTGGTATATAAATAAATATATAGAATGTGAGATAAGGGGGTGGTATATAAATAAATATATAGAATGTGAGATAAGGGGGTGGTATATAAATAAATATATAGAATGTGAGATAAGGGGTGGTATATAAATAAATATATAGAATGTGAGATAAGGGGTGGTATATAAATAAATATATAGAGTGTGAGATAAGGGATGGTATATAAATAAATATATAGAGTGTGAGATAAGGGGGTGGTATATAAATAAATATATAGAATGTGAGATAAGGGGGTGGTATATAAATAAATATATAGAATGTGAGATAAGGGGTGGTATATAAATAAATATATAGAATGTGAGATAAGGGGTGGTATATAAATAAATATATAGAATGTGAGATAAGGGGGTGGTATATAAATAAATATATAGAATGTGAGATAAGGGGGTGGTATATAAATAAATATATAGAATGTGAGATAAGGGGTGGTATATAAATAAATATATAGAATGTGAGATAAGGGGTGGTATATAAATAAATATATAGAATGTGAGATAAGGGGGTGGTATATAAATAAATATATAGAATGTGAGATAAGGGGGTGGTATATAAATAAATATATAGAGTGTGAGATAAGGGGGTGGTATATAAATAAATATATAGAGTGTGAGATAAGGGGGTGGTATATAAATAAATATATAGAGTGTGAGATAAGGGGGTGGTATATAAAATAGAATATAAATTACTATACATATATACAGTAAGTATATGTTGACGTAGTTGTAACAGTGTAAGTAATAACTACAGATATAAACAGTGTAATATGAACAGAATTGTAAATAGAAACAGAACTGTACTGAGCCAGCACCTGCTGACTGCGTCTGTAATCAGATTTACAGTCATGCAAACAAAACAGCTACCAGAACAGCATACCAGTAAATACATGACGTCAGTGGAACATATATATATATATAATATACATATATCCTCCAGCTCAGCATTAGTCAGTGTTTAACTCGAACAGCAGGGGGCGCTGTGACCTCTCAGCTTACTGCAGAGGTGATGAGTTATTAGATCAATTTAACAAACACACAACAACAAACACACAACAATAAACAAAATAAACACACAACAACAAACACAACAATAAACACAACAATAAACACACAATAAACACACAACAACAAAAACACAACAAATAACACACAACAATAAACACAACAACAATAAACACACAATAAACACAACAATAAACACACAATAAACACACAACAATAAACACACAATAAACACACGACAACAAAAACACAACAATTAACACACAACAATAAACACAACAACAATAAACACACAACAATAAACACAACAACAAACACAACAACAATAAACACACAATAAACACACAACAATAAACACAACAATAAACACAATAAACACACAACAACAAAAACACAACAATTAACACACAACAATAAACAAACAACAACAGACACACAACAAGAAACACACAACAACAAACACACAACAACAAACACAACAAAAAACACACAAAAATAAACACACAACAAACACACAACAACAAACACATAACAATAAACACAAAAGAAACACATAACAAACACAACAATAAACACACAATAAACACACAATAAACACAAACACACAACAATAAACACACAACAAAAACACAACAATTAACACACAACAATAAACACAACAACAAACACACAACAATAAACACACAACAACAAACACACACACAATAAACACACAACAACAGACACACAACAATAAACACACAACAACAAATACAACAATAAACACACAATAAACACACAACAATAAACACACAATAAACACACGACAACAAAAACACAACAATTAACACACAACAATAAACACAACAACAATAAACACACAACAATAAACACAACAAACACAACAATAAACACACAATAAACACACAACAATAAACACAACAATAAACTCAATAAACACACAACAACAAAAACACAACAATTAACACACAACAATAAACAAACAACAACAAACACACAACAACAAACACACAACAATAAACACAACAACAAACACACTACAATAAACACACAACAAACACACAACAACAAACACACAACAATAAACACAAAAGA
>CM038720.1:525459-535459 GCA_021613375.1 Megaleporinus macrocephalus | reverse complement strand
CACCAGTAAACCTACACCAGAGAACCTACACCAGTAAACCTACACCAGTAAACCTACAACAGTGAACCTACACCAGTGAACCTTCACCAGTAAACCTACACAAGTGAACCTACACCAGTAAACCTCCACCAGTAAACCTACACAAGTGAACCTACACCAGTAAACCTACAACAGTGAACCTACACCAGTGAACCTACACCAGTAAACCTACACCAGTGAACCTACACCAGTAAACCTACACCAGTAAACCTACACCAGTGAACCTACACCAGTGAACCTACACCAGAGAACCTACACCAGTAAACCTATACCAGTTAACCTACACCATTGAATCTACACCAGTGAAGCTACACCAGTAAACCTACACCAGTAAACCTACACCAGTAAACCTACACCAGTGAATCTACACCAGTGAATCTACACCAGTTAACCTACACCAGTGAATCTACACCAGTGAAGCTACACCAGTAAACCTACACCAGTGAACCTACACCAGTAAACCTACACCAGAGAACCTACACCAGTAAACCTACACCAGTAAACCTATACCAGTTAACCTACACCAGTGAATCTACACTAGTGAATCTACACCAGTAAACCTACACCAGTGAACCTACACCAGTAAACCTACACCAGTGAACCTACACCAGTGAACCTTCACCAGTAAACCTACACCAGTGAATCTACACCAGTGAAGCTACACCAGTAAACCTACACAAGTGAACCTACACCAGTAAACCTACAACAGTGAACCTACACCAGTGAAGCTACACCAGTAAACCTACACCAGTGAACCTACACAAGTGAACCTACACCAGTAGACCTCCACCAGTGAAGCTACACCAGTGAAGCTACACCAGTAAACCTACACAAGTGAACCTACACCAGTAAACCTACAACAGTGAACCTACACCAGTGAAGCTACACCAGTAAACCTCCACCAGTGAACCTACACCATTAGACCTACACCAGTGAACCTACACCAGTAAACCTACACCAGTGAAGCTACACCAGTGAACCTACACCAGTAGACCTACACCAGTGAACCTACACCAGTGAAGCTACACCAGTGAACCTACACCAGTAGACCTACACCAGAGAACCTACACCAGTTAACCTACACCAGTAAACCTACACCAGTAGACCTACACCAGTGAACCATCTACTGTAATAACTGTGAGGAAGCTTGTGAGGTGGATGTCTGGTTCCATTCACCACATATCTACTACCGAGTTTCACACAGAACCCACTCTGAGTAACTGTTTAATTATGTAGAAATTTAAAAATCAGTGGGGTTCCCCTTTCTAAGTGTTTACCTACTGGTGCATGGTGGCGTAGGGTTGAGCAGGTCGGTCAGTAGGTTACGTTCGGTCTGCTGACAGTCCTCAGGGTTCTCTAGAGCACTGAGCGTCTCCGGTTCTCCGCACTGGAGCACCTCACTGTCACATGGTGGTCTTTATTATTTGGTATGCATCACTACAGCTGGCATGTAGGTCTGACCGCAGCATGTGATCAGACGCCCAGTCTTCAGCTAAAGCAGCTGTTCAGCTGATCTCAGGACAGTGTGGTGAGTGTTAGTGTGTTTGATGAAACAGGTTTGGAGGAACTTTCAGTATCAACCGAGCAGAAAATTCAAACTCTGTAAATCTAATACATAATCAGATTCAGATTCACATTCAGATTCATTTCACATTAATCAGATTCAGATTCATTTCAAATTAATCAGATTCAGATTCAGATTCATTTCAGATTCAGATTCAGATTAATTTCACATTAATCAGATTCAGATTCATTTCAGATTCAGATTCATTTCACATTAATCAGATTCAGATTCATTTCAGATTCAGATTCATTTCAGATTCAGATTCATTTCACATTAATCAGATTCAGATTCATTTCAGATTCAGATTCATTTCACATTAATCAGATTCAGATTCATTTCAGATTCAGATTCATTTCAGATTCAGATTCAGATTAATCAGATTCAGATTTAGGTTAATCAGATTCATATTCATATTCAGTTTCATATTCAGATTCAGATTAATATTCATATTCATTTTTATATTCAGATTCAGATTAAGATTAAGATTAAGATTCAGATTAATCAGATTCAGATTTAGGTAAATCAGATTCATATTCGTATTCATTTTCATATTCATATTCAGATTCAGATTAAGATTAAGATTCAAATTAATATTCCAATTCATATTCATATTCATAGTCATATACAGATTTAGATAAATATTTATATTTATATTCATATTCAGTTGCAGATTCAGATTTAGAATCTGATTCAGATTAATCAGATTCAGATTGATCAGATTCAGATTAATCAGATTTAGATTTAGGTTAATCAGATTCATATTTATATTCAGTTTCATATTCAGATTAAGATTAAGATTAAGATTAAGATTCAGATTCAGATTCAGATTAAGATTCATATTCTGATTCATATTGAGATAAATATTTATATTCAGTTTCCGTTTCATATTCAGATTAATATTAATATTCATATTCAGATTAATATTAATATTCAGATTCAGATTAATATTAATATTCAGATTCATTTCAGATTTAGATTCAGATTCATTTCACATTAATCAGATTCAGATTCATTTCAGATTCAGATTCATTTCACATTAATCAGATTCAGATTCATTTCAGATTCAGATTCATTTCACATTAATCAGATTCAGTTTCAGATTAATTTCAGATTCAGATTCAGATTCAGATTAATCAGATTCAGATTCAGATGAATCAGATTCAGATTTAGGTTAATCAGATTCATATTCATATTCAGTTTCATATTCAGATTCATATTAATATTCATATTCATTTTTATATTCAGATTCAGATTAAGATTAAGATTAAGATTCAGATTAATCAGATTCAGATTTAGGTAAATCAGATTCATATTCGTATTCATTTTCATATTCAGATTTAGATTCAGATTCAAATTAATATTCCAATTCATATTCATATTCATAGTCGTATACAGATTTAGATAAATATTTATATTTATATTCATATTCAGTTGCAGATTCAGATTCAGATTCCGATTAATCTGATTCAGATTCTGATTGATCAGATTCAGATTCTGATTGATCAGATTCAGATTAATCAGATTTAGATTTAGGTTAATCAGATTCATATTTATATTCAGTATCATATTCAGATTAAGATTAAGATTCAGATTAAGATTAAGATTCAGATTCAGATTCAGATTAAGATTAAGATTCAGATTAATATTCAGATTAATATTCATACAGTGGAGATGAACAGAAGATCAAAGCCTTCAAACATGAATATTAAAATCATTAACTTAAAACTTAAAATTGATTTGTGCTTTTATAGTTATACTTTCAGTAAAACCTAAATAAATATCCAGGGTCAGTCAAAAGTATCAGGACACCCTTTTATTTCAGAAAGGGAGAGTGACGTATCTGAGTACCCCAGCAGGTAACGGGTGAGGGGGTCTATCTTTTAGACTAGTCAGTAGGTACTGGATTAGAGTCAGTACGTGCTGTACAGTTCAACCACATTGAACACCATGTTCAGTACACTGTCCCTGGTACTGAACTGAGACTACTGATCTGAGATCAGAAGCAGAGACAGCACTGAACACGCCCACCTTCCCATTGGACAAACTCACCCTTGATCCAATATGGCGTCTTTCAAGATGGCGGCCATGTTCAGGACACAGCCTAAAAGACAGACCCCCCTCACCCGATACTAGCGGGGGTAATCAGATACGCCACTCTCCCTTTCTGAAATAAAAGAGTGTCCTAAGAGTTTTGACTCACCCTGTATGTATACATATATAAAACATATTTAAAAGATTTACATTTGACCTTAAGTGACCTTCCTGAACTTTAGTGTTCAGTTTTAGTTGTGCAGGTTCAGGATCAGTACAGCTGTACCGGAGAACCCGGTTCTCTGATTGTTCCTCCAGTTCCTGCCTCCTGTGACGTTGTTGTTGTTGTTGTTGTGTTTCTGCCTGTGACCGTGTGTGATGTTGTGTTTCTGTCCTGCGGCGCTGCCTCTGGGGGGCAGTGTGGAGAGAGTGTCCGTCTGCATGCCCTGGAGCTCCGCCCACATCGCTGGCTGCTCAGGTTGTTTTGATGTCGTTCCTCACAGTAAGCTGCAGGGGGCGCCGGCGAGCTCGGAGGAGTCGGGTCGCACCAGTCCGGTTCTGACAGACCCCGTGGTTTCTTCCCCACGCCCACAGCAACACAACCGCCGCAGTGAGTGCCTGAGGGGGCAGTGGGGGCCGGTAGGGGTTGATTGACCGCTGAAGCAGTTTGAGTCTGTTTGAGGGGGACTGGGGCAGTTTGGGGCAGGTTAAAACTGTTGGGGGGAGTTTTGGTCAGTGTATGGCGAGGGCTGGGATTTTATGGGGCAGTTTATAGCTGTTTGAGACTGCTGAGGTAGTCTGGGCCATGTTAGGGTAGTATG
Source organism: Megaleporinus macrocephalus (assembly GCA_021613375.1). Lineage (NCBI taxonomy): Eukaryota > Metazoa > Chordata > Actinopteri > Characiformes > Anostomidae > Megaleporinus > Megaleporinus macrocephalus. The sequence goes on along the minus strand of CM038720.1, from coordinate 531,004 downwards.
GGATGATGTGTGGCAAGTTTAGGTCATTTGGGGCAGTTTGGGATTAGAATGAAGTTGTTTGGGCTAATTTGGGGTGGTTTGGAATTGCATGGGGTAGTTTGGGCCATTTGTGGAAGTTTGGGTCTGTTTAGGCCATTTGGTGTAGTTTAGAAGTATATGGCGTAGTTTGGGGTTGTTGGGTCATTTGGGGCAGTTTTAGACTGTTTGGACCATTTGGGGTATTTTGGGTCATTTGGTGCAGTTTAGAAGTATATGGGGTAGTTTGGGGTATTTTGGGTCATTTGGTGCAGTTTAGAAGTATTTGGGGTAGTTTGGGGTATTTTGGGTCATTTGGGGCAGCTTGGACCACCTGGGGCAGGTTGAGCATTTGGTGTAATTTGGTGCTGTTTGGAATTGAACGGTGCAGTTTGGGGCTGATTGTAAGGGCTGAGGTTGTTTGGGTGATTTTGAGGTAACGTTGGGGCAGTTCAGAGCACGTTGGGGCAGTTGTGTAAAACACATTCTCTGGTTTGGTTTTGATGTTTTATTGGTTTGTAATTGTTCTTCTAGAAGAAGCTGCGCAGGTGGAGGATCTGTAGCTCTGTTTGTATTCCAGGTTGGCCCGGCACCTCCAACTCGGTGGACATCTGTGAGGGTCTGGAGGACTGGACCACTGACCTGTCCTTCATCTCGGACTCTGAGGAGGAGGAGGACGACGCTCCGGTGAGGGACAGTACGCAGGCAGTGTGTTAATGATGAATGAACTGTTGAATTGTGGGTACAGAGGCTGTGGTGTTCCTCAGGTTCCTGGAAGGTACCGGGCGATGGTGGACCACCTAAAGTGCGGTAAAGACGACCTGGTCATCAAGCACGGTGATGTGATTCACGTCCTGCAGGAGAACGCCGCAGGGCTCTGGTCAGTGGGTCCTTCAGGCTGTACTGGTTTGTAGATGTAGATGATTCCTGGACGGAGGACCAGGTTACGGTGGTCTCAGGATTTTGGGGAACTAAAGATCTTCACTCTCCTGCAGGCAAGTTAAGAACCTGACCCGAGGAGGAGAGGGGAGACTTCCTGTCGACACACTGCTGAGGATTCTGGGAAATGTAGGCCGAAGTCCTCTGGTTAGACCGGGAGGCGAGTTTATGGTGAGTGATTGGTTTTGACTACGTACTGGTGTTGGGTCTCTGTGCTGGTGTTGGTTCTCTGTGCTGTGTTGGTTCTCTGTGCTGGTGTTGGGTCTCTGTGCTGGTGTTGGGTCTCTGTGCTGTGTGGGTTCTCTGTGCTGGTGTTGGGTCTCTGTGCTGGTGTTGGGTCTCTGTGCTGGTGTTGGTTCTCTGTGCTGGTGTTGGGTCTCTGTGCTGGTGTTGGGTCTCTGTGCTGTGTTGGTTCTCTGTGCTGGTGTTGGTTCTCTGTGCTGGTGTTGGGTCTCTGTGCTGTGTTGGTTCTCTGTGCTGGTGTTGGGTCTCTGTGCTGGTGTTGGGTCTCTGTGCTGTGTTGGTTCTCTGTGCTGGTGTTGGTTCTCTGTGCTGGTGTTGTGTCTTTGTGCTGGTGTTGGTTCTCTGTGCTGTGTTGGTTCTCTGTGCTGGTGTTGGTTCTCTGTGCTGGTGTTGGGTCTCTGTGCTGTGTTGGTTCTCTGTGCTGTGTTGGTTCTCTGTGCTGGTGTTGGGTCTCTGTACTGGTGTTGGTTCTCTGTGCTGGTGTTGGTTCTCTGTGCTGGTGTTGGGTCTCTGTGTTGGTGTTGGTTCTCTGTGCTGTGTTGGTTCTCTGTGCTGTGTTGGTTCTCTGTGCTGTGTTGGTTATCTGTGCTGGTGTTGGGTCTCTGTGCTGGTGTTGGGTCTCTGTGCTGTGTTGGGTCTCTGTGCTGGTGATGGTTCTCTGTGCTGGTGTTGGGTCTCTGTGCTGTGTTGGTTCTCTGTGCTGGTGTTGGGTCTCTGTGCTGTGTTGGTTCTCTGTGCTGGTGTTGGGTCTCTGTGCTGGTGTTGGGTCTCTGTGCTGTGTTGGTTCTCTGTGCTGGTGTTGGGTCTCTGTGCTGGTGTTGGGTCTCTGTGCTGGTGATGGTTCTCTGTGCTGGTGTTGGTGTTTGTGCTCAGTGAGGTTCAGCTGTTCACTGTAATAAAGACTTACTGCTCAGTGACATCACTGTTCTTAGATCAGAGCATACAAAGGTGTAGAGTTCGCTGATGTTCTTTAGTTTCTCTGATGTTCTTTAGTTTCTCTGATGTTCTTTAGTTTCTCTGATGTTCTTTAGTTTCTCTGATGTTCTGTGGTTTCTCTGATGTTCTTTAGTTTCTCTGATGTTCTTTAGTTTCTCTGATGTTCTGTGGTTTCTCTGATGTTCTTTAGTTTCTCTGATGTTCTGTGGTTTCTCTGATGTTCTTTAGTTTCTCTGATGTTCTGTGGTTTCTCTGATGTTCTGTGGTTTCTCAGATGTTCTTTAGTTTCTCTGACGTTCTGTGGTTTCTCTGATGTTCTTTAGTTTCTCTGATGTTCTGTGGTTTCTCTGCTGTTCTGTGGTTTCTCTGATGTTCTTTAGTTTCTCTGACGTTCTGTGGTTTCTCTGATGTTCTTTAGTTTCTCTGATGTTCTGTGGTTTCTCTGATGTTCTGTGGTTTCTCAGATGTTCTATGGTTTCTCTGGTGTTCTGTGGTTTTTCTGACGTTCTGTGGTTTCTCTGACGTTCTGTGGTTTTTCTGACGTTTTGTGGTTTCTCTGACGTTCTGTGGTTTCTCTGACGTTCTGTGGTTTTTCTGACGTTCTGTGGTTTCTCTGACGTTCTGTGGTTTCTCTGATGTTCTGTGGTTTCTCTGACGTTCTGTGGTTTCTCTGATGTTCTGTGGTTTCTCAGATGTTCTATGGTTTCTCTGGTGTTCTGTGGTTTTTCTGACGTTCTGTGGTTTCTCTGACGTTCTGTGGTTTTTCTGACGTTCTGTGGTTTCTCTGACGTTCTGTGGTTTCTCTGACGTTCTGTGGTTTTTCTGACGTTCTGTGGTTTCTCTGACGTTCTGTGGTTTCTCTGATGTTCTGTGGTTTCTCTGATGTTCTGTGGTTTCTCTGATGTTCTGTGGTTTCTCTGATGTTCTTTAGTTTCTCTGATGTTCTGTGGTTTCTCTGCTGTTCTGTGGTTTCTCTGATGTTCTTTAGTTTCTCTGACGTTCTGTGGTTTCTCTGATGTTCTTTAGTTTCTCTGATGTTCTGTGGTTTCTCTGATGTTCTGTGGTTTCTCAGATGTTCTATGGTTTCTCTGGTGTTCTGTGGTTTTTCTGACGTTCTGTGGTTTCTCTGACGTTCTGTGGTTTTTCTGACGTTCTGTGGTTTCTCTGACGTTCTGTGGTTTCTCTGACGTTCTGTGGTTTTTCTGACGTTCTGTGGTTTCTCTGACGTTCTGTGGTTTCTCTGATGTTCTGTGGTTTCTCTGACGTTCTGTGGTTTCTCTGATGTTCTGTGGTTTCTCAGATGTTCTATGGTTTCTCTGGTGTTCTGTGGTTTCTCTGATGTTCTGTGGTTTCTCTGATGTTCTGTGGTTTCTCTGATGTTCTTTAGTTTCTCTGATGTTCTGTGGTTTCTCTGCTGTTCTGTGGTTTCTCTGATGTTCTTTAGTTTCTCTGACGTTCTGTGGTTTCTCTGATGTTCTTTAGTTTCTCTGATGTTCTGTGGTTTCTCTGATGTTCTATGGTTTCTCTGGTGTTCTGTGGTTTTTCTGACGTTCTGTGGTTTCTCTGACGTTCTGTGGTTTTTCTGACGTTCTGTGGTTTCTCTGACGTTCTGTGGTTTCTCTGACGTTCTGTGGTTTTTCTGACGTTCTGTGGTTTCTCTGACGTTCTGTGGTTTCTCTGATGTTCTGTGGTTTCTCTGACGTTCTGTGGTTTCTCTGATGTTCTGTGGTTTCTCAGATGTTCTATGGTTTCTCTGGTGTTCTGTGGTTTTTCTGACGTTCTGTGGTTTTTCTGACGTTCTGTGGTTTCTCTGACGTTCTGTGGTTTCTCTGACGTTCTGTGGTTTTTCTGACGTTCTGTGGTTTCTCTGACGTTCTGTGGTTTCTCTGATGTTCTGTGGTTTCTCTGATGTTCTGTGGTTTCTCTGATGTTCTGTGGTTTCTCTGATGTTCTTTAGTTTCTCTGATGTTCTGTGGTTTCTCTGCTGTTCTGTGGTTTCTCTGATGTTCTTTAGTTTCTCTGACGTTCTGTGGTTTCTCTGATGTTCTTTAGTTTCTCTGATGTTCTGTGGTTTCTCTGATGTTCTGTGGTTTCTCAGATGTTCTATGGTTTCTCTGGTGTTCTGTGGTTTTTCTGACGTTCTGTGGTTTCTCTGACGTTCTGTGGTTTTTCTGACGTTCTGTGGTTTCTCTGACGTTCTGTGGTTTCTCTGACGTTCTGTGGTTTTTCTGACGTTCTGTGGTTTCTCTGACGTTCTGTGGTTTCTCTGATGTTCTGTGGTTTCTCTGACGTTCTGTGGTTTCTCTGATGTTCTGTGGTTTCTCAGATGTTCTATGGTTTCTCTGGTGTTCTGTGGTTTCTCTGATGTTCTGTGGTTTCTCTGATGTTCTGTGGTTTCTCTGATGTTCTTTAGTTTCTCTGATGTTCTGTGGTTTCTCTGCTGTTCTGTGGTTTCTCTGATGTTCTTTAGTTTCTCTGACGTTCTGTGGTTTCTCTGATGTTCTTTAGTTTCTCTGATGTTCTGTGGTTTCTCTGATGTTCTATGGTTTCTCTGGTGTTCTGTGGTTTTTCTGACGTTCTGTGGTTTCTCTGACGTTCTGTGGTTTTTCTGACGTTCTGTGGTTTCTCTGACGTTCTGTGGTTTCTCTGACGTTCTGTGGTTTTTCTGACGTTCTGTGGTTTCTCTGACGTTCTGTGGTTTCTCTGATGTTCTGTGGTTTCTCTGACGTTCTGTGGTTTCTCTGATGTTCTGTGGTTTCTCAGATGTTCTATGGTTTCTCTGGTGTTCTGTGGTTTTTCTGACGTTCTGTGGTTTTTCTGACGTTCTGTGGTTTCTCTGACGTTCTGTGGTTTCTCTGACGTTCTGTGGTTTTTCTGACGTTCTGTGGTTTCTCTGACGTTCTGTGGTTTCTCTGATGTTCTGTGGTTTCTCTGACGTTCTGTGGTTTCTCTGATGTTCTGTGGTTTCTCTGATGTTCTGTGGTTTCTCTGGTGTTCTGTGGTTTCGCTGGTGTTCTGTGGTTTCTCTGACGTTCTGTGGTTTCTCTGACGTTCTGTGGTTTCTCTGACGTTCTGTGGTTTCTCTGATGTTCTGTGGTTTTTCTGACGTTCTGTGGTTTCTCTGACGTTCTGTGGTTTCTCTGATGTTCTGTGGTTTCTCTGACGTTCTGTGGTTTCTCTGACGTTCTGTGGTTTCTCTGATGTTCTGTGGTTTCTCTCAGGCTCGGGAAATATGAAGAGCCGGAAACTCAGCAGCTAGTGGTGAATCATCCATCTTCTAGAACAACTTAGGAGCCATCAGATCCCACTGAAGGAAGTTCATCCAACACTGGGATTCTCCACAGCGTGTACACAGAGATCAGCCAATAACCATCAATATAGAAACTGTATGATGTCCATCATCGCTCTTCAT
>CM038720.1:506958-524961 GCA_021613375.1 Megaleporinus macrocephalus | reverse complement strand
TTCAAATCTCATTGTTAGAACCATGGGAAAATTTTAAGGCTTCCATCAAACCAACAGCACATTGGAACAGTGACAACTAAAGATCTCCTAACCCATTACATAATTTTTGAAAATGTACACTGAAATTTAAAACATGAGGTTTTACATCATTAGCAACAAGAAAAAGAGCATCAGCACAACTTTAGATCATACACAAACCCATTAAATGTTTTTGGTATCAGCATTTTGAACCATATACAAACCCACTAGAACACATTTTTGGAATCATATTACAGTTTTGCATCCCATTTAAACAAATCACAAGTTTCTAAAAAATAAATAAACAAACCTATTTGAAACACTTGTTTATGGAATCACATCACAAAATCTGAACTTTATTTAAACCCATGAAAACATATTTTTGGACACGTGCACATTCAAAGTTTTACAATATTTCTGACCACACAGTTTTTAGAATTACAATTTTGCACCTCATGAAAACAATTGTTTTTGGATTTTGGCACATATTTCAACCCCCTTTCATCTTCAAACTACATCTTGCATCTGAATAGTTATAATGCTCATATCACAATTTTGAATTATTGTGAAACACATCGCATCACATTTCTGAACTTAACAATAACAGTATTGCTGCCATCTATGTAAAGTAAAATTGTATGTTTATTTATGCATTCATATCACAATCATTGACCTTAGTCAAACCCATTATGCACCGATTTTGGAATCATATCACAATTTCAGATGCATTGCATCATGTGTTTTTTCCTATTGTGCTTCCTGAGGCAAAGGTAGGAAGGTATAGAAACTCTTGGAAGTAACGGTTCCAACTGTTGGAAGTAAAAACATAACTGAAAATATACAAGAATATAAGTGAGAATATAATGTGTGTGTGTGTATATATATATATATATATATATACATATATATATATAGTAATTTAAAGGTTACCATCTGCGTTGACAGAAAAATGTTGAGTACATCTAGTTACTATAGACTGCTAGTAGAGAATACCTCCAGAATATATTTGTCTAGTGTCTAGTAAGGCCACTCCCCGCAAGTCACATGTTAAGGCAACTTGAAACCAAAGTTGAAACTAACAATAATGATATACTCTAGACCTAGAAATATAGCTTTGTAACCAACAGACAGAATCAAAGGAAGTAAAAATGCAAAACTTACCAGCAAGCACTTGGAGTTCGGCTGACCATTTCAGTGTAGAGTGAAAAGAGAAGAGCAGCACAGGGCATTGACAGACACTGGTATAGAGTCTGCATGGTGCAGAGCTATCTTCCAGCTAGAACTGAGGTGCAAAGCCATCAATTCCAAGGTGAGCAAGACAGACAAGAGGATCTTATGGTTCTCTGTATCGAAGACTGCAGCAAAATCAAGACAAACTATAAACTATGATCGGTTGACAGATCTTGACACCTGAAGCTGCTATGAGTGTCACTGCCCTTTGAAAGGTTCTAGCTTGGGGGGGGTTAATTGACTTAACATTCTAAAAGCTATTTTTAGTAAAAAAAATAAATAAAAAAAAAGACAAGGTTCGAAAGGACATTTGAAGAAAAGCTGAGCGAAAATAAATGCAAGTTATATTGAGTGAAAGAAGAACATGAAACGATAAGGACTTGAAGAGCAGCAATGAAGAGTGCAAAAGAACGTGATTATCTGAGCAGTGAAAGCGTTAGGGTTGGGGTTAGGGTTATCCAGCACAGGAATACATCTGCTTGAATTCACTATAGAATGTTGCCTGCTCTGTGTTGGAGAAAACAGGTTGAAGGCAAAGAAGTTAAGAGACTTTCTAGACAAAAGCAAACCTTTGCCACCAAAATTGCCAGTCTGTCTCAGAAAATAGGAGACGTTAAAAAGGCAGAATATAGGGTTCTTGGAGTTGCCGCTTTCTGAAAGACAGGATGCTAAGGCTGGGATGAAATCTGCCTTCTGAACTGCAAATGAGCAATTCCAGAGTCAAATGTAGCACTCTGGTCCAAGAACATAACCACCATTGGCAACAGATAAGATGGAGACTGGAATAGTGCTTCCTATAATGAAGACAAGGTCTTCTACCTCTGTGGGCAATTTATAAAAGAAAGAAGAAAAAAAAGTCAAATGTATATCTTTTTGGTTATTGTTCAAAACCATTGTTCCTGAAACCATTATAATTGTAGACCTCCTCCAAAATGTGTCTTTGGACCCCCATTTTGTTTTTAGAATCAGCTCAATTTTTAAACCCATTGTGTTAGATTTAGGTTGAACTTTCAATTACATTCAAATTTGTGGCATTTAAATTTTACCCAGAGAAACTTACTTAAATGATGTGTATAGTTAAAGAATGCATTTCTAGATAGTAAAAAAGGTTCAAGTTCAAACTACGCTCTCAAACACAGCATTAGTTATTATTTCTGACTAATACCTAGACAAACAAATACGTGATTAAATACAAGACAGATGCAATGGCCAGGAAGTCCTTCTACCTAGAGTTAAATTTATTTCAATGAATCCTTTTTAGAGATTGTGAGAAAGTGTAGTTTGGACAGTGAATCCAGCACTTACGTGCCAGGACAGCAAAAAGTCTCTATGCTTGTATTCCATGTGTCTTGAAGGATGGCGGGTCTAACCGAGCTATGCTTCAAGTGTAAACTTTTGATTGTTGCTATAAAAGTAGGGAGGAGCTGGTCCAGCTACCTCACGAAGAGAAAACAGGAAGGCAGGTAACATAAGTAAATTTGAAAGATTCAAGACAAGCCATGCTGCTGCATTCTGGATTAGTTGCAATATTCAAGCTTTTAGAGACTGGACCAGCACCAGGGTGCCATTCTAAGAAAGGGTCAAATCCACCAGATGTTGTATAAGAGATAACTGTATGACCCAGTTAGGATCACAATATTGACTGAGAACAATAACTGGTCATCCAGAACCACACTAAGATATTTGCATCTTTCGACAGAACAATCATGGCATTTCTAAAATAAGATGGCAAAGGACCTATAGTTCAAGAAACTAACAGCCACTCCAACTCGCTCATACTGAACTTCAGGTGACAAGTTGTCAGACATCTTTTCATAAATATCAGACCTGCTAATATGCACCAGCCAAACTGAGCAACAAAAGTTGGGAAGAAAAACATTAGTCAGGCATAATCAGCATAAGAAGGATCTTTGAGAAGAGAGGTGTAGAGTGAAAACAAAACAAGAAGCAGAATGAAGCATTCAGACTCTGGTGGAGAGACTGCATGGAACAAAATGTAGATCCTACCCATGTTACCTGGTAAGAGCGCTCGTCTAGATGCAGAGAGCCAGTGTTTAAGGTTAGCAAGGACCGATAGGAGTCTCTTGTTGAACTGCAGAGGAATCAACAATCAGAACTGTTGGGTTACAAAAAGATTTCAATATGTTGATTATAGACAACACATTAAAAAGTTACCGATAGGTAAGAGAAGGCTGGAGAGTGCCGGGTAACTGCTGCTGTCTCCGCAGTTTAGCATGAGCTTCAAGATGAAGAAAAAAAGTCTGACTGAGGAAAAGTATTTAGAATAGTTAGATAACAATGGGGGAGGGGCAGTGCAGGTTACAGAGAGTTAAGGAAAACATGAAGGGATGACAAGTGAGGGTCTGAGCATTGAAGGGGTTACTGTGATAAGTACAGGGGTCTGTTGAAGTTCAAATCTAGAAAATTGTCTGCTCTGTGTTGGAGGAGATTGGACAAGGAAGAGAAAATAGAGAAATTAGAATAAAGTAGCAAAGCATCACTTTCTAAACATGTGCCCCCACTTACCACCCTGCTCAAAAATGTGACCACCATGGGGGATTGATGAGGTTACTGGCATTGCCCATCCTGTGAAAGACAGGATGTAACCTTGTTTTTAGACTTCCACATTTAAGGCAAACAGGACAGAAGGAAAATGGGTAAAGGGAACTGTTTATGTTTACATAGAATGGAACAAATGTTTTTGGACTTGTACCATAATCTGGGGTTGCATTTAAAACCTTTGTCTTTGAAATCACAACACCACATTTAAGGGGTTTTTCCATGGTCCCGTTTCTTTTTACCTCATTCACACCCAACATCTCATTTATAGAATCAGATCATATTTTGTGACCTCATTAAAACATCCCACGTTTTACACATACACATTTAAGTTGAATCTTTAAAGTGATCCTGACCATCATATGTTCTCAGAATCATTTTTTTATCATGTCTTCATAATTACATCACAATTATGGATGTAATTTAAACCCATTATCTCTCGTCATCCCAACTCATGACCTCATTGAAAATTTTGGACATCATGTATTTGGATTCGCATCATATTGACCTCTTTCGAACAATGTCTTTAGACTCATCACAATTTTCAACCTCATGTGTTTGGACTTTGGCACACTATGACCGTTCATATTCAACCCATCATATCCAATAGAAAACCATTTTATGATGTCTCTTGGATATTACACCTGCTTAACCTTTTTCTTGGAATCACATCGCAATCTTTGATCTTCTTCGAAAGTAATACATTTTTTAGATTTCACGATGACATTCAAACCAAAAGATACCATTAAATTATTTTGTGGAATGATCTCAAACATTAAATTGTGTTTGCAATTTTGGTTAAAACCCATTGTATCTCCTTCAAACATATGTCTTGATTCATATCACAATTTCAGACCTTGTCCAAACACATTAGATTTTAATCAACTTTAGACCTTACCTTCCTCCTGACTTCATTCAAAACCATTTTTTAAATAATCACAATTTTTAAACCTAATTCGATCAGTGTCACATTTTACCATTTTATTTGGATGATATTCAAAATCTAAAACTTCCAAAGTTTCTCACTCTAACCCATTATATAATGCTTTGGAATCATATCAGAATTTGACACCTCCTTCAAATACATCATGTCTTTGGAATCAACTTCCATACTTTCCACCTTCCTTCAAATGCATTATGAATTTAGTCATACATTCTGAACCTTATTAAAACCCATCAGTGTTTTGTTTTTTGGAATATCAATTTTTTCAAGGATCATGTTCAAACCTACTGGGTCCTGTCTTTGGACTCACATCATAATTCTGGACCTTAATCAAACCCATTTTATATCATGTCCTTATACTCATCACATTATTGGGCAGTTTTTAAAACCAACGCAATTCCAGACATAATTCAAACACATTATATAATGTTTTTAGAAATGCATCACATTCACCATATGTTCTTGGCATCATATCACCCTTTATCATGTTTTCATACTCACACCACAATTCTGGACCTCATAAAAACCTATCACATCACAATCTTCAGCCTCATTCAAACCCTTCATATGTTTTGGGAATGACATCACAATTTAGGACTGCCTTCATACCCATCATGTTTTTAGACTTAAACACTGAACTTTAAAAATGTGTTTTTCAGCAGACACTCAAATCCAAAGCAAAGCATTTTGTGTTCAGTCAAAAAAAGAAAAGAAATTAAACATCTCTATCCAGTACAAACAAGTTAAAGTCCAAACTACCCTCACGCTCAAATACTGCCAGAAACAAGGGTCAGTGCTGAAACCTAGAAAGTAACAAATACAGGATTAATTACAAGTGTCTGCTGGCCCACAGAAGACCAGCCAGGAACCAGTTGCAGTAATCAAGCACTGAAATGACAAGTGACTGGACCAGACCCAGGTAGCTTTCTGAGAGAGAAAGTGTGGAATCCATCAGATGTTGCAAAGGAAACATCTGCAAAACCCAGTTAGGACCACAATATGGGCTGAACAAAAACTGATCATCTAGAACACCACCAAGGCTTTTGCACCCTCAGACAGATCAATCTGAAGATATTCAAATAAGATTGCATGATTGTGGTGAGGACCTGTAGTTCCAGAAATCAACAGCAGCTCAATCTCACTAGGACTGAGCTTCTTACGTCTCACATCTTTTCATGAATGTCAGACAAGCAGAGATGCAACTGCCATTATGAATCAGATGGTGGAAAGGAACGCATTTGTTCAGTGACCTCAACATTACAGGGGTAAGAGAAGCCATGATAGATACTTACATCACCAAAAGAACAATTACAGAGTGAAGAGAAGAAGCACCTAACCCTTCCCATGTTACCTGGTAAATGTGCTTCAGTTAGGACATAAATCGCTTCCATTCAGAGTCAGTGATTCCAAGGTTGGCGAGGACAGCAATGTGTGTTAAGGGCGTTGGTTTTAAGTCACACTGGTTGGGGTCCTGAAGCAGATTGTGGCTTTAAAGAGAGAGACAACTGATTATATATAAAATTACTGATAGGAAAGAAGAGAGTGATATTGGATGGTAGCTGCTAAAGTCTCAGCTGGCTGAGCTTCTTTAGGATGCAAACCAAAAAAAAAAAGAAAAAAAAGGGTAATTACAACAGTTGAAGCAAGGAACAAGGGAGGGAGTGACTGCAGGTTAGAACATGAAAGGGAAGAGCAGTGAGGTAAGTGTGAAAAGTGAGGCTCTGAGCAGTGAAGGGGGTTAATGGGATAGTCAGTGGAGGAGCAGGTTGAGTGAAGCGTCACTTTCTAGACAAAAGCAAACCTGCACCGCCGCCGCCAGCCCGGCCAGTCCGTCTCTGAGAATGGGAGATCCACCTACCACCCTGGTCTAAGAATGCAACAACCATAGGGATGGATGAGTTTACTGACATTGCGCTTACTGTGATCCAGACAGGATCTTCTAACTCTGTAAGAGAATAGATATTGAAGAATAAAAAGAAATAAAATCATGTCGGAAGTGAAAAGTATAGAAATACACACCAAACATTTCAAAAGTTACTGCAAGTTCCTTAGATATGAGGAAGTTCCCCATCATGTCCTGAGATAAGGAAATAAGAAATACTACCCCAATTTAAAGCTGACCAGCAACTAATGATAGATACTACACACACTTAACATTGTAAGCATTTAACACTAGAAGTTGAGTTAATCTCTTAAATTACTAATTCAAGTGAGTAATCATGAATAAATATAGCTCTGTAAATTATAAAAAAAGCCTGAAATAATGCAGTACATCCTTTACTTGTAACTTCTTCCAGTTTTGTTTGTGGAGTGGTATTTTTTTTCCTGGAGGTAATAAGATGCTTCTAACTGGTTCCTATCCAAGGTGAGTAATCCAGGTTCAGAAAGTAAAGACCCTCTCCAGGATTGTGCCTTAAAAGAAGCCAGACAGGAACAAAATCCTCAAAAAAGACTGTTTATACTTGGATTACTGTATTTACTTGTGCTCACCTTCATGATAATATAGGATGAGCATACAAACTTTTGGCTGTAAAGATCTGCAATTCATTCCTTTAGATGAAAATTCAGAACTACAGTACAATTTAAAAAAGTATACAAGTTCAGTGTTCCCAATCTGACCAAACATTCCAGAGTTGGTTTAATGTATACATCTCAAAAACTTGTGTTAGTGGGGGAAGAAAAAAGACAGACAATGTGTGTAGTTAGTCATCTGCACTGATTTTGCATACAAACTGAACTGTGGAAAACTAGCAGATCACGAGCAAAACAGCAGATACTCTATTCAGTCACTCAAAACTGTACAAATGTGACCGGCTCACCTGAATCTCACCCACCTTGTACCCTGGCTACTTTCAATATGGCTGTCCAGGATGAACGAGGGCCCCCTTGTGGTTTTCCTCACCACACCGTTTAACTGTTTATCACCATGATGATCTCCTCCTTGAAGTTGTCTACACAAAGCTGCCACTAAGCAAAAGAACAAAACTTAAGCTGAACAGAGGACAATCAGCCTAAAGTGACCTTTACTTCCCCTTTTGACCTGACTTAGATAAACACAAACAGCTCCTAGGCTACTGTGGGCACAGTCTTCACAGCTGCTCTACAAACCAACCGATGCTGATCTTTAGCTCACCTGCTGCAGGTCCGCCATACACTGGGACTGGAGCTGCTGCAGCAGATCTCTGTTGATCTGTTCAGGTGGAACCTGCCAAAGGAAATCTGGTGCTTAATACCATACTGAGGACTTTTTAACATCAGTTTAGGCTTCACAGGAGCTTCATGGTTGAGGGTGACAAATATGGAGTATAGCTTTTCCACTGACCCAACAATATCCAGCTTGTTGAACTGAGATAACATAACCAGGTACAAGCCCTGGACACCAACTGCTTCTTACAAGTTTGACCACGACCAAAGAGCTCCGAATACTTGATCTAAGATCTTATCTTGGATCATTCTCACACAGCACAAAACTTAATACCACATCAGAACAATGTGCGGAACATAATGGCGATCAAGTCGTCTACCAATGCGCTGGCATTTCCCTTAGATCTACTACTGGCTACTCAAAGCGGGGGTGCAACAATTAAACATTTCTATATTCTAGCTGCACAGCAGATAACACTGCTGAAATTAAATATTTTTTATTTTGAGCTCAGCAGCAAGTTCATTAAACATGGTACGATGTCTAACATAGCTGGAAATACTGTGTTCAGTATCAAAGCAGCTGCGTTCAGATGATGGAGCATATGCAAAAAATGAATAAATAAAAAAAGAACTGGAGAACTGACGCAGAGTCTCTTAACAGACTGTCCACAAACCCTGTGCTCCAATAAGATCTCCATCGAAACTACTTCTGCAGAACAGCACGTTAGCTCGTCCCCCTTTTTTTGCCCATATGCCTCTGGAATCAACTCATAAGCCTGTAAAACATCAGACTTAACCATCTGATAATCTGCTGCATCCTCAGCACTGAGTGAATAAACTTCCTGAGCCTTTCCAGTAAACACACACTGCAACAGCATGGTGCGCTCAACATCACGCCGAGCTCCCGCACCATCCAGACGCTCAAACAACGAAAACATGTTATCTCCTTCATCAAACCTAGACTGAAGATACTTAGCTACATCAAAACCAGTTTCATCAGCACTATTAGCAGAAAAGCCAGTGAAGTGTACTGGGATTAATGTTCTAGAGGAAGAGAGGCTACTTATAGTATCCCACATATAAGAAAGACATATACATTTTACGGTGCAGTATGTCTGGAAAACAGGTCTGAAGGTCCGAGAGGAGATGTTTTAGACAGAAGCATATGCTATGGATTCCATAGAGAAGGTCTTTCATCTGGGGCTCTGTTTACCCCGGCTAAATAAGAGAGAAAATACATTGCGCTGTCTGGAACGTCCAAAGTTCGTGTATCAGGCCAACAGGTCTGTGGACGATGCAGTGAACATGGGACTTCACCACATCTTCCAACACCTCGACCGTCCAAGTACCTATGCAAGAGTTCTGTTCTTGGACTTCAGCTCCGCCTTCAACACAATCATCCCCGGACATCTACACACCAAACTGACCCACCTCAGTGTGCCAGCCTCCACCTGCAAGTGGATCACAAACTTCCTCACTGGCAGAGAGCAGCAGGTGAGGCTGGGAAAGATCACCTCAGGAACCAGGACCATCAGCACAGGTGCTCCACAAGGCTGTGTTCTCTCCCCACTGCTCTTCTTACTCTACACAAATGAGTGTACCTCCACGGGCCCCTCAGTCAAGATCCTAAAGTTTGCAGATGATTTGACAGTCATTGGTCTCATCCAGGACAGTGACGAGTCTACCTACAGATGGGTTGTGGAGCAGGTGGTCCTCTGGAGCAATCACAACAACCTGGAGCTGAACACAGCCAAAATAGTGGAGATGAGAGTGGACTTCAGGAGAAGCCTTCCAACCCTACCAGCGCTCACCATCCTTAACAGTACTGTAATGGCTGTGGAATCATCTTCTCTGTACAGTCTACTACATTCATACATCCATTTCCCGATGTTCTCTCACTCTTCTCTGTATTGCACTTTTATTTATCTTTAGTCTCAGAACACTCTGTACCACCGTCTCAACCAGTGACTCCTCTGTTCTTCATATTTATATCTATTTAATTCAGTCTGCACTGTCCTTCACTGCTGCACTCAGATAAGTTTACAGGTGTGTCTGTCACTGTCTGTGTGTGTGTGTGTAGGAGGATGGCTAGGTTGGGTGTGTTTGTTAATTCTGTAATGTCAGTGATCGTGCACTGTGAGCTTCTGTAACCAAACACAAATTCCTTGTTTGTGTGAGCATACTTGGCAAATAAAATCCGATTCTGATTCTAACTCTTTCTGCTGTTCAAACGTCAAAGAAACTCGCAAAGAGGAGTGACTGAGAAACTCTTCCACTCTAACAATGCAGACTTTGATATAACCTTAATATTCTTCTTCAATTGTTTCAGTGATGGACAACACAACATCATAATGACTAGCAATTTTAAGCAATTGAGCCCTGAAACAGATCTAACAAACTTTCAGAGGCATACTAAACATAGACTAACAGAAATCATCACAAACTATTGACTCATACAGGAGGAAATCACAAGAGCAGTTCCCCCTAACTATTAAACCAGGACTACCTAAACTCAACCGAGTGTTCATACTCCTTCCAAGAGCCAAGTCACTTAAAGCACCCAAATACCAGCAGGAAAGAAGTCTTCTGGCCGAAGCCACAAAACCCAACCACCATGGCGGTGCCCCCAGAAGCAGTACCAAAATAAAAAAGTCAAAAGAAAAAAACAAGAGTGTCCAAACACAGACACTCCACTAAACCTAGCGAAGAGAACTGCAACACCAACCAACCAACCCACCCCTGCAGAGTACTTACCGAACAAAGCCAAGGCAAGGACCAGAGGATCCAAGGTGTTCCAGAGAGGACAAAAACAGGCTCACTGCTACAAAACCTGCTTCTTAAAATTAAAAATCTGCTGATGATCAAAAAAATAACATTAAAAAACACAAATGAAACAAAAGCACAACACCTAACGCAGCTAAAGCAAACGAGACCCCGAGAATCAACCGCCTTGTAACAAAAGAGACTCTTACCAAACCACTGACCACACAGGTGTATGTAGCCTTCTTGATGAGATCTCTAGCCCCACCCACCACAGCTCCACCTGTCATGGCACAGGCCCGTCACACTGCTAACAGAGAAATGTCAGTCATGGAAGAGCCTTTAACAACTGACCTGAAGTTTCACAGTAAACGAGGAGAAGGAACTACTGCCTGACTTCTTGTGTGGAGGAAATGAAGGAACACATGAACGAGTACAATTCTTCATTACATGAGATTAAACCTATCCTGAGTTATCGGATGATGAGCAATGAGTGCATTTGATTTACAATGAGTCAAAGAGTCCACTATTAATGCCTTTCTGTCTCAGAGTCAGTGTCTGATGCAGCACAAGCTGAAATCAGTGAGCAAGTATGCTTTGAAGTGCACACCAATGATGATCTTTCATCTCGTGATAGTGTGTCTTCTGTTTCTTCATCAGTTTTCAAAAAGTTTGCAGTCAAAAGTGTGTTCAACATCCTCAAAACTGTATCCTCAAACACGTGCTGAGGCTGAACGAGCTGCACTCATGGCTAAAGCTGCTACACTGAAGGAAAGACGTGCTTTGGAGGAGAAGAAAGATCTGATTACACAAAAACAGGAATTAAGAAAAAACATGAAGCATTAGAACTACAAGCTGAATTAGCTGCTCTCTGTTACCGGCCACTGTGGCGGCGGTTGTGGCGACTATACCAACTTTGTCAACTACAACAACCAGCCTCTCTCTAACTATGCCCCGATGTAGGTATGGTGGAGGTGGCAGGGGCGGCAGTGGACCCTGTGGTGGGGAGTGGTTTATTCTTTGTATAGTGGTTTCACTGTTTGTTGTGTGTTCATCTTTGGACTTTGGAGCCATTTCAGCTTTTACTTCAACTTAGTGAACAAGTTTTAAACATATAACTTACTGTTGACCTACACCTGCATATTCGCCATGTTTCAGGTGGCTATGGCTCCCGTGGTGGCTTCAGCAGAGACTCGTAGCCCATCTCTCGAACACGTTTTGCATTTGGTGAATGCGAAGCCAGCTCACATTCAGAATATCCGATGGGGTGCCTGCTGAGATTCTAGCTGACAGAAGGATCCAGCTTAAAGCCTAGTCCCAGAGAAGAGACGGCTAATAAGCTGTCCATCAAAGAGAGGCTAGCCATTGGAAAGCTAGTTAAGAGGCTAGCTAATGGGAATCGCCAGCTGAAGGAGAGAAGTAGCAAGATCTCCGCTTGGAGCCAGTGACAGCAGGAGACAGCAGTCTTATTTAGAGAGTACTTGCTCATTTAAGTCTAGCTACCAAAGTGAGGTATTGAACATAGCAGACTGGTAGGTAAGAGGATAATGAGAGTTCATTTCATCTCATTTTACTCAAAAAACACGAATTCGGTAACAGTTTTTGTTGCTCGGCTAGTTTTATGGTTGGTCGAGTTTCAAACGCTAATGTTTATTTAAGCAACAATGGATACGTAACGATAGAGTAGCTGTGATGTATTTGTTGGTGGTGCATGAGACACCTAATGACTTTCCTGTGTCTAGCAGTGAGAGTAGGATTTAAAATATACTTCCTGCTGTGTCTCCTGACTGGTAACCGAATAGATGGATTCACAATTCCTCAGAAAACCGTGTGCAAACCTGAGCACGCAAGACTGGCTTCCATGAGACGGTCAGTGGCTCACTTTCTTGCGGCCTTATTGATTGATTGATTAAATGGAAACTGAGTTGCTTATTAATTGTTGAAGTTACTGGTTTTAGTTCACCAAAGGTCCCGCAGCTCTCCGGCTGATCCTCCTGAATGAGGGTTGATGATCTTCTTAGTTTTAGTGTTTGGGTCTTTTCTACTGTGGGGTGGGAAATCTGCTAGCTCTCCTCCGGTCTTGGCCATTTCTGTCGTACAGTCACAGTCTCCCAGTAGAAACCAGTTTATAGCTGGTCTTCTTGGTCCTGTTGGATTGTTCAGTGGTTCTCGAACCTGATCTGGGGTCTTCTATACATCTTGTTTTAAAAATCTATATTGTTTTAAAGAATTGATAAGTATCCCAAAACAAATGATCAGTATGTTTAATATTTTTCTACACCTGTGTTACACAATGAGCTCATTAACACACTCTACTAATGCAGGTGGGTGTGTTGAGGCAGGAAAGCAGTAAATGTGGACCAGTTGTTTTCTCTCACTCTGTAAACTTCAGCAATATCACTCACCCAAATTCAAAAGATGAAAGCGTAACCGGGACCTACCGAATTTTTAAGGTTTTGAAATTTACCGAATAGGGTTACCATAGAAATGAAGTACCCAGGCACAAAAATGAAGATAAAGTTAGAAACAAACAAATGTATCACAAAACAAATCCCCAAACCCATACTAAAGCATAAGCAGTATATCATGACAACATTTTGATCAACACTTTCAATCCATAGTTTTCTTTAAGTTCAATAAAGAAAATTGAAGGGTTAGGATCACATTCTTAAGGGCAGAGTACTTTCTACTCTTTTTTTTTAGGCCAGAACAAAGTCTAATAAGAGAGCAACCAGTTTCCAGGTGCAGCTGCATGTTTGGTGCTTTAATTCGTCACCTGTCTGTAAACACCATTAGTGAATCTCCTGAAACTGATACTCCAAGACCATGTGCAGTATACCAGCTTTAATAAAAAATTGTTAATCCTTTTGTTAACTAAAGTTTTATTAAACATACTAATAGAGGGTACGTGTTCTTTTAGAAAGACAGCAGAGATGCGCAGACAGCAAATACCACCAAACATGCCGCTGAACTTGATACTTCCTCTGCTTCTTCTGGACAAATCACAGTAACATTTCAAATTGTACTACTTCAGTACTGCTGTTACTAAATGACTGTCCTTAAAATGACTAACGCTTCAGCTCCTCCTCTGCTGTCCACTGCTGCTTCCCTTCACTAGCTGTGGATCCTTTACAGAGAACATTCTGTAGCAAACATGAAATCAAGCATGTATAACATTAATAACATCATATATATATATATATAATATGGCATTAATGATATATACACACACACAATATTAATACAGTCACTTTTAACTGATCTTCTATTTTATCACTATCAAAACAATCAGTCACAGCGTCACATCATACACTTATTTTTAGCAACCCCCAAATTTTTCAAGAGGGTAACAAGGACCCAGACCCCCCAGGACCCCCATATTTCATATCTCATCCAGAGACCTAGTGATGAGAGACTTTACAATAATAATAACTGCAACACCAGTTTTCCTCCCTAGATGGCAGCACTTCCACCAAAAACAAACCCAAGCATGAACCGTGTGGAACTCTCCCATCTTGTCACCTGAGACCGTCACCCAGCCGGTTCCGCAGGTGGATCAGGTTCGTGAATCTCGTGAAGCACCAACAAACTGGAGAAGCACAAACAGAAGATCCACCCTGGAACTAAACTCAACTCAACGGTGACGATGACCCAACATCTAAACAGGTTCTAGATAGGCACTGTAACTTAGCAGGAGCCACATAACTTACTGTCTGGCTTGTTTAGATCATCTCTACCTGCTGAGGAGATCATGTGAGAGTGACCGAGGAGTGAATAGGAGTGAATATACATGATGATTGTTAAACAATCTGGGGACACGGAATGTAAACTTTATTATGATTTTTGTTGTTGTTTTTGTTGTTGTTGTTGTTGTTAGTAGTAGTATCTTAGTATCTTTAGATTTCAGGGTCCGTCTGGCAGACTCTTTAGAGAAACTAAAATATTTCCGTTGGTAAGTGTATGTTTTGGTAAATATGGCAGCTGTTTACACAAACATCCTCCTAAACCGCTCCCTGCGTCAGTCTGCCCACCACAAACACAGACTGCTCACCAGAACACATTTCCACCGGATCTTCACCGGTCCAGAATCAAATCTCCAGTCTTACAAACATTACAGCCTCCAAACCACGTCATCATCAGGACCCCAAACCACGACATCACCAGGACCCCAAACCTTCCTCATTCTGCACCTGCAGCTAGTCTGTCTAACAGATCAGCAATAATCAACTGATCAATCAACATCAATCAATAAATAATAACTGATTTCAGTACAAACAGCTTCATCTGGTCTGCAGTGATGAATTCAGACAGACAGAGAGTGACAGACAGAGACAGACAGATAGTGACAGACAGAGACAGAAAGAGACAGATAGTGACAGACAGAGACAGAAAGAAACAAATAGAGAGAGAGAGAGAGAGAGAGAGAGAGAGAGAGAGAGACAGACAGAGAGTGACAGAGACAGACAGATAGTGACAGACAGAGACAGAAAGAGACAGAGAGAGAGAGAGAGAGATAGAGAGAGAGAGACAGAAAGAGACAGACAGAAAGAGACAGAGAGAGAGACAGAGACACAGAGAGAGAGAGAGAGAGAAAGAGAGAGACAGACAGACAGACCGAGAGAGAGAGAGAGAGAGAGAGAGAGAGAGTTGTACTGAGTGCTGAACCGGAGTTGTTCTGGTTTTTAGGAGAAAATCACCTTCTTCACTCTCAGTACCACCAGATAATGTTGCTGTGGAAACATCCAGCATGCAACCAATCAGTATTCAGCACCTCCCCCCAACCCCACACACAATTAATACCTTCAGTAGAGAAAGACTACTACACACTCTCATACACACACACACACACACACACACACACACACACACAATACACATACACACACACACATACACAAACACATACAGATACACACACACAAACACACATACATACAGATGCACTCTCACTCACACAAACATTTGTCTTACTATATTAGTGAGGTCATCCATAGATTTCTATTGTTCTTTGTTCTCCTATAACTATATAATACTACACCTAACCTTAACCTCAGTACCTTATATAATACTACACCTAAACCTAACCTTAACCTCAGTACCTTATATAATACTACACCTACACCTAACCTTAACCTCAGTCCCTTATATAATACTACACCTACACCTAACCCTAACCTTAACCTCAGTACCTTATATAATACTACACCTAAACCTAACCTTAACCTCAGTACCTTATATAATAGTACACCTAACTCTAACCTTAACCTCAGTACCTTATATAATACTACACCTAAACCTAACCTTAACCTCAGTAACTTATATAATACTACACCTAACCTTAACCTCAGTCCCTTATATAATACTACATCTACACCTAACCCTAACCTTAACCACAGTACCTTATATAATACTACACCTAACCTAATCTTAACCTCAGTCCCTTATTATATAATACTACACCTACACCTAAACCTAACCTTAACCTCAGTACCTTATATAATACTACACCTAACCTTAACCTCAGTACCTTATATAATACTACACCTACACCTAACCTTAACCTCAGTCCCTTATATAATACTACACCTACAAGTAAACCTAACCTTAATCTCAGTACCTTATATAATACTACACGTACAACTAAACCTAACCTTAACCTAAGTCCCTTATGTAATACTACAACTACACCTAAAAAACACGCTCAGCATACCTGTCCTCATTCATCGAACACAGCAAAAACAATCCTAGAGTTTTATTTAGCACCATCGCAAAACTTACCAAAAATCAGGCAGGATCTGAACCTCAAATACCCGCCAACCACAGCAGCAATGATTTCATGAACTTTTTCAATAGCAAAATCGAGGATATTAGACAAAAAGTTCTACCAATACGAGCAACCTATCCTTCATCCGGTTTGGCTCAAACAGCACAAAATGTGATTTTAGAAGAAAGACTAGAAACATTTTCTCCACTACTTCTTCAAATTCTGCTACATGCACACTCGATATGATTCCAACAAGCCTATTGAAACAAGTATTACCAGCTATTATTAAACCCATCTCAACTATCATCAACTCTTCTCTGAGTCTGGGTCATGTACCTAAGTCTTTTAAACTAGCTGTGATAAAACCCTTGACCCCAGAGAACTGTCCAGTTATAGACCCATTTCCAATTTACCTTTTATCTCTAAGATTTTAGAAAAGGCTGTAGCTCGACAACTCTGTTCTCATCTACATAAGAACAACATATATGAAAAATTCCAATCTGGTTTTAGGCCACACCACAGCACAGAGACAGCTTTAGTTAAGATAACAAATGATCTTCTTCTTGCCTCTGATCAGGGCCACGTATCTCTACTGGTGTTACTCGATCTAAGTGCAGCTTTTGACACTATAGATCACACTATTCTCTTGGACAGGCTAGAAAATATAGTTGGAATCACAGGAACAGCGTTATTCTGGTTCACATCTTACCTTAGTGATCGCTTTCAGTTTGTAAAGATAAATAATGTATCATCTAATTATATAAGAGTGAAATATGGAGTTCCACAAGGTTCTGTTTTAGGTCCTCTGTTATTTACACTATATATGCTACCATTAGGCTCAGTTATAAATAGACATGGAATTAGTTTCCACTGTTATGCCGATGATACACAACTGTATATATCAGCCAAACCAGATGATAAATCCAGATTAGATAAGATAGAAGATTGTGTAAGAGATATTAGACTTTGGATGCTGCAGAACTTCCTTCTTTTGAACCCAGATAAAACGGAAGTTCTCCTCCTCGGCCCAAAGGCTGCTCGGACTAAATGTTCAGATTTAATGTTAAATCTTGTTGACTTCTCTGTAGTTCCTGGTTCAGTAGCCAAAAATCTTGGTGTAACAATTGACTCAGATCTGACGTTTAATCAACAAATAGGTAACATTACAAGAACAGCGTTTCTTCACCTGCGAAACATTTCAAAGTTAAGAAATGTGTTATCTGTGTCTGATGCTGAAAAGTTGATACATGCCTTTATAACCTCAAGGCTAGATTATTGCAATGCATTATTGTCAGGATGCTCCAGCAGGAACCTGAATAAACTACAGTTAGTTCAGAACGCTGCAGCTAGAGTACTAACTAAAACCAGGAAATTCAATCACATCAGTCCAGTTTTATCAGCTACACTGGCTTCCTGTTAAATTCCGTATCGACTATAAAATTCTATTACTGACGTATAAAGCCCTGCACGGTCTCGCACCGGAGTACCTGCAAGATTTAATTTCCTATTATGAACCTTTCCTATTATGAGCTTTTTCCTACAAAGCCCCAAAATTGTGGAATAATCTCCCAGTTAATGTTCGGGA
>CM038720.1:497013-505960 GCA_021613375.1 Megaleporinus macrocephalus | reverse complement strand
GTTACTCTGTATTAGTGCTGCTGTTACTCTGTGTTAGTACTGCTATTACTCTGTGTTAGTACTGCTGTTACTCTGTGTTAGTACTGCGGTTACTCTGTATTAGTACTGCTGTTACTCTGTATTAGTACTGCTGTTACTCTGTGTTAGTACAATTGTTACTCTGTATTTGTGCTGCTGTTACTCTGTGTTAATACTGCTGTTACTCTGTATTAGTACTGCTGTTACTCTGTGTTAATACTGCTGTTACTCTGTGTTAGTACTGCTGTTACTCTGTATTTGTGCTGCTGTTACTCTGTGTTAATACTGCTGTTACTCTGTGTTAATACTGCTGTTACTCTGTGTTAGTACTGTTGTTACTCTGTGTTAGTACTGCTGTTACTCTGTGTTAGTACAGCTGTTACTCTGTATTAGTACTGCTGTTACTCTGTGTTAATACTGCTGTTACTCTGTGTTAGTACTGCTGTTACTCTGTGTTAATACTGCTGTTACTCTGTGTTAGTACTGTTGTTACTCTGTGTTAGTACTGCTGTTACTCTGTATTTGTGCTGCTGTTACTCTGTGTTAATACTGCTGTTACTCTGTGTTAATACTGCTGTTACTCTGTGTTAGTACTGTTGTTACTCTGTGTTAGTACTGCTGTTACTCTGTATTTGTGCTGCTGTTACTCTGTGTTAATACTGCTGTTACTCTGTGTTAATACTGCTGTTACTCTGTGTTAGTACTGTTGTTACTCTGTGTTAGTACTGCTGTTACTCTGTGTTAGTACAGCTGTTACTCTGTATTAGTACTGCTATTACTCTGTGTTAATACTGCTGTTACTCTGTATTAGTACTGCTGTTACTCTGTGTCAGTGCTGTTGTTACTCTGTATTAGTTCTGCTGTTACTCTGTATTAGTGCTGCTGTTACTCTGTATTAGTACTGCTGTTACTCTGTGTTAGTACTGCTGTTACTCTGTATTAGTACTGCTGTTACTCTGTATTTGTGCTGCTGTTACTCTGTGTTAATACTGCTGTTACTCTGTATTAGTACTGCTGTTACTCTGTGTTAATACTGCTGTTACTCTGTGTTAATACTGCTGTTACTCTGTGTTAGTACTGCTGTTACTCTGTGTTAATACTGCTGTTACTCTGTGTTAGTACTGTTGTTACTCTGTGTTAGTACTGCTGTTACTCTGTATTTGTGCTGCTGTTACTCTGTGTTAATACTGCTGTTACTCTGTGTTAATACTGCTGTTACTCTGTGTTAGTACTGTTGTTACTCTGTGTTAGTACTGCTGTTACTCTGTGTTAGTACTGCTGTTACTCTGTATTTGTGCTGCTGTTACTCTGTGTTAATACTGCTGTTACTCTGTGTTAATACTGCTGTTACTCTGTGTTAGTACAGTTGTTACTCTGTGTTAGTACTGCTGTTACTCTGTGTTAGTACAGCTGTTACTCTGTATTAGTACTGCTGTTACTCTGTGTTAATACTGCTGTTACTCTGTATTAGTACTGCTGTTACTCTGTGTCAGTGCTGTTGTTACTCTGTATTAGTTCTGCTGTTACTCTGTATTAGTACTGCTGTTACTCTGTATTGGTACTGCTGTTACTCTGTAATAGTTCTGGTGTTACTCTGTGTTAATACTGCTGTTACTCTGTATTAGTACTGCTGTTACTCTGTATTAGTTCTGCTGTTACTCTGTGTTAGTGCTGTTGTTACTCTGTATTGGTACTGCTGTTACTCTGTAATAGTTCTGGTGTTACTCTGTATTAGTTCTGCTGTTACTCTGTGTTAGTACTGCTGTTACTCTGTGTTAATACTGCTGTTACTCTGTATTAGTACTGCTGTTACTCTGTATTAGTTCTGCTGTTACTCTGTGTTAGTGCTGTTGTTACTCTGTATTGGTACTGCTGTTACTCTGTAATAGTTCTGGTGTTACTCCGTATTAGTTCTGCTGTTACTCTGTGTTAGTACTGTTGTTACTCCGTGTTAGTACTGCTGTTACTCTGTGTTAGTACAGCTGTTACTCTGTATTAGTACTGCTGTTACTCTGTGTTAGTACTGCTGTTACTCTGTATTAGTACTGCTGTTACTCTGTATTAGTTCTGCTGTTACTCTGTGTTAGTGCTGTTGTTACTCTGTATTAGTACTGCTGTTACTCTGTAATAGTTCTGGTGTTACTCTGTATTAGTTCTGCTGTTACTCTGTGTTAGTACTGTTGTTACTCTGTATTGGTACTGCTGTTACTCTGTAATAGTTCTGGTGTTACTCTGTATTAGTTCTGCTGTTACTCTGTGTTAGTACTGCTGTTACTCTGTGTTAGTACAGCTGTTACTCTGTATTAGTACTGCTGTTACTCTGTGTTAATACTGCTGTTACTCTGTATTAGTACTGCTGTTACTCTGTGTTAGTGCTGTTGTTACTCTGTATTAGTACTGCTGTAACTCTGTATTAGTACTGCTGTTACTCTATTAGAATCATTTCGATTAATCTACTGGGTATATACATTTTTATACATTTTTACAAATGTATACACATTTATATACATTTATATATATATATTTATACACATTTATACACATTTATAAACATTTATATATATATATATATATATATATATATATATATATATATATATATATATATATATATATTTATATATACACACATTTATATACATTCATATATATTTATACACATTTACATACCTTTATATATATATATTTATACACATTTATATACATTTATACACATTTATATATATATATTTATACACATTTATATACGTTTATACACATTTATATATATATTTATTTATATACACGTAGTAAAACAGTTTGTAAAGCAGAGCTTCATGTTAATCTTCTGTGTGATAGTATGTTAATAATGATACTAATAATAGTAATAAACATTTTAAGATGCTTCGTCTCTGTTATTCAGACGGACGGTAAGATTTGGTCGTGAGGTCGGTGTACAAGTCACGGAGGACATGATGAAGTAGGAACGTTCGCTTTCAGTACTGCATATCAGAAATTTCTACTGAAGTTAGCCCCAGCCTGTAATACCACTTTGTACCTGAAGAGGTGATAGTGAGTTACTTTAGTACCACTTTGTCCCTGAAGAGGTAATAGTGAGTCACTGTAGTATCACTTTGTACCTGAAGAGGTGATAGTGAGTCACTGTAGTACCACTTTGTACCTGAAGAGGTGATAGTGAGTCACTGTAGTACCACTGTGTACCTGAAGAGGTGATAGTGAGTCACTGTAGTACCACTTTGTACCTGAGGAGGTGATAGTGAGTAGTGTGATGGCTGGGTGAAGGAGAAGCTGTAGAACTGATTAATAGATCCGGTGAGTGCTGGTTAGGACAGGGACAGTATATAACTGAGGATTTGGCGCCCTCTCTGGTGGAAATGTGTAACTTCACAGAGAACACTGTGATCTGGACGTACGGTGAAAAACTCGCCTCTGACTTTAAAAGATATATTCAGGATTAACACACGACTCACAGCAGCAGTTCACCGTATTTACACTCTGATCACTCAGTGACGACACTCCGTCTCACTCTGCGTCACTTTCAGATACAGCACAATAAACAACACCATTTACACCACCTGATCAAGTTTAACTAAAACTAAACAAAAGTGAAAGCTGTTCTAGAGTGAAAATGAAAACATGTCTCCAGAAAATCCCTGCTGGAAATCCCCCACTCTCCACCCCATTTACACACTCACTTACACACTCACTCACTCACACACATTCACACACATACACACACACACACACACCCACACACTCACTCACACACTCACTCTCACTCACTCACTTACATACTCACACACTCACTCTCACACATTCACACACACACACACACACACACTCACACACTCACTCTTACACACACACACTCACTCTCACACATTCACACACACACACACTCACTCTTACACACACACACTCTTACACATACACATTTACACACCCACTTACATACTCACACACATGCACACTCACACTCTCACACACACTCACTCTCACACATACACATTCACACACACTCACTTACACATACACACACTCACTCACACATTCACACACTCACTTACACACCCCAACACACACAATCACTCTCACAAATACACACTCACACACACACTCACATACTCACACATTCACACACTCACTCTCACACATACACACTCACACACACTCACACACTCACATACTCACACATTCACACACTCACTCTCACACATACACACTCACACTCACTCACATGCTCACACATTCATTCACTTACACACCTACACACACTTACACACACACTCTCACAACTGCGTGTTGCAGTTGGTAAAGTGAAAATGAAAGTAGTTAACTTTACTAGAAAGTGTGTGATTTCCCTGTGGTGGGTGTGGGGGGGGTGTGGGGGGGGGTAAGTGTGTGTGGGGGTGATGTGATGAATTACACTCTGATGAGTCATTGCAGAAGAAGCTAAACACACCCAGCTGCTCTGTTTCTGTTTAACTGGGTGCTTCAGGAACGTAACGAAGAACCAACACAAACGAAATCAAACAAACCAGAAATTAAAACTTTAATATTTCATTTTATTACTCAGCACCGTATTTATTACTCAGCGCCATATTTATTACTCAGCGCCGTATTTAATACTCAACACCGTATTTATTACTCAGCGCCATATTTATTACTCAGCGCCGTATTTAATACTCAACACCGTATTTATTACTCAGCGCCATATTTATTACTCAGCGCCGTATTTATTACTCAGCACCGTATTTATTACTCAGCGCCGTATTTATTACTCAGCACCGTATTTATTACTCAACACCGAATTTATTACTCAACACCGTATTTATTACTCAGCACCGTATTTATTACTCAGCACCGTATTTAATACTCAGCACCGTATTTATTACTCAACACCGAATTTATTACTCAACACCGAATTGATTACTCAACACCGTATTTATTACTCAGCACCGTATTTATTACTCAGCACCGTACTGAAGGCCTACTGAACTGATAGGATAAACAGGACAGACAGGACAGTGTCCTACAGAACTGATAGGACAAACAGGACAGACAGGACAGTGGCCTACAGAACTGATAGGACAAACAGGACAGACAGGACAGTGGCCTACAGAACTGATAGGACAAACAGGACAGACAGGACAGTGGCCTACATAAATGATGGGATAAACAGGACAGACAGGACAGTGTCCTACAGAACTGATAGGACAACAGGACAGACAGGACAGTGGCCTACAGAACTGATAGGACAAACAGGGCAGACAGGACAGTGGCCTACAGAACTGATAGGATAAACAGGACAGACAGGACAGTGGCCTACAGAACTGATAGGATAAACAGGACAGACAGGACAGTGGCCCACAGAACCGATAGGACAAACAGGACAGACAGGACAGTGGCCTACAGAACTGATAGGACAAACAGGACAGACAGGACAGTGGCCTACAGAATTGGTAGGACAAACAGGACAGTGGTCTACAGAACTGATAGGGCAAACAGGACAGACAGGACAGTGGCCTACAGAACTGATAGGACAAACAGGACAGACAGGAAAGTGGCCTACAGAATTGATAGGACAAACAGGACAGTTGTCTACAGAACTGATATGATAAACAGGACAGACAGGACAGTGTCCTACAGAACTGATAGGACAAACAGGACAGACAGGACAGTGGCCTAAAGAACTGATAAGACAAACAGGACAGACAGGACAACAGCCCACAGAACTGATAGGACAAACAGAACAGACAGGACAGTAGCCTGCAGAACTGATAGGACAAACAGGACAGACAGGACAGTGGCCTACAGAACTGATAGGACAAAAAGGACAGACAGGACAGTGGCCTACAGAATTGATAGGACAAACAGGACAGTGGTCTACAGAACTGATAGGACAGACGGGACAGACAGTACAGTGTCCTACAGAACTGATAGGATAAACAGGACAGACAGGACAGTGTCCTACAGAACTGATAGGACAAACAGGACAGACTGGACAGTGGCCTACAGAACTGATAGGACAAACAGGACAGACAGGACAGTGGCCTACAGAACTGATAGGACAAACAGGACAGACAGGACAGTGGCCTACATAAATGATAGGATAAACAGGACAGACAGGACAGTGGCCTGCAGAACTGATAGGACAACAGGACAGACAGGACAGTGGCCTACAGAACTGATAGGACAAACAGGGCAGACAGGACAGTGGCCTACAGAACTGATAGGATAAACAGGACAGACAGGACAGTGGCCTACAGAACTGATAGGATAAACAGGACAGACAGGACAGTGGCCCACAGAACCGATAGGACAAACAGGACAGACAGGACAGTGGCCTACAGAACTGATAGGACAAACAGGACAGACAGGACAGTGGCCTACAGAATTGGTAGGACAAACAGGACAGTGGTCTACAGAACTGATAGGGCAAACAGGACAGACAGGACAGTGGCCTACAGAACTGATAGGACAAACAGGACAGACAGGAAAGTGGCCTACAGAATTGATAGGACAAACAGGACAGTTGTCTACAGAACTGATATGATAAACAGGACAGACAGGACAGTGTCCTACAGAACTGATAGGACAAACAGGACAGACAGGACAGTGGCCTAAAGAACTGATAGGACAAACAGGACAGACAGGACAACAGCCCACAGAACTGATAGGACAAACAGAACAGATAGGACAGTAGCCTGCAGAACTGATAGGACAAACAGGACAGACAGGACAGTGGCCTACAGAACTGATAGGACAAAAAGGACAGACAGGACAGTGGCCTACAGAATTGATAGGACAAACAGGACAGTGGTCTACAGAACTGATAGGACAGACGGGACAGACAGTACAGTGTCCTACAGAACTGATAGGACAAACAGGACAGACAGGACAGTGGCCTGCAGAACTGATAGGACAAACAGGACAGACAGGACAGTGGCCTACAGAACTGATAGGACAAACAGGACAGACAGGACAGTGGCCTACAGAATGGATAGGACAAACAGGACAGTGGTCTACAGAACTGATAGGACAGATGGGACAGACAGGACAGTGGCCTACAGAACTGATAGGACAAACAGGACAGACAGGACAGTGGCCTGCAGAACTGATAGGACAAACAGGACAGACAGGACAGTGGCCTACAGAATTGATATGACAAACAGGACAGTGGTCTACAGAACTGATAGGACTGACGGGACAGACAGGACAGTGGTCTACAGAACTGATAGGACAAACAGGACAGACAGGACAGTGGCCTGCAGAACTGATAGGACAAACAGGACAGACAGGACAGTGGCCTACAGAACTGATAGGACAAACAGGACCGACAGGACAGTGGCCTACAGAATTGATAGGACAAACAGGACAGTGGCCTACAGAATTGATAGGACAAACAGGACAGTGGTCTACAGAACTGATAGGACAGACGGGACAGACAGGACAGTGGCCTACAGAACTGACAGGCAGGCCCAACTAAACTGGCTGTCAATTCATAGGTCATCACCCTGTGTCCCACCCTCAGCTCCAATCTCTGTGGAACCACCCTGCATCCACAAACATCAGCAAGAAGTTAGTAGCTCCACCCTTAGCTCCACCCTTAGCTCCACCCTCAGCTCCGCCCTCAGCCTGAACTGACCTCAGTATTGAATATACTTCCTTACTGAATTTACACCATTACTGAACTGACCTCATACCTGAATTCGTGTGGTTACTGAAGATACCTAATTATTGAATTTACTTCATTACTAAATTTGATTGTTACTGAACTGACCTCAATACTGAACTGACCCCTGTACTGAATTTATGATTATTAAACTAACATCATTACTTTTACCTCATTACCTCATAGTTTATACCATTAATGAAATGACCTCATTACTAAATTTACCTCAATACTGAATATACCTCTGTACTGAATATATATCATTACTGAACTGACCTTAGTACTCAATATATAAAAATACTGAATTGATCTCATTACTGAACTGATCTCAGTACTGAATATATATTTTTACTGAAATGACAAAGGTTCTGAATTTATGCTGTTGAAGTGACCTCATTTCTTAATTTACCTCAATACTAAATTTCTACCATTATTGAACTGTCTTTAGTACTGCATATAAATAACTACTGAATTAATTTCATTACTGAAATTACCTCAATACTGAATATATATATTTACTGAACTGATCTCAGTACTGAACATATATACTTACTAAAATTACATCAATAATGAATATATATTATTACTGAACTGATCTCTGTACTGCACAAATATAATTACTAAACTGATCTCAGTACTGAATATTTATAAAATTATTGAACTGACCCCAGTAATGAATATATATTATTACTGAACTGACCCCAGTACTGAATATATATTATTACTGAACTGATCTCAGTAGTGAATATATATAATTACTGAACTGACCCCAGTACAAAATATGTATTATTTCTGAACTGACCCCAGTACTGAATATATATTACTACTGAACTGATCTCAGTACTGAATATATATTATTACTAAACTGACCCCAGAACATGTATAATTACTGAATTGATCTCAGTATTAAACATGTATGATTACTGAAATTACCTCAATACTGAATATATATTATTACTGAACTGACCACAGTACTGAATATATATAATTACTGAACTGATCTCAGTACTGAACATATATTATTACTGATCTGATATCAGTACTGAATATATATTATTACTGAACTGACCCCAGTACTGAACATATATTGAACATATATTATTACTGAACTGACCCCAGTACTGAACATATATAATTACTGAACTGACCCCAGTACTGAACATATATAATTACTGAACTGACTCCAGTACCTAATATATATTATTACTGAACCAACCTCAGTACTGAATATATACTATTACTGAACTGACCACA
>CM038720.1:487013-492013 GCA_021613375.1 Megaleporinus macrocephalus | reverse complement strand
TAGTACTGCTGTTACTCTGTGTTAGTACTGCTGTTACTCTGTATTAGTACTGCTATTACTCTGTATTAGTACTGCTGTTACTCTGTGTTAGTACGGCTGTTACTCTGTATTAGTACTGCTATTACTCTGTATTAGTACTGATGTTACTCTGTGTTAGTACTGCTGTTACTTTGTGTTAGTACTGCTGTTACTCTATTAGTACTGCTGTTACTCTATTAGTACTGCTATTACTCTGTGTTAGTACTGTACAGGTCTCTTGTGATTCTGGCCTGAAGTTACAATTCATAGGCAGTTACAGTGTGTTTCTGTTATTATGGCCACTCTCTATTACAGCGTTACTGAACGTTTATCAGATTTTATTGATGTTGAAGTGTTTGTTCAGCTTCAGAGCAGCCAGTCATTTACTGAGTGAATCAGACGAACAGGAAGTGCAGACAAAAGGCCACACCACACACACACTTGTCTCACTATACTTGTGAGGACTTCCATGACTTCTGTATTAATGTACAACTTTACTGGCACCTCAAACTAAACCTAAACGGACCCTCAGTGACCGAAAGTTAGTAAGCAGTAGGTTTTTGGAGTTGTACTGACTGTGTAAGAGTCAGTAAATGGAAGTTAATCGTGCTGCTCTTTTAGTTTTTCCACAAAAACTCACTCGCTCACACACACTCACACACACTCACATGAGAACCTATCAGAGCATGAGATTCAGTTCAAACGAGGAGCTTTTTACTCAAAAATATTAGATAACAAGTACACACACACACACACACACACACACATACACCCCTGAACATAAGTAAAAGACACATTTACCTGGTCCTGCAGCAGTGCATGTTCAGTGGTGTACAGCTGGCGGTCCTGAGGGCTAAGTGTGCGAGTGTGTAAGTGTGAGCGGAGTTTAAGAGTGATCTGAATCTGCGTTAATCATTACACACACTCTGCGTCAATATTTAACAACTCCAGCCCTGCCCTTACACACACACACACACACACACACATATATATATATATACACATACACAAATATATATACACACACAAACACACACTGTTCACTCTACAAATTAAAACGTTATTTCTTTATTTTCACACTGAGCTCTGAATCTGAAACTTTGTTAACTCTATTAATGCTAGTCATGTGTGGCTGACAGTGTCACTGCGCTGCTCACCACTAGATGGCGCCGCAGTATAACTATAACTGTCCCTCCATAACAGTTAATCCAGTTAACTGAACTCATTTACATATGTTTGCATATTAATTACTGCACACTTCTGTTCTGTTCTGGTTCTGGTTCCGTCTGACCACAGAACTGCTTGCTGACCCTCCGCTTGGCTTTAAGTTGGAGTCAGCGCTGAGACTCTGGACCGGAAGAGAAAGTTTATAACAGTGTAATAAAAATTCCTGCATGAAGACGAAGTTCATCAGCGACAGCGAGGACTTACTCCTCCACCTCACGCTGCACGCACAGTACCCACTTTATAACAACTTTATAACACCTTTATATAGCGTTAATAATCAGCACATTACACTTTATAACACGTTACACCTCATTCTCTTGTTCTCTGACTCTCAGTCTTTCACAACAGAGTTTTAGAGTCACTGTGTTGGAGATCTGAGGCAGTGAAGAAACACCGTTATTATTATTATTATTACTCAGTACGGTGGTGTAGTGGTTAGTATGGTGGTGTAGTGGTTAGTATGGTGGTGTAGTGGTCAGTATGGTGGTGTAGTGGTTAGTATGGTGGTGTAGTGGTTAGTATGGTGGTGTAGTGGTTAGTATGGTGGTGTAGTGGTTAGTATGGTGGTGTAGTGGTCAGTATGATGGTGTAGTGGTTAGTACGGTGGTGTAGTGGTTAGTATGGTGGTGTAGTGGTTAGTATGGTGGTGTAGTGGTCAGTATGGTGGTGTAGTGGTTAGTATGGTGGTGTAGTGGTCAGTATGGTGGTGTAGTGGTTAGTATGGTGGTGTAGTGGTTAGTACGGTGGTGTAGTGGTTAGTATAGTGGTGTAGTGGTTAGTACGGTGGTGTAGTGGTTAGTATGGTGGTGTAGTGGTTAGTATGGTAGTGTAGTGGTTAGTATGGTGGTGTAGTGGTTAGTACGGTGGTGTAGTGGTTAATATGGTGGTGTAGTGGTCAGTATGGTGGTGTAGTGGTCAGTATGGTGGTGTAGTGGTTAGTATGGTGGTGTAGTAGTCAGTATGGTGGTGTAGTGGTTAGTACGGTGGTGTAGTGGTTAGTATGGTGGTGTAGTGGTTAGTATGGTGGTGTAGTAGTCAGTATGGTGTTGTAGTGGTCAGTACGGTGGTGTAGTGGTTAGTACGGTGGTGTAGTGGTTAGTATGGTGGTGTAGTGGTCAGTACGGTGGTGTAGTGGTTAGTACGGTGGTGTAGTGGTTAGTATGGTGGTGTAGTGGTTAGTATGGTGGTGTAGTGGTTAGTATGGTGGTGTAGTAGTCAGTATGGTGTTGTAGTGGTCAGTACGGTGGTGTAGTGGTTAGTACGGTGGTGTAGTGGTTAGTATGGTGGTGTAGTGGTCAGTACGGTGGTGTAGTGGTTAGTACGGTGGTGTAGTGGTTAGTACGGTGGTGTAGTGGTTAGTACGGTGGTGTAGTGGTTAGTATGGTGGTGTAGTGGTTAGTATGGTGGTGTAGTGGTTAGTATGGTGGTGTAGTAGTCAGTATGGTGTTGTAGTGGTCAGTACGGTGGTGTAGTGGTTAGTACGGTGGTGTAGTGGTTAGTATGGTGGTATAGTGGTTAGTATGGTGGTGTAGTGGTCAGTACGGTGGTGTAGTGGTTAGTATGGTGGTGTAGTGGTTAGTATGGTGGTATAGTGGTTAGTATGGTGGTGTAGTGGTTAGTACGGTGGTGTAGTGGTTAGTATGGTGGTGTAGTGGTCAGTACGGTGGTGTAGTGGTTAGTACGGTGGTGTAGTGGTTAGTATGGTGGTGTAGTGGTTAGTACGGTGGTGTAGTGGTTAGTATGGTGGTGTAGTGGTCAGTACGGTGGTGTAGTGGTTAGTACGGTGGTGTAGTGGTTAGTATGGTGGTGTAGTGGTTAGTACGGTGTCTCTTCATCATCATCATCATCATGATCATCATTTTCATCATCAATCTTCATCAATCATCATCATCATCTTCAACATCAATCTTCATCATCACCTTCTTCATCTTATTTATCTTCTTCATCATCTTCAAATATTCCAGATTTCACTACTAAAGGGGTTTGATTTGAGTAAAGACTCTGAACTGCCCTGTTTGTTATCTTATCGAGGAGAAGGTGCGGTTATGTGCTCAGTGTAATGTTTAATAGCACACACACCCTTTCACACACACACACACACACACACACACACCCTTTCACACACACACACACACACACACACACACACACGCACACACACACACACACAAACCCTTTCAGACAGACACACACACACAAACCCTTTCAGACACACACACACACACAAACCCTTTCACACACACACACACACACACACACACAAACCCTTTCACACACACACACACCCTTTCTCACACACACACACACACACACACACAAACCCTTTCACACACACACACACACACACACACAAACCCTTTCAGACACACACACACACACACACACACAAACCCTTTCACACACACACACAAACCCTTTCACACACACACACCCTTTCTCTCTCACACACACACACACATATATACACACACACCTACCCTTTCACCATTACACTACCGCTACATCACCACAGCAGTCACATTACACCACCATAACACTACCACTACATCACCATAACACTACCACTACATCACCACAGCAGTAACATTACACCACCATAACACTACCACTACATCACCACAGCAGTAACATTACACCACCATAACACTACCACTACATCACCACAGCAGTAACATTACACCACCATAACACTACCACTACATCACCACAGCAGTAACATTACACCACCATAACACTACCACTACATCACCACAGCAGTCACATTACACCACCGTAACACTATCACTACATCACCATAACACTACCACTACATCACCACAGCAGTAACATTACATCACCATAACACTACCACTACATCACCATAACACTACCACTACATCACCACAGCAGTAACATTACACCACCATAACACTACCACTACATCACCACAGCAGTCACATTACACCACCATAACACTACCAATACATCACCACAGCAGTCACATTACACCACCATAACTATCACTACATCACCATAACACTACCACTACATCACCACAGCAGTAATATTACACCACCATAACACTACCACTACATCACCACAGCAGTAACATTACACCACCATAACACTACCACTAAATCACCACAGCAGTCACATTACACCACCATAACTATCACTACATCACCATAACATTACCGCTACATCACCACAGCAGTCACATTACACCACCATAACACTATCACTACATCACCATAACACTACCACTACATCACCACAGCAGTCACATTACACCACCGTAACACTATCACT
This sequence comes from Megaleporinus macrocephalus, assembly GCA_021613375.1. NCBI lineage: Eukaryota > Metazoa > Chordata > Actinopteri > Characiformes > Anostomidae > Megaleporinus > Megaleporinus macrocephalus. The sequence continues at coordinate 487,480 of CM038720.1, read as the reverse complement.
ACACCACCATAACACTATCACTACATCACCATAACACTACCACTACATCACCACAGCAGTCACATTACACCACCGTAACACTACCACTACATCACCACAGCAGTCACATTACACCACCGTAACTATCACTACATCACCACAGCAGTCACATTACACCACCATAACACTACCACTACATCACCACAGCAGTCACATTACACCACCGTAACACTACCGCTACATCACCACAGCAGTAACATTACACCACCATAACACTACCACTACATCACCATTACACTACCACTACATCACCACAGCAGTCACATTACACCACCATAACACTACCACTACATCACCACAGCAGTAACATTACACCACCATAACACTACCACTACATCACCATTACACTACCACTACATCACCACAGCAGTAACATTACACCACCATAACACTACCACTACATCACCACAGCAGTAACATTACACCAC
>CM038720.1:467013-474513 GCA_021613375.1 Megaleporinus macrocephalus | reverse complement strand
AAAATGGTGAACCTTGTGAACAGTGGTGCGATCCTCCAGGCTGTGAATTCTGAGGAAGCGGTCGAGTCCACAGGAGGCCAGAAGCGGGAATGACTGATGACACTGCAGCCCCCGCACGCCCCCCGCTAAACCCTTCAAACACCCCCGCACCAGTCCTGCGCGCAAACACACACACACACACACACACACACACACACACACACACACACACACACACACACACACACACACACACACATTAAGACCGAGGTGTTTATGTGATTATAGATTAAGACCGAGGTGTTTATGTGATTATAGATTAAGACCGAGGTGTTTATGTGATTATAGATTAAGACTGAGGTGTTTATCTGGTTATAGATTAAGACTGAGGTGTTTATGTGATTATAGATTAAGACTGAGGTGTATATGTGATTATAGATTAAGACTGGGGTGTTTATGTGATTATAGATTAAGACCGAGGTGTTTATCTGGTTATAGATTAAGACTGAGGTGTTTATGTGATTATAGATTAAGACTGAGGTGTATATGTGATTATAGATTAAGACCGAGGTGTATATGTGATTATAGATTAAGACAGAGGTGTTTATCTGGTTATAGATTAAGACTGAGGTGTTTATCTGGTTATAGATTAAGACTGAGGTGTTTATGTGATTATAGATTAAGACTGAGGTGTATATGTGATTATAGATTAAGACCGAGGTGTTTATCTGGTTATAGATTAAGACTGAGGTGTTTATCTGGTTATAGATTAAGACTGAGGTGTTTATGTGATTATAGATTAAGACTGAGGTGTATATGTGATTATAGATTAAGACCGAGGTGTTTATCTGGTTATAGATTAAGACTGAGGTGTTTATGTGATTATAGATTCAGACTGAGGTGTTTATCTGGTTATAGATTAAGACTGGGGTGTTTATGTGATTATAGATTAAGACTGGGGTGTTTATGTGATTATAGATTAAGACTGGGGTGTTTATGTGATTATAGATTATTAAGACTGAGGTGTTTATAGTGTATAGTGTTTATGATCTATAGGGGTTATAGATTCAGGTATAATTACTGAATTGTCTTTCATGTGTTCGTATACTCACCTGCTGAGTTGGTTGCTGGGAGCTGGGAGTGTGTTGAGGTGTGTATGTGTAAACGTGGCTACTGACACTACTTCGTTACTAGAGTAAACGTATCCTCTCACCTTTACGCAGGTCCAGAACAGCGATCTGTCCATGAGTGTTTCCGACCACCACGCGGTCGTATCCAGTCGGCAACGCCAGCGCCGTGAGTGGATACTCCCCAAACTCCGCCTCCAGAACGGGCCGTCTCTGAGGAGATGAGGGGTCGTATACACGTACCTAAACCCATCAGAACAAAGATTATCCACAGCCGGGCCTGGAAGGTTCAGTCTCAAACTCTGTTAGTCCGGCGTGTTGCTGCCGGAGTGAACAGTCTTTCACTGAGGAGCCTGGAGGCGGATGTGGCAGCGCTAGCCTGAAGCAGGACACAGCAGGTCTAGTCTAGATACAAGGCTAAAGGCTAACTGATAACAATAACACAGAATTTTCCCTTTTAACTCACCACCACCACTGTAAACACCATCACCACCACTGTAAACACCATCACCACCACTGTAAACACCATCACCACCACTGTAAACATCATCACCACCACTGTAAACACCACCTCCACCACTGTAAACACCATCACCACCACTGTAAACATCATCACCACCACTGTAAACATCATCACCACCACTGTAAACACCACCATCACCACTGTAAACACCACCATCACCACTGTAAACACCATCACCACCACTGTAAACACCATCACCACCACTGTAAACACCACCATCACCACCACTGTAAACACCACCATCACCACTGTAAACATCATCACCACCACTGTAAACACCATCACCACCACTGTAAACACCACCATCACCACCGTAAACACCACCATCACCACCGTAAACACCATCACCACCACCGTAAACACCACCATCACCACCACTGTAAACACCACCATCACCACCACTGTAAACACCATCACCACCACTGTAAACACCATCACCACCACTGTAAACACCACCTCCACCACTGTAAACATCATCACCACCACTGTAAACACCACCATCACCACTGTAAACACCACCATCACCACTGTAAACACCATCACCACCACTGTAAACACCATCACCACCACTGTAAACACCACCATCACCACCACTGTAAACATCATCACCACCACTGTAAACATCATCACCACCACTGTAAACACCATCACCACCACTGTAAACACCATCACCACCACTGTAAACATCATCACCACCACTGTAAACACCACCATCACCACTGTAAACACCACCATCACCACTGTAAACACCATCACCACCACTGTAAACACCATCACCACCACTGTAAACACCACCATCACCACCACTGTAAACACCACCATCACCACTGTAAACATCATCACCACCACTGTAAACACCATCACCACCACTGTAAACACCACCATCACCACCGTAAACACCACCATCACCACCGTAAACACCATCACCACCACTGTAAACACCACCATCACCACCACTGTAAACACCACCATCACCACCACTGTAAACACCATCACCACCACTGTAAACACCATCACCACCACTGTAAACACCACCACCACCACTGTAAACACCACCTCCACCACTGTAAACATCATCACCACCACTGTAAACATCATCACCACCACTGTAAACACCATCACCACCACTGTAAACACCATCACCACCACTGTAAACACCACCATCACCACTGTAAACACCACCATCACCACCGTAAACACCATCACCACCACTGTAAACACCACCATCACCACCACTGTAAACACCACCATCACCACCACTGTAAACATCACCACCACTGTAAACACCACCACCACTACTGTAAACACCACCATCACCACTGTAAACACCATCACCACCACTGTAAACACCACCATCACCACTGTAAACCCCATCACCACCACTGTAAACCCCATCACCACCACTGTAAACACCACCATCACCACCACTGTAAACACCACCATCACCACCACTGTAAACACCATCACCACCACTGTAAACACCACCATCACCACTGTAAACACCATCACCACCACCACTGTAAACACCATCACCACCACCACCACTGTAAACACCACCATCACCACCACTGTAAACACCATCACCACCACTGTAAACACCATCATCACCACTGTAAACACCACCATCACCACCACCACTGTAAACACCATCACCACCACCACTGTAAACACCACCATCACCACCACTGTAAACATCATCACCACCACCACTGTAAACACCACCATCACCACTGTAAACACCACCATCACCAATGTAAACACCACCATCACCACTGTAAACACCATCACCACCACTGTAAACACCATCACCACCACTGTAAACACCACCATCACCACTGTAAACCCCATCACCACCACTGTAAACCCCATCACCACCACTGTAAACACCACCATCACCACCACTGTAAACACCACCATCACCACCACTGTAAACACCATCACCACCACTGTAAACACCACCATCACCACTGTAAACACCATCACCACCACCACTGTAAACACCATCACCACCACCACTGTAAACACCACCATCACCACCACTGTAAACACCATCACCACCACTGTAAACACCACCATCACCACCACTGTAAACACCATCACCACCACCACCGTAAACACCATCACCACCACCACCGTAAACACCATCACCACCACTGTAAACACAATCACCACCACTGTAAACACAATCACCACCACTGTAAACACAATCACCGCCACTGTAAACACCATCTCCGCCACTGTAAACACCATCACCGCCACTGTAAACACCACCATCACCACCACTGTAAACACCACCATCACCACCACTGTAAACACCACCACCACCACCACTGTAAACACCACCATCACCACTGTAAACACCACCATCACCACCACTGTAAACACCACCACCACCACTGTAAACACCATCACCACCACCACGGTAAACACCACCACCACCACCACTGTAAACACCACCACCACCACTGTAAACACCACCACCACCACTGTAAACACCATCACCACCACCACGGTAAACACCACCACCACCACCACCACTGTAAACACCACCATCACCACTGGAAACACCACCATCACCACTGTAAACACCATCACCACCACCACTGTAAACACCATCACCGCCACTGTAAACACCACCATCACCACTGTAAACACCACCATCACCACCACTGTAAACACCACCACCACCACCACTGTAAACACCACCATCACCACTGGAAACACCACCATCACCACCACTGTAAACACCATCACCACCACTGTAAACACCACCACCACCACCGTAAACACCATCACCACCACCACGGTAAACACCACCACCACCACCACTGTAAACAACACCACCACCACTGTAAACACCATCACCACCACCACGGTAAACACCACCACCACCACCACCACTGTAAACACCACCATCACCACTGGAAACACCACCATCACCACTGTAAACACCATCACCACCACCACTGTAAACACCATCACCACCACCACTGTAAACACCATCACCACCACCACTGTAAACACCACCATCACCACCACTGTAAACACCACCATCACCACTGTAAACACCACCATCACCACCACTGTAAACACCACCACCACCACCACCACTGTAAACACCATCACCACCACCACCGTAAACACCATCACCACCACTGTAAACACCATCACCACCACTGTAAACACAATCACCACCACTGTAAACACAATCACCACCACCACTGTAAACACCATCACCACCACCACTGTAAACACCATCACCACCACCACTGTAAACACCATCACCACCACCACTGTAAACACCATCACCACCACCACTGTAAACACCATCACCACCACCGTAAACACCACCACCACCACCACCGTAAACACCACCATCACCACTGTAAACACCATCACCACCACAGTAAACACCATCACCACCACCGTAAACACAATCATCACCACCACTGTAAACACCACCATCACCACCACTGTAAACACCACCATCACCACCACTGTAAACACCACCATCACCACCACTGTAAACACCATCACCACCACCACTATAAACACCATCATCACCAACACCGTAAACACCATCACCACCACCACTGTAAACACCATCACCACCACCACTGTAAACACCATCACCACCACCATAAACACCACCACCACCACCGTAAACACCACCATCACCACTGTAAACACCACCATCACCACTGTAAACACCATCACCACCACCGTAAACACAATCATCACCACCACTGTAAACACCACCATCACCACCACTGTAAACACCATCACCACCACCACTATAAACACCATCATCACCAACACCGTAAACACCATCGCCACCACTGTAAACCCCATCACCACCACTGTAAACACCATCACCACCACCACTATAAACATCATCATCACCAACACCGTAAACACCATCACCACCACTGTAAACACCTTCACCCCCATTGTAAACACCATCAAAACCACTGTAAACAACACCATCACCACCACTGTAAACACCACCACCACTGTTAACACAATCACCACCACTGTAAACACCATCACCATTGTAAACACCATCACCACCACTGTAAACACCACCACCACTGTAAACACCATCACCACCACCACTGTACACATCACCACCACTGTAAACATCACCACCACTGTAAACACCATCACCACCACCACTGTACACATCACCACCTCTGTAATCACAATCACCACCACTGTAATCACCATCATCACCACTACTCTAAACACCATCACCACCACTGTAAACATCAGCACCACCACTGTAAACATCACCACCACGTAAAGTTGATCTTGCTTTCTACAACACGTTGATGTTTTTCTGTCATTGTGTGGACATTCAGTCCTCACAATGTGCTAAATACAGGATCACACACAGATACAGCTGTATAACGCTGCACAGACCTGGTGATGTCCTGTACATGTGACGATCTTGTCTGAGTCTGGGATGAAGGCCACGTCTCGCACCCACACAGGAACTCGCAGATCCAACCAGTCATTAGCAACCTAACACACACAGACACACACACACACAGACACACACACACACACACACACACACACACACACACATACAGACACTTTAGAGAAATCCCAGCCAAGAGGTACAAAATATCCTGTTATATATCAAAACCTAGTCAGACTTTCAGATATACATTCAAACTAATGAGAAACTGTAACTCCGTTTATATACAATACCTACATTTAGAGTTATACATTCAACCTAATGAGAAACTGCTCAGTTTATCTCACTAATCATAAACGTAGCACCACTCAGGGGGGATTATAAACTAGAGTAGTGGTCTCTTACGTTCTTGGCGGTGAATATGGCTTTATCCGGCCTCTCCAGGTCCCACACTTTCAGAGGGTTCTCCTTTCCTCCTGTGGCCACACAGTGGCGCTTTGAGGGGTTCTGACGCATCCGACAAACCCCGCCCCCTACGTTTATCTCCACCTGGACACCATCAGGTCAACATCGTATTAACACTCAGGTCAGTCTAATAATCAACGTTCACTACAGACTGAGAGTGGACCGTCCACCCAGTATCCTGACAGGAGTGGCCCTGTGGTCAGGAACTGATGGGGGCAGTAGGAGAGGTGTTTCTGATAAAGTGGCCGGGGAGTGTAAGAGTGTAACAGAGTGGTGATAAAGTGAAAGTAAGGAGTGAAGCAGACTTACTGTATCAGCACTGCCTTCTGTCCACACCTTCAGTAGCCCCGACTCCACACAGGTGATTAACGACCTGTCCCAACGTAAACACACGTATAAACACACACGCCGGCAGGTATACAGCAGGAATCTGATTACTGTCCGACTCACGTTCACCCCGAGTTTCTCCCTGTCTGATTACTCCAGTACACATAAACACAGCGAACAACACACTGACGCAATCTGATCTACTGCAGTTACAAGACACACATAGATATATACATGTATGAGTGAGTGAGTGAGTGAGTGAGTGAAAGAATGACAGAGTGAGTGAGTGAGAGAGTAAGTGAGTGAGTAAGTGAGTGAGAGAGTGAGTGAAAGAAAGACAGAGTGAGTGAGAGAGTAAGTGAGTGAGTGAGTGAAAGAGTGACAGAGTGAGTGAGTGAGATAGTAAGTGAGTGAGTGAGTGAGTGAGTGAAAGAATGACAGAGTGAGTGAGTGAGAGAGTAAGTGAGTGAGTGAGTGAGTGAGTGAAAGAATGACAGAGTGAGTGAGAGAGTAAGTGAGTGAGTGAAAGAATGACAGAGTGCGTGAGAGAGTAAGTGAGTGAGTGAGTGAGAGAGTAAGTGAGTGAGTGAGTGAGTGAGTGAAAGAATGACAGAGTGAGTGAGAGAGTAAGTGAGTGAGTGAGTGAAAGAATGACA
>CM038720.1:452013-462013 GCA_021613375.1 Megaleporinus macrocephalus | reverse complement strand
AAGACAAACATCCTTTAGTAAACAACACTCAGTAAACAACACAAACACCACTCAGAAAACACTACCAAAAACCACTCAGTAAACACCACCACAAACACCACTCAGTAAACACCACAATAAACACCACCACTCAGTAAACACCACCACAAACACCACTCAGTAAACACCACAATAAACACCACTCAATAAATAACACAATAAACACCACTCAATAAACACAAACACCACTCAGTAAACAACACAAGCACCACTCAGTAAACATTACAAACACCACTTAGTAAACAAAACAACACCACTCAGTAAACACCACAATAAACACCTCTCAGTAAACAACACAATAAACACCATACAGTAAACACCATAAACACAATTTAGTAAACAACACAAACACCACTCAGTAAACACCGCAATAAACACCGCTCAGCAAACAACACAATAAACACCACTCAGTAAACAACACAATAAACACAACTCAGTAAACACCACTCAGTAAACACCACAAACACCATTCAGCAAACACCACTCAGTAACCAACAAAAACAACATTCAGTAAACTAAACAATACAATGAACAATTAAAGCATATGTAAACACATAAACAGTTAAGTTAGAGTTAAATAGATATTAAACAATTAAATAAGAGTTAAATAGAGATTGAAGAGTTAAATAAGAGTTAAAAGAGAGTTAGAGATTGAAGAGTTAAATAAGAGTTAAACAGATTGAAGAGTTAAATAAGAGTTAAATAAGAGTTAAATAGAGATTGAAGATTTAAATAAGAGTTAAATAGAGATTGAATACAATGAACAATAAAAGCATATGTAAACACATAAACAGTTAAGTTAGAGTTAAATAGATATTAAACAATTAAATAAGAGTTAAATAGAGATTGAAGAGTTAATAGAGATTGAAGAGTTAAATAAGAGTTAAATGAGAGTTAAATAGATTGAAGAGTTAAATAAGAGTTAAATGAGAGTTAGAGATTGAAGAGTTAAATAGATTGAAGAGTTAAATAAGAGTTAAATAGAGATTGAAGAGTTAAATATAAGAGTTAAATAGAGATTGAAGAGTTAAATAGAGATTGAAGAGTTAAATAAGAGTTAAATAAGAGTTAAATAGAGATTGAAGAGTTAAATAAGAGTTAAATAGAGATTGAAGAGTTAAATATAAGAGTTAAATAGAGATTGAAGAGTTAAATGAGAGTTAAATAGAGATTGAAGAGTTAAATAAGAGTTAAACAGAGATTGAAGAGTTAAATAAGAGTTAAATAGAGATTGAAGAGTTAAATGAGAGTTAAATAGAGATTGAAGAGTTAAATAGAGATTGAAGAGTTAAATAAGAGTTAAATAGAGCTTGAAGAGTTAAATAAGAGTTAAATAAGAGTTAAATAGAGATTGAAGAGTTAAATAAGAGTTAAATAAGAGTTAAATAGAGATTGAAGAGTTATTAAGAGTTAAATAAGAGTTAAATAGAGATTGAAGAGTTATTAAGAGTTAAATAAGAGTTAAATAGAGATTGAAGAGTTATTAAGAGTTAAATAAGAGTTAAATAGAGATTGAAGAGTTAAATAAGAGTTAAATAGAGATTGAATACAATGAACAATTAAAGCATATGTAAACACATAAACAGTTAAGTTAGAGTTAAATAGATATTAAACAATTAAATAAGAGTTAAATAGAGATTGAAGAGTTAAATAGAGATTGAAGAGTTAAATAAGAGTTAAATGAGAGTTAAATAGATTGAAGAGTTAAATAAGAGTTAAATGAGAGTTAGAGATTGAAGAGTTAAATAGATTGAAGAGTTAAATAAGAGTTAAATAGAGATTGAAGAGTTAAATGAGAGTTAAATAGAGATTGAAGAGTTAAATAAGAGTTAAACAGAGATTGAAGAGTTAAATAAGAGTTAAATAAGAGTTAAATAGAGATTGAAGAGTTAAATAAGAGTTAAATAAGAGTTAAATAGAGATTGAAGAGTTAAATGAGAGTTAAATAGAGATTGAAGAGTTAAATAGAGATTGAAGAGTTAAATAAGAGTTAAATAGAGCTTGAAGAGTTAAATAAGAGTTAAATAAGAGTTAAATAGAGATTGAAGAGTTAAATAAGAGTTAAATAAGAGTTAAATAGAGATTGAAGAGTTATTAAGAGTTAAATAAGAGTTAAATAGAGATTGAAGAGTTAAATAAGAGTTAAATAAGAGTTAAATAGAGATTGAAGAGTTATGGGGTCACGTGTTTAAAGCGCTGTGGTGAACACGCTGTAATAAAACTCACCTTTGAGAATCCCAGTTTCTGATCCCAACCACACAGAACACAGCTGACTCTTATCCGCCATAGTCCACCTTAAATCCTTAAATCTCCCTGAAACTCCTTAAATCTTCTTAAAGTCCACCTAAAATCTCCTTTTTACTTTAATACCAAACAGCAACACCCGAAAACACAAACACACCGCTCAGCTCGGTGCGCGCGCTCAGCGGCCCGGCTGAGAAACACGGACACGGAAACTCAGTTCCTACTGCAGATCATACAAACACAGCAGCTCATCCGACTTCAGAACCGAGAATCACCCGTTTCTCCTTCTCCCAACTCTCTATTTATACAATACACACACATATAAACCATTATATATATATATCTATATATACACACAACCAACTCACATATACATCTAAATATATTATATTATGAGCAATCACACACATATATACCAATATATAGGAATTATATATATATACACACACATATATATACCATTATTATATATTAGTATATAAGTATATATATATATATATATATAATATCACACACACACATATATACCATTATAGATAATCTATATACACACACACACATATACCATTATAAATATTTATATACACACTCACATATATACCATTATAATTATATATATATATATATATATATACACACACACATATATACCATTAATATATATATATAATATATTATACCCACACACATATTATACCAGTTTATATTTATTTATATACACACACACACATATACCATGTATATATAATCATAAATAATATACACACACACAATATAAACCATTATATAAAATACTATATTATATATTGATAACACACACACAAATAAGTTCCATTATATATATATTTAGTCTCACACAACCATATATACCAATATATACATATATATATATTACCACACACACATATATACATTATAATAATATATATATATACAGCACACACATATATACCATTATTATATATATATATATACACTCACACATATATAACCATATATATAGTATATATATATACACAAACACATATATACCCTAATATATATAATTATATACACACACACACATAATCCATTATATATATATATATATACCACACACACATATATACCATTATATAGTTATATATATCACACACCCCCACACATATATACCCCATTATATATATATAAATACACACTACACATATACCATTATATATATATATATCTACTCACACCCACATATATACCATTATATATATATATATATACACACAGACAAATATACCCATTATATATATATATATATACACACACACATATTACCATTATATATATATATATACACACACACATATATACCATTATATATATATATATACACACACACATATATACCATTATATATATATATATACACACACACATATATACCATTATATATATATATACACCACACACATATATACCCATTATATATATATATATACACACACCAATATCTTACCAATTATACTATATAATATATATATATACACAACACCACATATATACCATTATATATATATATATATATAATATATATATATATATATATATATAATATATATATATATCTATATATATATATAAATGGTATATGTGTGTATGTATATATTATATATATATATATATATATATATATAATGATATATGTGTGTGTGTGTATATATATATATATAATGGTATATGTGTGTATATACCATTATATATATATACACACACAAACATATATACCATTATATATATATTTATATATATACACAAACATATACCATTTATATATATATATATATATATATTATATATATATATATATAATATATATATACCATTTATATATATACACCCAGCTAACAAAAACAGATCCCCTGTTTTATAGGGTCGCCAAAATGTTACAGGGGACGTTCTTATAGGACGTTCGTAGGACTACCAGGGAACCTCCAGGGGACTATGAGGGGACGTTTATGGAAAGTTCTTTAAACGTGTCTTTAGACGTTCTTAGAACGTTTGTAGGGCCACCACAGCGTATTTGTAGTTTAATGATATGCGCGGATTTGAAATGCATGCGTAACGTCTAACATCAAAGCGCGCTCACCTTTTAATATTCACTTCCTCCTGCACTGTTAACTTCTTACCTGATGATTAAGGCTCGTGCACCCGTTTATATGTTGTGAACTGGACGCCAACTGTTTCTCCTCTTCCAGGAACTAAAACACAGACCACCTTTCACAGCCCCTCGTAGCGCTGAGTACTTTAACTCGTTCTTAAGAATGTTCGTCAATTTACGAGAACTTTCTAAAATAATTCTAAACCAAAGTACTAGATAAACTTACCTGAGTAACCTGACCCGTCTGTAGTTCACTACCTGCTTCTTTATTTACCGCCAGAAACCATTTTAACCAGTTTAAATGCCTTAGAACTGAGTGTATTTGTTTCAAATCCTCTTCATCCTCTGGTACCAGATAAAGAAGCTCAGAAGAAAGCTCTCACCGGCTGCTGCAGTATAATGTACATTTATCTTCATTTCAAATCTCATTATAACATCATGGATCCAAGTCATCCAGAAGTTCTGGCCCGGGTCCGTACAGATCCCTATTACACTTATACATAAACGCATATATACTTTCCAAATAGATTAAAACAAGAATGTTATATTTCAATGTATTACATTTAAACATAAACATATACAAAATAAACAATTAATTAAATAATTCCTTAAACGTTTTTATTCAATATTAACAAACAGACATTTCCTGCACTGATCAGAGAGTTCTTAAACACTGAGACTTAACATGAAGCATCATTTCTTCTGTGAGCAGGTAAACAGGAAACACTAAAGATTGTTTATTTGTGAACCAACATAAATGAAGTGCCATAAATACTCAGTCCCTGTTCACTACAGCTGAGACAGTTAGTGAACTGTTAGATCCTCTCTAGACATCCGCCTGAATGGCTTATAAAATATACTCTGAGGTCAAAACAATAAAGATGTTCAGTTTTATGACCAGTTTATGTCCAGATTGTACTTAATTATGATCTATCATAATTAAACAACTTCATTTAAAGTGATTTCATTTCTATTGGGACAGCTGACAAGCAGGTGTTTAAATAAATAAGACAGAGCTATAACAGGGTGTGTATATTATATTATAATAATCAGTTTCACAAACACCCATCAATAAACAACTTTACAAATAATGTTCTGAAATAATCACTTAAAGTCGAACTACTGAGCAGAAAATATCCTGTTACCTGAAGCGGCCCAAAAAAAATTATTTGTGGGGGCAGGCTTCCCCTCTCTGGACTGCGGTGCTGGGTTCCTCCGCGGCTCTGGACCGCGGTGCTGGGTTCCTCCGCGGCTCTGGACCGCGGTGCTGGGTTCCTCCGCGGCTCTGGACCGCGGTGCTGGGTTCCTCCGCGGCTCTGGATCGGACCTGTATAAAAACTTTAAACAACTTATGAAATCAGACTCAGACCATGTCCTGAGTCTCCCCCACTTCCTGAGTCTCCCCCACGTCCTGAGTCTCCTCCACATCCTGAGTCTCCCCCACGTCCTGAGTCTCCTCCCACGTCCTGAGTCTCCCCCACGTCCTGAGTCTCCCTCCATGTCCTGAGTCTCCCCCACTTCCTGAGTCTTCTCTCACGTCCTGAGTCTCCCCCACGTCCTGAGTCTCCCTCCATGTCCTGAGTCTCCCCCACGTCCTGAGTCTCCTCCACGTCCTGAGTCTCCCCCACGTCCTGAGTCTCCTCCCACGTCCTGAGTCTTCCCCACGTCCTGAGTCTCCTCCCACGTCCTGAGTCTCCCCCACGTCCTGAGTCTCCCCCACGTCCTGAGTCTCCCCCACGTCCTGAGTCTCCCTCCCACGTCCTGAGTCTCCCCCACGTCCTGAGTCTCCTCCCACGTCCTGAGTCTCCCCCACGTCCTGAGTCTCCCCCACGTCCTGAGTCTCCCTCCATGTCCTGAGTCTCCCCCACGTCCTGCAGTCTCCCTCCATGTCCTGAGTCTCCCCCCACTTCCTGAGTCTTCTCTCACGTCCTGAGTCTCCCCCCACGTCCTGAGTCTCCCTCCATGTCCTGAGTCTCCCCCACGTCCTGAATCTCCCCCACGTCCTGAGTCTCCCCCCCATGTCCTGAGTCTCCCCCACGTCCTGAATCTCCCCCACGTCCTGAATCTCCCCCACGTCCTGAGTCTCCCCCCATGTCCTGAGTCTCCCCCCTGTTGTGGTGTTGTTGGTGTTGTTGGTGTAAGTTGGTGTAATCTAAATACTGACTTATTCATCTAAATACTAGTCATAGAAACACTCACTCATTCATGTAAAAACTCTCTCATTCATCTCCACACTTACTCATTTATCTACTCACTCATTCACTTACACTCACTCATTCATCTATAAACTCACTAATTCAAATGTTTGTTATTTTCCTTCCATACTCACTTATTTATCTAAATACTTACTGTTGCACATCAACTCTCACTCATTCATTTCCACGCTCACTTATTAATCTAAATATTCACTAATTTATCTTGACACTCATTCGTTCACTTACACTCACTCATTCATCTACTCACCCATTCATCAATATACTTGCATGTGCGAGACAACAGAATCTGATATTCAAACAGAAAGACAGCAAGAGAGAGAGAGAGAGTGAGAGAGTGAACAAAGAGTGTGAAGGAGGGAGAGAGAGTGAACACAGAGAGAGAGAGAACAGGGGGAAAAGAGATGAGAGAGAGTGAACAGAAACAGACAGAGGGAGAGTGAACAGAAAAGGCGGAGGAGAAAGAGGGAGAGAGAGTGAACAGAGAGAAAGAGAGTAAACAGAGAGCCCAAGAGAGTGATCAGTAGGAGTGAACAGAGAGGGAGAGAGAGAGAGACAGAGATAAAGAGAGAGAGAGATAGTGATAGAGATCGAGAGTGAGTGAAAAGAGAGAGAGAGATGGAGATAGAAAGAGAGAGAGTGAGAGAGAGAGACAGAGATAGAGATGAGGTGAATGGAGAGAGAGAGAGAAAGTGAGTGAACAGAAAGAGAGAGGGAGATAAAGATAGAGATAGAGAGAGAGAGACGGAGATAGAGATGAGGTGAACAGAGAGAGAGAGTGTTTCATTTCATGTCTCTTTCAGTAACAGAGCAGCAGCATTTCTGACGAGAGGGAGAGAGACATAATAGAAGAACAGAGAGAGAGAGAGAGAGAGAGAGAGAGAGAGATCAACAGACAGAGGGGAAGCCAAGGCACTCCCCCTGCCCCCTCCACCTCTCTGGGGAAGAAGAGAAGATGACAAAAAGCAGGACGGAGAGAGAGTCAGACTGTTGAACAGAGCAGAGCGTCACCGCTCAGAGCAGAGGAAAACCAACGGAGAGAGAGAGAGAGAGAGAGAGAGAGAGAGAGAGAGAGGGGAGAACAGGACCTACTGATTTACAGAGGAAAAGAAAACGCGTGGGGGGAGACAGACAGACAGAGCGAGAGAGAGAGAGAGAGAGAGAGAGAGAGGAGGATAGAGAGAGAGAGAGAGAGGAGGATAGAGAAAGAGAGAGAGAGGAGGATAGAGAGAGAGAGAGAGAGAGAGAGGAGGATAGAGAGAGAGAGAGAGAGAGAGAGGAGGATAGAGAGAGAGAGAGAGAGAGGAGGATAGAGAGAGAGAGAGAGAGAGAGGAGGATAGAGAGAGAGAGAGAGAGAGAGAGAGAGAGGAGGATAGAGAGAGAGAGAGAGAGAGGAGGTTGAAGGAGAAAAGGAAGCGCATTTCTTCCGTGCGCGTCTTCTGAAGCCTGAGCTGGAATTTTTACTGGAAATTGCTGAAGAACCGAGGAACCCAGGAACCCAGGAACCGAGGAACCCAGGAACCCAGGAACCGAGGAACCCAGGAACCCAGGAACCGAGGAACCCAGGAACCCAGGAACCGAGGAGTAAAGCTGGAGGAACGCCGAGATACACAGAGCGACCCACATTACTGACAACATGAGGAGAGAGAGACCCTCAAACACAGGTACTGAACCCCTCTCACCCATTCACCATCACTCACTCACACTCACTCATTCACCATCACTCACTCTCTCACTATCACTCACACTCACTAACCATCACTTACACTCACTCATTCACCATCACTCACTCTCTCACACTCATTTACCATCACTCACACTCACTCACCATCACTCACTCACACTCACTCATTCACCATTACTCACTCTCTCGCACTCACTCACTATCACTCACACTCACTCACCATCACTCACCCACACTCACTCATTCACCATTACTCACTCTCTCACACTCACTCACACTCACTCACACTCACTCATTCACCATTACTCACTCACTATCACTCACACTCACTAACCATCACTTACTCACACTCACTTATTCACCATCACTCACTCACCATCGCTCTCACTCACTCATTCATTCACCATCACTCACTTCACTCACTCATTCACCATCACTCACTCTCTCACACTCACTTACCTTCACCATCACTGACCCACCATCACTCTCTCACACTCACTCACCATCACTTACCTTCACCATCACTAACCCACCATCACTCTCACACTCACTCACTCACCATCACTTACATTCCCTATCACTGACCCACCATCACTTTCTCACAATTACTCACTATCACTTACCTTCCATCACTCATCTTCACTTATTCACCATAACTTAACCTCACTATTATTCACTCATCATCACTCTCATTCATCATCCCTCAGTCAATCACATCCATTAACTCATTCACCACGTCACTCATCACTCACATCACTCATTCACTCACCGTCACTCTTACTCTAACACCATCACTCCTCTCCTTCACTCGCAAACCACTCAATTACTATCACTTATTTACTTCCATCACTCACTCACCATTCCTCACCTTTACTCTCACTTACCATCACTCATTCACCATCACCCTCACTTACCATCAATCACTCATTCACCATCTCTCAATTATTCACTACTCTAATTACTCACTACTCACCCTCACTCTCACACCATCACTCACTCATCATCCCACACTCATTCACCATCACCCATTCACTTCCATCAAATACTCACCATTCCTCACCTTTACTCAGTCGCCAGCCCTTATTCATTCACCATCACTCACTCAGCATTACGCCTTCAACATCACCCCCTCATTCAACTTTAGTCACTCACCCATTCACTAATTAACCTCCACACTCACTTCATTAATTTATTCACCTCTACAGTCACTTGTTTACCTCTTCATTCACTTAGTCGTCTCTACAGTCACTTGTTCACCTCTACATTCATTAATTCACCTATACATTTACTTACCTCTTCATTAATTCATTCACCTCCACAGTCACTTATTCACCTACACACTCACACACTTCTTCATTAATTCATTCACCTCCACAGTCACTTATTCACCTCCAAACTCACTCATTCACCTCCACACTCACTCACTTCTTTCTTAATTAATTTACCTCTACAGTCACTTGTTTACCTCCACAGTCACTTATTCACCTCTACATTCACTCATTCACCTCCACACTCACTTCGTCATCAATTCATTCACCTCTACAGTCACTTATTTACCTCTACATTCACTTGTTCATCTACACACACATTCACTTCTTCATTAATTCATTTACCTCTACAGTCACTTGTTCACCTCCACAGTCACTTATTCACCTCCAAACTCACTCATTCACCTCCACACTCACTCACTT
>CM038720.1:434513-442013 GCA_021613375.1 Megaleporinus macrocephalus | reverse complement strand
TTTAATAATAAAGTGAAAAAGCACTACGTACTCTATTAACACTTTAATATTTAATAATCAAGTGTAAAAGTACTACTTACTCTATTAATACTGATTAATATTTAATAATAAAGTGTAAAATCACTACTTACTCTATTAATACTGTGTAATATTTAATAAGAAAGTGTAAAAGCTCTACTTACTCTATTAATACTGTTTAATATTTCATAATAAAGTGTAAAAGCTCTATTTATTCTACTAATACTGTTTAATATTTCATAATAAAGTGTAAAAGCTCTATTTATTCTACTAATACTGTTTAATATTTAATAATAAAGTGTAAAAGCACTACTTACTCTATTAATACTGTTTAATATTTAATAATCAAGTGTAAAAGCTCTACTTACTCTATTATTACTGTGTAATATTCAATAATAAAGTGTAAAAGCACTACTTACTCTATTAATACTGTTTAATATTTAATAATAACATCTAAAAGCTCTACTTACTCTATCAATACTGTTTAATATTTAATAATCAAGTGTAAAAGCACTACTTACTCTATCAATACTCTTTAATATTTAATAATAAAGTGTAAAAGCTCTACTTACTCTATTAATACTGTTTATTATTTAATAATAAAGTGTAAAAGCACTACTTACTCTATCAATACTGTTTAATATTTAATAATAAAGTGTAAAAGCATTACTTACTCTATCAATACTCTTTAATATTTAATAATAAAGTGTAAAAGCTCTACTTACTCTATTAATACTGTTTATTATTTAATAATAAAGTGTAAAAGCACTACTTACTCTATTAATACTGTTTAATATTTAATAGTAAAGTGTAAAAGATCTACTTACTCTATTAATACTGTTTAATAGCGTAAGTAATGTTTAATATTTAATACTGTTTCATATTTAATAATAAAGTGTAAAAACTCTACTTACTCTATGAATACTGTTTAATATTTAATAATAAAGTGTAAAAGCACTACTTACTCTATTATTACTGTTTAATATTTAATAATAAAATGTAAAAGCTCTACTTACTCTATTAATACTGTTTAATATTTAATAATAAGGTGTAAAAGCACTACTTACTGTATTAATACAGTTTAATATTTAATAATCAAGTGTAAAAGCTCTACTTACTCTATTAATACTGTTTAATATTTAATAATAAAGTGTAAAAGCTCTACTTACTGTATTAATACTGTTTATTATTTAATAATAAAGTGTAAAAGCACTACTTACTCTATCAATACTGTTTACTATTTAATAATAAAGTGTAAAAGCACTACTTACTCTATTAATACTGTTTAATATTTAATAGTAAAGTGTAAAAGCTCTACTTACTCTATTAATACTGTTTAATAGAGTAAGTAATGTTTAATATTTAATACTGTTTCATATTTAATAATAAAGTGTAAAAACTCTACTTACTCTATGAATACTGTTTAATATTTAATAATAAAGTGTAAAAGCACTACTTACTCTATTATTACTGTTTAATATTTAATAATAAGGTGTAAAAGCTCTACTTACTCTATTAATACTGTTTAATATTTAATAATAAGGTGTAAAAGCTCTACTTACTCTATGAATACTGTTTAATATTTAATAATAAAGTGTAAAAGCACTACTTACTCTATTATTACAGTTTAATATTTAATAATCAAGTGTAAAAGCACTACTTACTCTATTATTACTGTTTAATATTTAATAATAAGGTGTAAAAGCTCTACTTACTCTATTAATACTGTTTAATATTTAATAATAAGGTGTAAAAGCTCTACTTACTCTATGAATACTGTTTAATATTTAATAATAAAGTGTAAAAGCACTACTTACTCTATTAATACTGTTTAATATTTAATAGTAAAGTGTAAAAGCTCTACTTACTCTATTAATACTGTTTAATAGAGTAAGTAATGTTTAATATTTAATACTGTTTCATATTTAATAATAAAGTCTAAAAACTCTACTTACTCTATGAATACTGTTTAATATTTAATAATAAAGTGTAAAAGCACTACTTACTCTATTATTACTGTTTAATATTTAATAATAAGGTGTAAAAGCTCTACTTACTCTATTAATACTGTTTAATATTTAATAATAAGGTGTAAAAGCTCTACTTACTCTATGAATACTGTTTAATATTTAATAATAAAGTGTAAAAGCACTACTTACTCTATTAATACTGTTTAATATTTAATAATAAAGTGTAAAAGCACTACTTACTCTATTAATACTGTTTAATATTTAAAGTGTAAAAGCACTACTTACTCTATTAATACTGTTTAATATTTAAAGTGTAAAAGCACTACAGGTGTTGTGAGGTTGTCAGTAATACAGAGGTCAGGTGGTGTGAGGTGGTCAGTGAGGTGGTATCAGTGTGTTGTTTAGATAAGATCTGATCTGGTAAGACGTTGTACACTTGTCAAGATGAACCCAGGTGTGTGACATACCTGTGGTGACATCAGAACTGATATCTTTCTGTACATGTACATGTACATTGTCTGCCTGTACTGTGTTGTGTTGTGCTGTCTGTCCGCACTTGTTTGTTTGTGTTGCACTTGTGTCTGTATGCACTGTCTATGGTGCACCATGGTCCTGGAGGAACGTTGTTTCGTTTCACTGTGTACTCTGTATGTAGTTGAAATGACAATAAAACCCACTTGACTTGAATAAAACTGTGCCTGTATATGTTTGATTCCCAGCTGGTGGTTCCGGAGTATTCCATCCATGGACTGTTCTGCCTGATGTTTATGTGTGCGGGGGAGTGGGTCACTCTGGGCCTCAACATTCCTCTGCTGTTCTACCACCTGTGGAGGTAAGAAGATTACTCCATCCACTAACACATCTATGTATCCTCCATTCACTTTATGTAGCTGCACCAGTGGGAGGCGCTCTGCTCCTTGTGGTGAAAGTGTTTACTTGACTGTGATTACTTTATTACTTCATTTTGAATGCTGAGCTCTCTGGTCCTGGCTAAAAGTGTTTACACTACTACTCACTAACGTACACTAGCTTACACTACCACTCACTACAGTACACTAGCTTACACTACCACTTATTACCGTGCACTACCAAACACTACCAATCACTACCGTACACTACCGTACGCTACCATACACCACCGTACACTACCGTACATTATCACTCACTACTGAACACTAGCGTACACTACCACTCACTACCATACACTTCCACTCACTACCATACACTACCATACACTAGTGTACACTACCACTCACTATCGTACACCAGATTACACTACCACTCACTGCCATACACTAGCGTACACTACCACTCACTACTGTACACTAGCTTACACTACCACTCACCACTGTACACTAGCTTACACTACCACTCACCACTGTACACTCCTTTACACAACCACTCACCACTGTACACTCCTTTACACAACCACACTGGAGTTCATGTGTGTGATTCACCTGCAGGTTTTTTCACCGACCCGCAGACGGGTCAGAGGTCATGTACGATCCGGTCAGCGTAATGAACGCAGACATCCTGAACTACTGCCAAAAAGAGTCCTGGTGCAAACTGGGCTTCTACCTGCTCTCCTTCTTCTACTACCTGTACAGGTAACACCTGCACAACTGCTCACACTCACCCTGTCATTGATCTCTCACACTGTTAATCATTAACTATCAATAACCACCAATAAGAGCTAGCATAACCTCAAACACACTGTCCGGCCAGGAGATCTCTGTTTATGTAAATGAGTCAGTAAATAAGAGGCTCTGATTGGACGTAAATATGTAAAGAAGAGGCTCTGATTGGACAATTACTGCGGGGATGAATGAGTTTCAGCTGGTATCAGTTCTTTCTCCTCTAACTGATACAGTGAGCAGCTCCTCATTCCTTAAACCACCGTGTAGGAGAACCTGTGTATCCCAGTCAGGAGAAACATCTCACTGTGTTCCAGAAGATCAGATTAGTGTCGAGCTTCCAGCAAAGAAAACCAGTAAGGAGCATCTGGACTGGAACTGGGTTCAGAACTGACCAGCACATCATTAAGACCTGGAAGGAGAACCCCAACCTCACCTGGAGATACTTAAACTCCTGGTGGAGGTAGAACTGGCCAGTAGAGTCACAACTGTGTTTAACAGTGAAGATCATCTCCACATCATGTTCTGACCCTGCTGATGGACATCTGCTCTCCTTTCTGTTTTCAGTATGGTGTACGCGTTGGTCAGCTTCTAAGGGACGAGTCCTGCTGAAGAACAGACAAGAAGAGAAAGAACGAAAGAACGTCCTGCAAAGGAAACGATAACTCCAGCCCTCCTCTCCCTCATCCTCCTGCTTCTCCAGCTTCAGTTCCACCACGAGAGGAACAACTGAGGAACCAATAAACACACACACACACAGAGCCCGAGACCAAGGAAATACTCACTCACAGCATTCACAGAACGAGAGGAGGAGAGGAGGATAGGAGGAGGAGAGAGCGAGAGATAGAGAGAGAGAAACAGAGAGGGGGGGAAAGAGAGGTGGAGAGAGAGAGATAGAGGTATAGAGGTCTCCACTAGAGGTGTAGAGAGGTGGAGAGGTGTAGAAAGGTGGAGAGGTGGAGAGATAGAGGTGAAGAGGTGGAGAGAGAGACAGAGATAGAGGGAGAGAGAGAGAGAGAGGGAGAGAGAGAGGTGGAGAGGGAGAGAGGGAGAGAGAGAGGGAGGTGTAGAGGTGGAGAGATAGAGGTGTAGAGAGAGAGGGAGGTGTAGAGAGGTGGAGAGGGAGGTGTAGAGGTGGAGAGGTGGAGAGGGAGGTGTAGAGAGAGAGGGAGGTGGAGAGAGGTGGAGAGGGAGGTGGAGAGAGGTGGAGAGGGAGGTGTAGAGAGGTGGAGAGGGAGGTGTAGAGAGGTGTAGAGAGAGAGGGAGGTGTAGAGAGGTGGATAGGGAGGTGTAGAGAGGTGGAGAGGGAGGTGTAGAGGTGGAGAGGGAGGTGCAGAGAGGTGTAGAGAGGTGGAGAGGGAGGTGTAGAGAGGTGGAGAGGGAGGTGTAGAGAGGTGGAGAGGGAGGTGTAGAGGTGGAGAGGGAGGTGCAGAGAGGTGTAGAGAGAGAGGGAGGTGTAGAGAGGTGGAGAGGGAGGTGTAGAGAGGTGGAGAGGGAGGTGTAGAGGTAGAGAGGGAGAGAGGGAGGTGTAGAGAGAGAGGGAGGTGTAGAGAGAGAGGGAAGTGTAGAGAGGTGGAGAGGGAGATGTAGAGAGGTGGAGCGGGAGGTGTAGAGAGGTGGAGAGGGAGGTGTAGAGAGGTGGAGAGGGAGATGTAGAGAGGTGGAGAGGGAGGTGGAGAGGGAGGTGTAGAGAGGTGGAGAGAGAGAGGGAGGTGTAGAGAGGTGTAGAGAGAGAGGGAGGTGTAGAGAGGTGGAGAGGGAGGTGTAGAGAGGTGGAGAGAGAGAGGGAAGTGTAGAGAGGTGGAGAGGGAGATGTAGAGAGGTGGAGCGGGAGGTGTAGAGAGGTGGAGAGGGAGGTGTAGAGAGGTGGAGAGGGAGATGTAGAGAGGTGGAGAGGGAGGTGGAGAGGGAGGTGTAGAGAGGTGTAGAGAGAGAGGGAGGTGTAGAGAGGTGGAGCGGGAGGTGTAGAGAGGTGGAGAGGGAGGTGTAGAGAGGTGGAGAGGGATGTGGAGAGGCTCCAGCAGCAGTGATGTTCTGTAATAGAGTTTATTCTTTAAGGGCTGCTGAACGTTGCTGCTGCCCGGAGCGACTCGGCGATCCTGAAGCTCCGCGATGAGATTTAAATTCTTAACTTTAGAAAAATTAGCCTCTTTGATTTTCCGATCTAGGAATTCCGATTACTTTATGTCATGAAGTCCTTCCGTGTGTGAAGCTCTGAAGGAACGTTGTGGAGTTCGAGTTCTAGATTTGGGTTCGTGAGTCTTTGTGCTAGATTATTTTAACGCTGGTAGGAATCGAGTATCGGTGTGTTTAGCTCAGTGCTTGTATTTCAGGGTAGTTCTTCTAGTGTCCTTACGATAAACACCAGAAACACTGCTGCACAGACAGCCGACACACACACCGCCATGTTTACAAACCGAGACCAATGAGACGAGACCGCCGGGCCGGACCAGCCGCAGGACCTGCGGACCGTCTCCGGGGACGGACGGTGATAACTGTGTTTCAGCGCGCGGTTCAGGCTGAGCAGCCTTACAGAAAAGCAAACGCCTCCGTAACACTGTGGGGACCCGACCCAGCCGGACGGGCAGGAGGACCTCCTGGATCTTCTGGAACGATGCTGTGGAGAGACGGCGCTGAGCCGTTGAGCACTTTACTGGTGCGGTGATGAACAGTGGCGATGGACATGATGTTGCAGTGATGATGAGAGTGTGGACGATGGTGATATTAAAGCGATAGTTCGGAACAGACGTTCACGCTTACCCCTAAACGTGGTCCAGAGGAGTTCGGAGTCTGAAGCTTGCTCCACAGTGGTGAGGCTGCTGTAGAGGCAGAGCTGAGCGAGAGTCAGTCCCAGGTTTTACACGTTGATCTAACAAAGTGATCCAGCGGGAATGTGTTTGTTGGTAAAAGTTGGTGAAGCTCTGCTTTCAGAAACCTCCTGGAGCAGCCTTGAGGGCTTCTTGGCCCATTTCTCCTCACCGAACCGCTTCAACTCTGATATTTTGGTGGACGTTCTTGTAAAAACTGCTCCCTGTCGTTCTGCCTCATCGGTCCTGTCCGGATTTTGAGTCGGCCATTCCAAACTGCAGAAGTGCTTCTTTCTCAGTCTTTTCGTCAGCCTGCTGTTTTCAGGGTTGTCCTACAGGATGACCCTCCGTTGAGGTTCAGTGCACAGAAATGTTCTAACGTTCTCTTTTAGAACATCTCGATACAATCCGGAATTCACAGCTTCATTAAATACAGGCAGGCTGTTCTGGTCCAATATCCCAAACTGTGATACTGCCACCGCCATGTTTCACAGACGTTATTCATCAGCCAGTGTAGAGACCTGCTGGTCCTTAGATGTTCCCCTGAGATTCTCTGTGATCTTACTGAATGTTCTACACTTTGGAGTGGTTTCTGTTGGATGAGCACTCCAGGGTAGAGTAACAGTGACACCACAGTGGAGTTACCAGACTGAACATTCCAGAGCTTCACATACTTTACCAACAAAGGTGTTCAACGCTGGATCACTTTCTTCAACAGACAGATAAAGAACGATAGAAGATCTGATCATATTTTAATTCACATCTGTGTAGAAATTCATAAAACACGTTTAAGAGCAGGGTGGAGAAGGGTGGGTGGAGTGAGGATCAAGGTGAAGAAGGGTGGGTGGAGTGAGGATCAGGGTGGAGAAGGGTGGGTGGAGTGAGGAGCAGGGTGGAGAAGAGTGGGTGGAGTTGATTGGTGGTAATAATAGGGTTTTATGTTCTGTTAATTGATTAATGAGAATAATTAGTTAATGATTATTCTCAGTGATTGGTTAACGAGGTGCTGATCCGTGTGGTTGGGGGAGAAGTGGAGAACTATCAGAACTATCGCTTTAATGAGGATATTGA
>CM038720.1:429513-432013 GCA_021613375.1 Megaleporinus macrocephalus | reverse complement strand
AGTGATGTGGAGAGAGTAATGCAGAGAGTGTGATATAGAGAGTGTGATGTAGAGATAGTGATGTAGAGAGGTATATAGAGAGTGATGTGAAGAGGGTGATGTAGAGAGTGTAATGTAGAGAGTGTGATGTAGAGATAGTGATAGAGATGTAGAGAAAGTGATGTAGAGAGAGGTATAGAGAGAGTGATGAGGAGAGAGTAATGTAGAGAGAGTGATGTAGGGAAAGGTAAAGAGAGAGTGATGTGGAGAGAGTGATGTAGAGAGAGGTATAGAGAGAGTGATGTGGAGAGAGTAATGTAAAGAGTGTGATGTAGAGACAGCAAGAAAGACAACCTGACAATCTGTCTTATACCTTCAGCATCTCCATGGCAACCAAATAGTGTTAGATGTATATTGAATCTTTCTCACTCTGTCTCACACTCTCTCAACACATCTATACGTATGCCACTCCTTACATACATATCTCCATATATATACAGCTCTCTCTATATATTCTCTTCTATATATACATATCTCCCTATATATACAGCTCCCTCTATATATTCTCTTCTATATATACATATCTCCCTATATATACAGCTCCCTCTATATATTCTCTTCTATATATACATATCTCCCTATATATACAGCTCCCTCTATATATTCTCTTCTATATATACATATCTCCCTATATATACAGCTCCCTCTATATATTCTCTTCTATATATACATATCTCCCTATATATACAGCTCCCTCTATATATTCTCTTCTATATATACATATCTCCCTATATATACAGCTCCCTCTATATATTCTCTTCTATATATACATATCTCCCTATATATACAGCTCCCTCTATATATTCTCTTCTATATATACATATCTCCCTATATATACAGCTCCCTCTATATATTCTCTTCTATATATACATATCTCCCTATATATACAGCTCCCTCTATATATTCTCTTCTATATATACATATCTACCTATATATACAGCTCCCTCTATATATTCTCTTCTATATATACATATCTTCATATATATACAGCTCTCTCTATGTATTCTCTTCTATATATACATATCTCCCTATATATACAGCTCCCTCTATATATTCTCTTCTATATATACATATCTTCATATATATACAGCTCTCTCTATATATTCTCTTCTATATATACATATCTTCATATATATACAGCTCTCTCTATATATTCTCTTCTATATATACATATCTCCATATATATACAGCTCCCTCTATATATTCTCTTCTATATATACATATCTTCATATATATACAGCTCTCTCTATATATTCTCTTCTATATATACATATCTCCATATATATACCGCTCCCTCTATATATTCTCTTCTATATATACATATCTCCCTATATATACAGCTCCCTCTATATATTCTCTTCTATATATACATATCTTCATATATATACAGCTCTCTCTATATATTCTCTTCTATATATACATATCTCCATATATATACAGCTCCCTCTATATATTCTCTTCTATATATACATATCTCCCTATATATACAGCTCCCTCTATATATTCTCTTCTATATATACATATCTCCCTATATATACAGCTCCCTCTATATATTCTCTTCTATATATACATATCTTCATATATATACAGCTCTCTCTATATATTCTCTTCTATATATACATATCTCCATATATATACAGCTCCCTCTATATATTCTCTTCTATATATACATATCTCCCTATATATACAGCTCCCTCTATATATTCTCTTCTATATATACATATCTCCCTATATATACAGCTCCCTCTATATATTCTCTTCTATATATACATATCTCCCTATATATACAGCTCCCTCTATATATTCTCTTCTATATATACATATCTCCCTATATATACAGCTCCCTCTATATATTCTCTTCTATATATACATATCTCCCTATATATACAGCTCCCTCTATATATTCTCTTCTATATATACATATCTCCCTATATATACAGCTCCCTCTATATATTCTCTTCTATATATACATATCTCCCTATATATACAGCTCCCTCTATATATTCTCTTCTATATATACATATCTCCCTATATATACAGCTCCCTCTATATATTCTCTTCTATATATACATATCTCCCTATATATACAGCTCCCTCTATATATTCTCTTCTATATATACATATCTCCATATATATACAGCTCTCTCTATATATTCTCTTCTATATATACATATCTCCCTATATATACAGCTCCCTCTATATATTCTCTTCTATATATACATATCTCCCTATATATACAGCTCCCTCTATATATTCCCTTCTATATATACATATCTCCCTATATATACAGCTCCCTCTATATATTCTCTTCTATATATACATATCTCCCTATATATACAGCTCCCTCTATATATTCTCTTCTATATATACATATCTCCCTATATATACAGCTCCCTCTATATATTCTCTTCTATATATACATATCTCCCTATATATACAGCTCCCTCTATATATTCTCTTC
>CM038720.1:422013-424513 GCA_021613375.1 Megaleporinus macrocephalus | reverse complement strand
TACGGTTCTGAATACTGAACTCTATTACACTATATAACAGCGTTATTACAGGTTTACGGTTCTGAGTACTGAACTCTCACTAGTACACTATATAACAGCGTTATTACAGGTTTACGGTTCTGAGTACTGAACTCTCACTATTACACTATATAACAGCGTTATTACAGGTTTACGGTTCTGAGTACTGAACTCTCACTAGTATACTATATAACAGCGTTATTACAGGTTTACGGTTCTGAGTACTGAACTCTCATTATTACACTATATAACAGTGTTATTACAGGTTTACGGTTCTGAGTACTGAACTCTCACTAGTACACTATATAACAGCGTTATTACAGGTTTACGGTTCTGAGTACTGAACTCTCATTATTACACTATATAACAGCGTTATTACAGGTTTACGGTTCTGAGTACTGAACTCTCATTATTACACTATATAACAGCGTTATTACAGGTTTACAGTTCTGAGTACTGAACTCTCACTAGTATACTATATAACAGCGTTATTACAGGTTTACAGTTCTGAGTACTGAACTCTCATTATTACACTATATAACAGCGTTATTACAGGTTTACGGTTCTGAGTACTGAACTCTCACAATTACACTATATAACAGTGTTATTACAGGTTTACGGTTCTGAATACTAAACTCTATTACACTATATAACAGCGTTATTACAGGTTTACGGTTCTGAGTACTGAACTCTCACTAGTACACTATATAACAGCGTTATTACAGGTTTACGGTTCTGAGTACTGAACTCTCACTATTACACTATATAACAGCGTTATTACAGATTTACGGTTCTGAGTACTGAACTCTCACTATTACATTATATAACAGCGTTATTACAGGTTTACGGTTCTGAGTACTGAACTCTCACTAGTACACTATATAACAGCGTTATTACAGGTTTACGGTTCTAAGTACTGAACTCTCACTATTACACTATATAACAGCGTTATTACAGGTTTACGGTTCTAAGTACTGAACTCTCACTATTACACTATATAACAGCGTTATTACAGGTTTACGGTTCTGAGTACTGAACTCTCACTAGTACACTATATAACAGCGTTATTACAGGTTTACAGTTCTGAATACAGAACTCTATTACATTATATAACAGTGTTATTACAGGTTTACAATTCTGAATACAGAACTCTATTACACTATATAACAGTGTTATTACAGGTTTACAGTTCTGAGTACTGAACTCTCACTAGTACACTATATAACAGCGTTATTACAGGTTTACAGTTCTGAGTACTAACTCTCACTAGTACACTATATAACAGTGTTATTACTTGCAGAAAGGTTGTAAGCAGGAGTGATGGTGGTGTGTTTGGTGATTCTCTGAGATGGTTAGATGTTCTCTGATGATCAGGAACACGGGGAGGTCGTTGATGATGGGAGGAGGTGCTGTGGTGATCAGTGTGAGTGTGTGAAGGAGGCGTGGTGAGGAGTTACTGTGTGAACTCTATTAAATCCTCTGCTGTTTTAATGGGCTGCCGGAATTTTGGCCTCCGGACGGAAATGATTATGAATTCCGGCCAGAATTCACGCCGCACAACCTGAATCACTCCGTCAATAACCACACTTTCACACCCCCCACACGCCCACCCCCACCCCCCGTCTCTCTCTCTGCTCTACAGTAACACTTGCAGATGCCCAGTTCTGTTGCCATGACACCCGTTTTTTCCCAAAGGTGCAGCGCCGATCATCGGAGGAAACATCCTTACGCGTGTGTGAGTCTGTTCAAACACACCAACACATACACACACAAACACACACACCAACACACAAAAACACCAACACACCAACACATACACACACAAACACACACACTGATACACACAAAACACACCAACACACACCAACACACAAACACACCAACACACACACAAACACACACAAACACACCAACACACACACACAAACACACCAAAACACACAAACACACAAACACACCAACACACACAAACACACACCAACACATACACACAAAAACACACACACTGATACACACAAAACACACCAACACACAAACACATACACACACACCAACACACAAAAACACCAACACACCAACACATACACACACAAACACACACAAACACACCAACACACACACAAACACACCAACACACAAACACACACACCAACACATACACACACCAACACACACCAACACACAAACACACCAACACACACACAAACACACACAAACACACCAACACACACACACAAACACACCAAAACACACAAACACACAAACACACCAAAACACACAAACACACACCAACACATACACACACAAACACACACACTGATACACACAAAACACACCAACACACAAACACATACACACACAAACAAACCAACACACAAACACACACACAAACACACCAACACACCAACACACACACCAACACATACACACACCAACACACACCAACACACAAACACACAAACACACGAACACACACACAAAC
>CM038720.1:342013-414513 GCA_021613375.1 Megaleporinus macrocephalus | reverse complement strand
TAAATACTGAATTAATACTTAATAAATACTAAATAAATACTAAATAAATACTGAATTAATACTGAATAAATACTGAATAAATACTGAATTAATACTGAATTAATACTAAATTAATACTGAATAAATACTGAATTCATACTGAATTAATACTAAATTAATACTGAATAAATACTGAATTAATACTGAATTAATACTAAATTAATACTGAATAAATACTGAATATATACTGAATTAATACTAAATTAATACTGAATAAATACTGAATTAATACTGAATTAATACAGTATATGTTAACTCTTATGACCAAAGAACCTGCACCTGTATTAGCTCAGTGCTAACGTGCTAATAGAACAGTGGGATGTATGTTCTGTTCATTGAGAACCTGCAGAACAATAAACACGTAACACTACATACTCAGCTACAGAACCGAACAGTCCCGTACCGGCTCGAAGGGAGAACCATGAACACACGGGTTCTCTTCGTGTTCTGATATGTTCTCCTCTGTGAAGGTCACGTGGGGTCAGGAGGAGAAACGTGTCTGTCGACCTTCAGACGGTAATAAAGTCCGGAGTTTGTTCTGTGAGTCATTAAAGCCGTAAAGCTGCGGACTGAGCGGCGCTGACCGGGAACGCTCTGCTGCGGCTGCGGCTCTCCGGCTGGCACGTTATCAGCACTCAGGCCCCCCCCCCCCCCTTTCCAGCCCACCCACACATACAGGTGAGATCCAGATGAGCATGTAATAAAGCCGCAGGATCACTTGGAGGTTTAGCGCCATCTGGCTGCATTTGATGGAACCGCACTGTTTGGTAATGTGATGGTGAAAGACCCCGCAGCAGGTCAGCCTGTGAGAGTCGGGGGGCTTGTTGGTCTCTCCTCAGTGGTCAGTGGGAGTAGCCGGTGCCGTCGGGGGAGGAGTAGAGCAGAGAGCAACGAAGACTTTATAGTAATCGAGAGTTCATTAATCGTGAAAACGTGACCGCAGGTGAACACGCTGACTCACACTGGAGTATGATGACCAGTAGTCTGATAAGCTGGGGTCTGATGACCAGTAGTCTGATAAGCTGGGGTCTGATGACCAGTAGTCTGATGAGCTGGAGTATGATGACCAGTAGTCTGATAAGCTGGGGTCTGATGACCAGTAGTCTGATGACCAGTAGTCTGATAAGCTGGAGTATGATGACCAGTAGTCTGATGACCAGTAGTCTGATAAGCTGAAGTATGATGACCAGTAGTCTGATAAGCTGGGGTCTGATGACCAGTAGTCTGATGACCAGTAGTCTGATAAGCTGGAGTATGATGACCAGTAGTCTGATGACCAGTAGTCTGATAAGCTGGAGTATGATGACCAGTAGTCTGATGACCAGTAGTCTGATAAGCTGGAGTATGATGACCAGTAGTCTGATGAGCTGGGGTCTGATGACCAGTAGTCTGATGAGCTGGGGTCTGATGACCAGTAGTCTGATGAGCTGGGGTCTGATGACCAGTAGTCTGATAAGCTAGGGTCTGATGACCAGTAGTCTGATGAGCTGGGGTCTGATGACCAGTAGTCTGATGACCAGTAGTCTGATAAGCTGGAGTCTGATGACCAGTAGTCTGATAAGCTGGGGTCTGATGACCAGTAGTCTGATAAGCTGGGGTCTGATGACCAGTAGTCTGATGACCAGTAGTCTGATAAGCTGGAGTATGATGACCAGTAGTCTGATGACCAGTAGTCTGATAAGCTGGAGTATGATGACCAGTAGTCTGATGAGCTGGGGTCTGATGACCAGTAGTCTGATGACCAGTAGTCTGATAAGCTGGAGTATGATGACCAGTAGTCTGATAAGCTGGGGTCTGATGACCAGTAGTCTGATGAGCTGGAGTATGATGACCAGTAGTCTGATGAGCTGGGGTCTGATGACCAGTAGTCTGATGACCAGTAGTCTGATAAGCTGGAG
The DNA here is from genome assembly GCA_021613375.1 of Megaleporinus macrocephalus. Taxonomy (NCBI): domain Eukaryota; kingdom Metazoa; phylum Chordata; class Actinopteri; order Characiformes; family Anostomidae; genus Megaleporinus; species Megaleporinus macrocephalus. The sequence goes on along the minus strand of CM038720.1, from coordinate 412,576 downwards.
TATGATGACCAGTAGTCTGATAAGCTGGGGTCTGATGACCAGTAGTCTGATGAGCTGGAGTATGATGACCAGTAGTCTGATGAGCTGGGGTCTGATGATAGACAGAAGCTATAAGTATTTATACTCTTCTGGTGTTGAAACTGAGTTCAGCTGCAGTGAGTGTGAGATTAATTAATTAATACTGTCTGCTCTAATAAACACTCAGATCCTGAACACGAAGCAGTTCGAGCAGAAAGAGGCTCGAGACGTTTTGAGGATTTTCTGGAATTCTGGAATTCTGGAATTCTGGAATGTCTCCTGCTGTTCAGGGAAACATCGCCACCTGCCGGCCTCCTGTCTGACCAGCACAGTCCAGAAACGGTTGTATAATGACAGACACCCATAATGCACTGCGCTAACTCCACCTGTATTGTGGCAGGCCCCGCCCCTCGGCCTGCACGTAAGCCAATCGCAGCGCAGGAGACCGGATACGGGTGTGAAAGGCGGCGAGACGCGCTCAGGTTAATGGAGTTACAGTAGTTGGTCCATCATGAGCTCCACGAGGACCGTACTGGCCGGTGTAGCGGTCATCGCTGCTTTAGCAACCGGGGTCGGGATGTGGAACACCGTCGCTCCCGGACAGGAGAGAAAGAGAGAAATACTGAAGGTAACAAACACAAATAAGGTCACTGCGTGTCCAGTCCCCGCGTGCAGCAGCTCACACTGACAAATCAATCATTAATATGATCAATAATCACTTTCGTCACCATCTAAGAGTGAGTTCAGTTCAGTGGAGCTGCAGTAACAGTAAATATTCTTGCACTGCTCTACTGAGCGTTCCCTACCGGGTTACAGGGGAACTCCACCCATCTAACAAAATTACAACAACACAAAGTGATGTTTACAGTGGTGGTGGTGATGGTGTTTACAGTGGTGGTGGTGATGGTGTTTACAGTGGTGGTGGTGATGGTGTTTACAGTGGTGGTGGTGATGGTGTTTACAGTGGTGGTGGTGATAGTGTTTACAGTGGTGGTGGTGATGGTGTTTACAGTGGTGGTGGTGATAGTGTTTACAGTGGTGGTGGTGGTGATGGTGTTTACAGTGGTGGTGATGGTGTTTACAGTGGTGGTGGTGGTGTTTACAGTGGTGGTGGTGATGTTTACAGTGGTGGTGGTGATGGTGTTTACAGTGGTGGTGGTGTTTACAGTGGTGATGATGGTGTTTACAGTGGTGGTGATGGTGTTCACAGTGATGGTGTTTACAGTGGTGGTGATGGTGTTTATGGTGGTGGTGATGGTGTTTATGGTGGTGATGGTGTTTGCAGTGGCGGTGGTGATGTTTACAGTGGTGGTGATGGTGTTTACAGTGGTGGTGGTGGTGTTTACAGTGGTGGTGATGGTGTTTACAGTGGTGGTGGTGGTGTTTACAGTGGTGGTGATGGTATTTACAGTGGTGGTGATGATGTTTACAGTGGTGGTGATGATGTTTACAGTGGTGGTGATGGTGTTTACAGTGGTGGTGATGGTAACCAGGGGTCTCCATGTCTACCACACCCTTAAACACATTGTATTTACTATGAAACCCACCAGTGAAGCTACACGTGTCTTCTGAGTTTATCTGGATGTTGATGGTAAAATGTGGAAGATCTGAAAATACTAGGTTTTCTTTGGGGACTATTTGAACCTCACAGCGTCCTGCATGTATCCCTCCACCATGAATGGAGTTTAAGACTGAGATCTTCTCTAAACTATCATAAACAGCGTCTCAGAATCAGACAGTGTATTTATAACATCTACTGTAAGAACTTTCTGTGAGGAGCTTTTAGAGGTGGATGTCTGGTTCCATTCACCCCAACACTTTTCACCAAACCCACAGTGATTACATTGTAAACAGTAATTTATGGGGTATTTATATTTATTTAAGTAGTGTAGGGTTTATTAGTGATTATGAGACTCTATAATACTGGAGCTCAGTTGGATGGAGGACTGTCCAGTAAGCAGGTCTCTGACCTCTGACACTTCTGTTGATGGACAGACGTGAAGAAGAGGTTCTCTGGCTGTTCCGTTAACAGTGTGATATTTTTTACTCAACAGCAGCTGCCCGAGGCGAATCCAGCGCGGATGGATGAGAGCAGGAGGAGAAACGCTCTGATGATGCAGGTCCTGAAAGAAGCAGCAGAGACCAACGAAAACCTGGCTCGAGGCCAGAAATAAATAAAAAACAGAAGATCCATCGTGGAAAAAAACTGAACTTGAGGAATCTGACCCTGTTGGTCATCTCCACATCTGCTGACCTTCAGCCTTAACATATCTCCACGCCTGTTGGCTACAGAGTAAACAGAGGCTGTAATTACAGACTCTTTAATTAATATCTCAGTAAAAACAGATGATGAGCTTCAAAAATGGCTGTAATATGTTTGTGGAACCCGTGAATCTGTGTATGGAGACGTTATGATTGTTGGTTAAACTGAAAACTGACAGTTGGTAAACGGACTGTAAATTAATGTAAACTTTATGATTCAATAAAACTCTATGTTTAATTTTGATACAGTTTTTACTGTATATTATGTATTATTATCATAAGTGTATTATACATTTATTTGAGCTACATAACCTTCTGATTAATTCCAGACAGAGATCTGCGAGAAGTGATTAGAGAACTTTCTTTTTAACTTTATATTTAATAATTTTTCAGAATTTTTTTTTTGGCTACTAGTTAAATTCTGCGCAGACTCTGCGCGCTGCTGACGCGCCCATGCACAGGAAGTAGTTTAGCGATTCCGGTGTGTGAAGGTCAAATAGTAAAAACGGCGACCGCGCGAGGCTCGTTTCTTCTCCAAATATATTTATTTTTAAAAACAACAAAAATTTATTTTCAGATTATTAAGATCATCTGAGTGAAATTTCTATATAAAGTAATAATTAAAATCTATTAGCGCCGTAAAGTCTGAGAAGTGCCCGGATGCTGCAGTGACTCCAGCGCGGTGAGAGAATAATAATAATAATAATAATAATAATAATAATAATAATAATAAAATATGGTTATTAAACAGTTTTTGATTCCACCTTAAATGCTGAAGCGGTTATTAATACATGGTGGAAAGGAGAAATGTGAATGTGAAGAATTTGAAGAATAAATTAATTTTAAACACATTTTAAATTTATTCCTCAACAATTTTGTGCACGTTTTAAACAAACAGTCACATAAACTCGACCTGCAGTTCACTGTGAGTCCAATTCGCCTTCAAACACAACCATTAAACACTTAACAGACCTTTAACTCCTGCACTGAGGCGATAATCTTAAAACCTCATTTTTCTGGAGAATCAGCTCCAGATTTAGAGAAAAGTTAGATTTTATGTTTAGCACTTTGGTCAACTCGTACATCTTACTGCCTCGACTTTCAGACAGTCCTGTAATTTACGACTCTGTTCCTGAAAGTAGTGAGAGTTTGTTGGTTATCTCAGATTTAAACACCTAAATCTAAACGTGTTTGTTATTTCTTAATATTAAAATATAATAATAAATAAATAAATATGTAATCTCTCAGACGGCCTGTATGGAGTTCGGATCAGTGCATGCTTTAAGACTTTCTGCTGTGTTTACAGTGTGGCCACTTTATCTGAAACGCTGGGGATTCATCAATCGCTCCTCAATGTCCGCACCACCTGTTCCAGCTTCTCCTCCAGCTTCTCCTCCAGCTTCTCCTCCAGCTTCTCCTCTGGCTCCCACGTCCTTTAAGAGCTGCTGGAGCTGTCGGCTCCTCTCCGGTTCTGCTTTGCTCCTCTCTGCAGGCTTCGTGTACCAGGCGGCCCGGAAGACGATGCGGCTCGGAGGACCCACGTCTATGGGCACTGTGGCCCAGATCGTCTTCGCCTCAGGTCAGAACCGGGTTCTGCTCGTCTGTTAGTGCGCGAGAGCTTCAGCAGGTGACTGATAACAGGTGCTGTGTTCCTCTGCAGGTCTGGCCGCGTGGGGCTTGGTGGTCATCCTGGATCCGGTCGGGAAGACCGCCGGGAAGACCGCTGACCCGTGAGCAGCGCAGAGGTTGTGAGATGTTGACGGACAATAAAAACCCAAACACTGTAATAAAGTTCTGAAGTAGTGACTTTATTCTGGTTCTGAATCTGACAGAAACAGAACTCTGCCCCCTGCTGGCCGCTGGCCGCCGGTGGTTTACGAGTTGGCGTTCGGTCCCTTCTTCTTACCGAACGTTGGAACGACGTTGACGAAGCGGCGGTTGTACTGAATCCTCCTCTTCGCTCGGCCGGTCTTCTTCTTCCTCTTCTCCTGTTTGTCCACCTGCAGGGGGTCCGCAGTGACCACCGGTGTTTACAGTCGTGTAGTTTTTATTTATTTATAAACACACTAAAGACTGCAGCATGTTTATAAATAAATAAAAACTACACGACTGTGTTTTCTCCGGTGAGTAAACAGTGTGTAGTTGTGTTTCTCTGTAGAGGAACTTGTTTACACTTATTTACAGGGACATGGGGAAGTGAGGGGGCTGCTGGGGGGTGCTGAGTGGGGGTGCTGAGTGGAGTGGTTGGGTTTGGTAGGGTGTTAAAGGGTGCTGGGGGAGGTGTTGAGAGAGGGTGTTGAGGTTGGGGGGGGGGGGGGTGTTGAGGTTGGGGGGGGGGGGGGGGGGTGTTGGGGTCTGCAGTGCCCCCTGATTTCAAGAGTAAAACTGCTAAAACTAATATATAAATATATATAATATATAAAAAACTATAGAAAGTTCTGAACAGTAAAACAAACTGAACACAATGAAGACCTGTGAGTTTGAGTGTGTATGTGAGTGTGTATGGGGTGAGAGTGTGTGTATGTGAGTGTGTGTACATGTGAGTGTGTTTATGTGTGTATGTGAGTGTGTGTACATGTGAGTGTGTTTGTGTGTGAGTTTGAGTGTGTGTATGGGGTGAGAATGTGTGTGTGTGTATGGGGTGAGAGTGTGTGTGTGAGTTTGAGTGTGTGTATATGTGAGTGTGTATGGGGTAAGTGTGTGTGTGTGTATGTGAGTGTGTGTATATGGGAGTGTGTGTGTATATCTGAGTGTGTATGGGGTGAGAGTGTGAGTTTGAGTGTGTGTATATGTGAGTGTGTATGGGGTGAGTGTGTGTGTGTGTGAGAATGTGTGTATGTGAGTGTGTGTATATGGGAGTGTGTGTGTATATCTGAGTGTGTATGGGGTGAGAGTGTGTGTATGTGAGTGTGTGTATGTGTGTGAGTTTGAGTGTGTGTATATGTGAGTGTGTATGGGGTGAGAATGTGTATATGTGAGTGTGTGTGTGTGTGAGTTTGAGTGTGTGTATATGTGAGTGTGTATGGGGTGAGAGTGTGTGTGTGTGTTTGAGAATGTGTGTATGTGAGTGTGTGTATATGTGAGTGTGTATGGGGTGAGTGTGGGTAAGTGAACAGTTAATGGTTAAAAGTGCACATTTAAAACGTTAATGTAACGTAAAGATAACGTACCTTCGGCGTCTGTCCTTTGACTTTACCGGCTCTGGCCAGAGAACCGTGGACTTTACCTGCGGGTCAGGTTTATTATTAATATTTATTATTAATATTTATTATTTATACTGTTCAGCACTGACACTGTTACAGCTCACTAATTCAGCGCACCACAACGACACGACCTTTCACGAGTTCACAACACCACACTCACCATCAGACTGAACACTGAGCACTGTTTCAGTACTGTTTATAAAATCACTCCTATTATTATTATTTTTTTTTTAATTATAATTATTATTTTTATTATTATTATTATTATTATTAGAGGCACATACTGCAGTATTATATTATAAAATCTATATTTTTGTGTAATATTTCACACACGGTGCTGCAGTGAAGTTCGTTGGTTTTAAGGATATTAAACTCGACGCTCTCAGAAACTCAAAACAATATTATCAAATTTCCCGAACGTGTGTTGGAAGTTTGAGTCCGTCGTCAGAGGTACTGAATTTGGTACTTGCTACTTGGGTGCGGCGGGTGTGACATGGTTGCCAGGTAACAGGTGGAGGGATTAAAGGTCAGTAACGGCTGAGTTTCAGGTCAGTAATAAACTGAATGAACTTCAGACTCAGAAGCTCATCAGGAAGTTCAGGGTTTATGGTTTTACAGCTCAAACGGCCGAGCCGACACGTACCAGCTGACCTTTACCTGCTGTAGATACAGGAACACCATAAAACGGAGCCCTGGGGGTCACCATAGTGCACTCCTCAGAACACTCCTCGTTTACACTAGCGAACGGGAGCGAGTCCGAGCAGAACCTCGTCTGTCTGAGGCGCAGGAACCTCACAGAACCGGAACTCCAGAAGACCGCGTTTGAACACAGAGAGCGGTGCAGAGTGTTTCTGTTTACCTCCCAGCATTCGAGATGAAACCTCGATAGTGCTGAACTCTTCCATCCCACACTGGCCAATCAGAGCCTCGTCCTGCAGCGGGGTCCCGCAGAGGGTCAGGATCTGGTCATCACAGGACAGGCCCTCCAACACCTCGATCTGGGCCTACAGCCAAAACACATCACATATAGGAGCAGGGGTGGACAAAATAACAGAAACACCACAGGAACTTCTCTAGCCTGGCCAGTTTATCAGAAACACTGACTGTCCACTGCACTGATCGTAGATCAGTCAGACAACACGTAGCAGGAGTGGTCAGTCACTGCGTCCTGTTTGAAGAATCTTCAGCGTTCAGTGACCGGTGACCCCTGCGTTAGTTCGACCACAGAGCCGCTCGTCTGGATATATTTGGGTGGACAGTCCCTTCTCGACCCAGCACTGACACCAACGTGTGTTAAAAGTACCTAACGCTCCATTAATATCTGGACATATCAGCCATGTGGTCAGAAACTGACCATAGCCAGCCCTTAACTGTGTACAGGTGTTTCTATTAAAATGGCCACTGAAAATGAGTATTGGCTGTGGTGTTTCTGTTATTCTGTCCACTTAATATTCTGAAGAAATTTGAAGTGTGTATGAAATGAAAAGTTTACCTTGATCTGAGCGACGCTCTCCGACTCGTTCACCTGAATGGTGTGCAAATTCTGAGCTCTCACAAACAACTGCATCTTCAAGCTTTATTTCACTGAAATAGAAGAACAAGATCACAACCTGAAACTGGCCCACAGTGACAGGCAGGACTTTTATTTTGAAATACGGCACATTTTCATTCCTACCCAACAAACAACCCAACAACTTCCAACATCTTTAACAGAATCCTGAACAACTTTAACTCTGCAGTCTGTACGTTTCACTCCGGACAGTTTCTCCAACACTCGGACACCATGGAGCAGCTTCAGCTCAGCGTTCAACACTGAAGAGACTGAAGAGACGAGCAGCTCCACCTTTATTAGCACCACAACCTCCAACAGTGACTGGAAGTAGCAGCCATGCTGTGTGAGTGGATCACTGTGTGCTGGTTGAAGCAGATCATCTTCAACTGAAAGTTCCACAGAGACACCTTTCATCTACTTTGTGTTTGATGTCCAGATCAAAGAGAGTAGCTAGTATAGGTAACGTTAGTGACCAGCAGCTCTGAGTAACTAGCATAACTGACTAAATAGTATGTGGGTGGAGCTTATTTACACAGAGGCTCATTTTATTTGGTCTGTGTTGCTTCTGTGTGATTATCACTGCTGTAAACCAGCCAATCAGAGCAGAGCTCATTAATTATTCATGAGCTTACAAAAAAGAGTAAACAGTGTTTATTCTAGAACCAGATTAAAGAGAGTAAATGGGTGTAGAACCACATCTGGGTGACCAAAAACACACATACTGTATATGTAGAACATCAGAACAATTTAAATACTGAATAAATACTAAATAAATACTGAATTAATACTAAATAAATACTGAATTAATACACAGTCGGGCCTCACTGCGCTGGAAGACGATTTATAAACACGGTTTTTTATTATTTATTTATAGAATTATTTCCGTCCCACTATGTCAGACTGTACAAAAGAAGAAACTGTTAAAATGGTCTGTAAAATGTCTGTAAAAAGAATCATTAGAACATCTGCCTTTATCATGAAACATGTTTTAAGTTTTGGAAAGATTTGTACTTTTGGGTAAACATAAAATAAACGTTCAATAATATTATAATTTATCATTAATAATATAATTTATTATAATCTAGATACATACATAAATACATGCAAAACTCTTCCATTACAGAATAATTTACCCCTTTATTAAAATACTGGCAATAAACTGTTTATTATTACACATACATACTAAACATTAATACTATCATTAATACTAATAGTGATATATTAACATTGCTGTATGAAATAAGAAACATGTACTTTTTTTATTATTGAGCTAATATAACGAGTTTTATTGTGATTTAAAATTCACACATTAACTGTTTATATTATTTTAGTTGTTATTTATCAGTAAATAAGCAGCTTGTTTGTTTATTTCAGCTGTTTTAACCGGAAAGTCTACAGTCTGTAAAGTACGTGTGTATTTGATCCCATTTCAGTTTCATTTCGGACTAAAAATTTAAACCTTAAAAAATTAAAATTAAACTCACCACAAACTCACCAACAACTCACGAGCCAACGTGTGAGCAACAGGAAGTGCTCTGCCGCGCATGCGCGAACTAATGTTTTCGCACGATTGTACGGTCAAAGTATTTTTAAAAATAACAAAATTCGACTCGTTTCAAAGAAAAAAGTAGAAAAACATTAAAAATATGATTTTAAAAAAATTATGTTTTCTGTTCATTTGCTCGCGTAACGGATTCTACCACCCGTATTCCGCCAGGCCCCGCCCCCGCGCCCGGGTTGGAGTGGGTCTGAAGACGGGTGGGAAATAAAGTCCGGCGTGCTGCTGCGGGGTGGAGATGGCGGCGACCTTAAAAAGCGTGTTTGTGACTTTGAGTCCAGGCGGATTCATCAGAACCAGAATCTCCGGCCCGGTCAGGTCTGCGGCCAGTGCTGGAGTTTGTTCGCGTGTAAGTTGTGTGTATATTTCCTGTTTATGTTTTGTGAGTTTGTTAAAGAACATTCGCGAGTTTTATCATTACGTTCAGGCGACGAACCGTGTTTTATTTCCTTTCAGTCGGACCGCAGTGGAGTGAGCGGAGTGAGAGGGGTGCAGGAATCTGTGGAGGAGTATAAATTCGTAGAGAGACTCATCCCTCCATCACGGATCCCTTCACCGCCGAAGCATGAAGGTTCTGCTCCGAGTGGCTGGAGCCCACCCTCCGGTAAACAGCGGGATCTGTCGCCCCCCGATATCCGCTCACTGTGTCGGTGTTAAACTGATTACTTTACAGTATAAAACAAATACAGCTTTAAATCAGCGTTTCCTCCATACGGACTACAAAAAATGTCGCCCTGATGACGTCACTACGGCTTATCACACAAAGTGACGTAGATGGCGCAGTTCTGCATTTTTAGAGAAAACAATAATTCTATAAAGTTTTAAAATGAAGTTTGTTGGTCTATTTTGTGTTATTTCAGTTTTTCCATATTTAATAATATAATAACTCTGTACAGAGACGCCGCCCTCCCTGCCGTACATGATCCGGCGCTCCAGGATGCACAACATTCCCGTCTACTCGGATATCAAACACGGAAACCAGAAGAGCACCTTAATACGCAAAGTGGAGGGAGACATCTGGGTGAGTGTAGAAATAATTTTTACAAAAACATTATCAGAATTTCACACACGCCCTGAAAGTAGAAAAAAACCCAAACAGGACTCGAAAAGCGCACATGTTTATTTATGTATTGATGTAAATGCTCAGTGTGTGTGAGGGTGAGGGTGAGAGAGTGAGTGTGTGTGTGAGAGTGTTCCTCCATCACTGTCTGACTGTTTGTTTGTTTGTTTGTTGTGTTTACGGGACTGCTTTGTGTTCCAGGCTTTGAATAAGGATGTGAAGGAGTACCTGCAGCAGCTGACAGGTGACGAGCCGCCGACGCAGGTGAACGAAGTGACCAGCACCGTCCGCGTTAAAGGGCAGTTTGATCAGGAGCTGAAAGACTGGCTGGTCAGACTGGGCTTCTGAGTGTTTATACTGTAACAGCCTCTGATCTGATCTGATCTGATCGTGTACAGTTTCCTGTTTGTAAATCTGTTTATTTGATGCTCGTGTTGTTAATAAAAGCTTTTCTTTGATCTCTGATCTTGTTAACTGTAATCATTAATATTAATTATTAATATACACACACTGATCAGCTATAACATCACATCCACTGAGCATATAAGTGCACCTCAGTGTCACTGCTGAGACTCGTCCACCAACCAAAACTATCCGGACAGCAGTGTCCTGTGGGCGGCGTCCTGTGTCCACTGATGAAGAACTAGAGGAACACAAACTGTGCAGCAGCAGATGAGCTACTGTCTCTGACTTTACATCTACAAGGTGGACCAGCAAGTAGTAGGAGTGTCTAATAGAGTGGACAGTGAGTGGACACAGTGTTTAAACACTCCAGCAGCAGCACAGCTGTGTCTGATCCACTCCCACTAGCACAACACACACTAACACACCTCTCTAATAGTATCTGCTTTGTGGTGGTCCTGTGGGGGTCCTGATCATTAAAGAACAGAGTAATAAAGTATACAGAGAATCAGATGAACTACAGTCTGTAAGTGGAGCTGATACAGTGGACAGTGAGTGGAGGTCCTGTATGGTCAGTGGAGCTGATACAGTGGACAGTGAGTGGAGGTCCTGTATGGTCAGTGGAGCTGATACAGTGGACAGTGAGTGTAGGTCCTGTATGGTCAGTGGAGCTGATACAGTGGACAGTGAGTGGAGGTCCTGTATGGTCAGTGGAGCTGATACAGTGGACAGTGAGTGGAGGTCCTGTATGGTCAGTGGAGCTGGTACAGTGGACAGTGAGTGGAGATATAAGGAGGTGTTAAGGCTGATCAGTGTGTAGGGTGTTATTCTGGGTGGAGTTGGTCTGATCACTGCGGTTAAGATGCTGATCAGAATAATAACAGATTTCTGGTTTCAGGTGATCTGCGTTTGTGTTGTGTTTGGTTGTAGACGTGATGTGAGGGACTGAAATAATTTTTAGAATAATCTGCTTCCAAGTTTTTTTAATTTTCTTGTAAAGATTCTGTCACTAGTAATATAAGTATTATTATTATACTTATTATTGTTATTATTAATGTTATTATTAATGTGATCAGTGTCACTCAGAGCACAGAGAGCAATTATATATATATATATATAGAGAGAGAGAGAGAGATTATGTGTATATACGGAGAGATTATGTGTATATACGGAGAGATTATGTGTATATATGTATGTATATATTGAGAGTATATGATATTACTTGTTGCTGTAAAGCTGTTTATTGGCGAAGCTGCGTAAATGTAACGCCGCTGCGCGCGCATAAAGCCGTCGCTTTGTTGTTTGATGTGCGTCATCACTCTGAGCCCGTCGCGCGCCGGAGCAGACAAACAGCGCGTGAGTAAAAACATAAAATAAAGTTTATAAACAATAAAAAAGAGAAAAAAAATAAACTGATAACCAGTTTACGAAGAAACTTTCAGTCAATCGATCCGGAATAAACAGACTGAACTGAAGTGATTAATAGAAATATTATTGATTATCCAGGATTAACGAGCTCACTGCTGATTTGTTAGAGCAGTGTTATCGAAACGGCGCGTAGATAATATCACAGATTAATAATATTACTGATTAATAATATTACTGATTAATAATATTACTGATTAATAATATCACATTAATAATATTACTGATTAATAACTGCACGTTTATAAAATATCATATATAATAAAAATAGCGTTTTATTTATTCAGTGTTTTACTGAAGAATCAGGACTTCAGTAAAACTTCAGGTTCAGGTTCTGGTTCTGGTTCTGGGTCGGGTTGATTCTGTTCTGCTGGTTGTTGTAATTCTTCAGCTTCTGTAAAGATTCTTAGCAGCTGGTGATACGGATACAATCAGCAGCTTCTCAGATCAGACGTTCCAGCTGCACCAGTTAAGGTGGACCAGAGTGGACTCGGTTCCTGCTGGAAGATGCTGGAGGTTCTGAGATGTTCCACTTGGGCTCTATAAGTTTTGAGTTTCTGAAGTTGTGTTTGATCTCCGTCCACAGGCGACCCGTACGATGGACCGGATAATCAGACGGAGGGTTCCCGCCTGCGTCCGGACGCTACTGACCGACATCGCACCGAAGGAGGACGAGCTGAGGGACTGGACAGAACTGGAACCAGAACCTGTGACCAGGGACGGTGTCTCTCTTCCGCTGGGAGCTGGTTCTGAAGCTCTCCTGACTCCAACCGGATCCACCGGCGCAGACGGAGCTGGATCTTCATCCCGAGTGTGCGGACTCTGCTTATCCCGGCCATCCTGCTACACCTGTCCCAGGTGCAACGCTCCGTACTGCGGACTGACCTGCTACCGGAGTCCGGCTCACTCGGCGTGTTCTGAGGAGTTCTATAAGGAATGCGTGTCGGAGGAGCTGAAATGTCGTGGAGAGACAGAGGAGGAAGGAAGGTCTCGAATGCAAGAGATCCTCCTGAGGCTGAGGAGCAGCGCTGAGGCGGATGGAGGGATGGAGAACATGCTGAAAGATCTGGTGGAGGAAACCGGAGGAGGCGTGACGGAGCAGGACGCAGAGGCGCTGGAGCTTCTGTCCAGACTGGCAGAACTAAAGGCGAGTGGTAAAGAGGAGCAGAGTGAGGAGATCCTGAAGATCCTACAGAAACTCAAAGAGATTGAAGAAGGTGAGGAGGAGGATGAGGATGAAGATCTGGCTGCGAAGCTCTCAGGCCTGAATATTGACTCACTAACAGAAGAACAGCTGTGGAACCTGCTGCCACCCCGAGATCAGGAGAAGGTCGAGGAGCTGCTGAAGGCAGGAGGTGTTGGGGGGCTGGTGGAGCTGTGGACGCCGTGGTGGGAGGAGCACGAACACAACCCGAACACATTTATAAAAGAACTGCAGTCAGGAGCGGAGGTGAGGAGCTCCGGCGGAGAACCCACAGCGGAAAACAGCGGCCAGGTGAACGGTCAGCTGGAGAACGCTTCCGAAACTCGGTCGAGCCCAACGGACCAGCACCGGCACGCCCCCGCGGCCCCCGCGGCCCCCTCACGGCCCCGCCCCAGCCAGGAACACCAGGAGGCCTCAAAGCAGAGGAACGGCAGCAGTCTGAAAACCTCTGCTCCGCCAATCAGCGCTAAAATCCCGCCCCTCCGCTCCGTCTCCTCAAGCCCCTCCCCCTTAGTCCAGTTCAGCCTGGTGAACGCGCTGTACGGATACGCCCTCGCCCTGCGCCACGCTAACGGAGATATCTCCGAGTCGGAGCTGCTGCTGGAGTTCTGCCGGCTGGCGTTGGAGACGTCGGAGTGTCTGAGCTCGACCCGCGTGTTCTCCTCGCACTCCGAGGCTCTAGAGGGCGCCCTTTCGTCCGGACGCCTCCACAGAGACGATCCAGCAGCTCCGCTCCGAGCTTTAGAGGCCGCGGCTCATATCCTGACCGGCCGGAGTAAAGACGACCCGACCGGTTACGTTCTGTCGGCGCTGTCGGAGCTGCGGACGGCGTTCCGGGCGGCCGGATCCTCCCTGAGCGCCGAGGAGCAGGAGTGGAGGCGGAAACTGTTCCTGGCGCGGAAGAAGTGCGAGTTCCTCCAGTCGTGGGTGACGGAGAACGCAGGCGCGGTCAGGAGCTCAGCGCGCTGGACATGGACAGAGTTCAGCCGGAGAACAGAGGAGAGAGAGACGGTGGAGAGAGAGAGGAAGGGACTGGAGGAGGGATGGAAGAAGGGAAGAGGGAGAGGGAGAGGAGGAACACTGATACAGGAGATCGAGTGAAATTAATAAGAGTTCTAATAAAATAAAGCACTTCTCTACAGTTCTTTCTGTTCTCTTACCTGGAACCTCAATTATAACGCTTCTGACGTCAGAGTCGCATCGATATCAGTATTGTATCGGTATCAGTATCAGTATTAGGTCATATCAGTATCATATCAGTATCAGTATCGTATCGGTATCAATATTCTATCAGTATTGTATCAGTGTCAATATTAGATCATATCAGTATCATATCAGTATCATATCAGTATCATATCAGTATGGTATCGGTAGTATTAGATCATATCTGTATCAGATCATATCAGTATCATATCAGTATCATATCAGTATCGTATCAGTATCAGTTTTGTATCAGTATCGTATCGGTATTAGTATCAGCATCAGTATCGTATGGGTATCAGTATCATATCAATATCAGTATCACATCAGTATCATATTAGTATCGTATCGGTATTAGTATCAGTATCGTATCAGTATCATATCAGTATCGTATTGGTATCAGTATTGCATTAGTATCATATCAATACCAGTATCGTATCAGTATTAGTATCATATCAGTATCGCATCTGTATCAGTATCGTATCAGTATCATATCAGTATCGTATCGGTATTAGTATCAGTATCATATCAGTATCATATCGGTATTAGTATCGTATCAGTATCATATCAGTATCAGTATCATATCAGTATCGTACCAGTATCAGTATCATATTGGTATTAGTATCGTATCGGTATCATATCAGTATCGTATCGGTATCATATCAGTATCAGTATTGTGTCATACCCGTATTATATCAGAATTAGTTTCATATTGGTATAAATATCGTATCAGTATTATACTGGTTTTAGTATCGTATCGGTATAAGTATCGTATCAGTATTATACTGGTATTAGTATTGGCATAAGTATCGTATTGGTATTATACTGGTATAAGTATCGTACCAGTATTATACTGGTATTAGTATCGTATCAGTATTATACTGGTATTGGTATCGCATCAGTATTATACTGGTATTGGTATCGTACCAGTATTATACTGGTATTGGTATCGTATCAGTATTATACTGGTATTGGTATCGTACCAGTATTATACTGGTATTAGTATCGTATCAGTATTATACTGGTATAAGTATCGTATCAGTATTATACTGGTATAAGTATCGTATCAGTATTATACTGGTATTGGTATCGTATCAGTATTATACTGGTATAAGTATCGTATCAGTATTATACTGGTATTAGTGTCGCATCAGTATTATACTGGTATTGGTATCGTATCAGTATTATACTGGTATTAGTGTCGTATCAGTATTATACTGGTATTGGTATCGTACCAGTATTATACTGGTATTGGTATCGTATCAGTATTATACTGGTATTGGTATCGTATCAGTATTGTACTGGTATATGTATCGTATCAGTATTATACTGGTATAAGTATCGTATCAGTATTATACTGGTATAGGTATCGTATCAGTATTATACTGGTATAAGTATCGTACCAGTATTATACTGGTATTAGAATCGTATCAGTATTATACTGGTATTGGTATCGTATCAGTATTATACTGGTATTGGTATCGTATCAGTATTATACTGGTATAAGTATCGTATCAGTATTCTACTGGTATTAGTATTGTATCAGTATTATACTGGTATATGTATCGTATCAGTATTATACTGGTATAAGTATCGTATCAGTATTGTACTGGTATTAGTATTGTATCAGTATTGTACTGGTATATGTATCGTATCAGTATTATACTGGTATAAGTATCGTATCAGTATTCTACTGGTATTAGTATTGTATCAGTATTATACTGGTATATGTATCGTATCAGTATTATACTGGTATAAGTATCGTATCAGTATTCTACTGGTATTAGTATTGTATCAGTATTGTACTGGTATATGTATCGTATCAGTATTATACTGGTATAAGTATCGTATCAGTATTGTACTGGTATATGTATCGTATCAGTATTATACTGGTATAAGTATCGTATCAGTATTATACTGGTATAGGTATCGTATCAGTATTATACTGGTATTGGTATCGTATCAGTATTATACTGGTATTGGTATCGTATCAGTATTATACTGGTATAAGTATCGTATCAGTATTATACTGGTATTAGTATCGTATCAGTATTCTACTGGTATTAGTATTGTATCAGTATCAGCAGATATTTAATCAGATATTAAATATTAAATCTGACCCACAGTTTCTACATAAGCTCATGAAAGTTCCTCTTAGACGATATTCTCAGCACGTTCTCCTGAACAGAACCCTGACAGTCACACACGTCCAACACTCACAATAAACCACACGGGAATCTTCTGTTTATTATCAAACAAACAAACAAACAAACAAACAAACAGGTAAAAGTTCTCCACCGCCGCCGCACTGTGATGATCTCATACGACTGCGGTGGATCCAGTGGTCACCTGCCTCCTGGAGATCCACCTCCCTGCAGAGTTGATCTTCAATGTTCCTTTATCCAGCATTACAGCCGATCCAGCCAATCAGGGGCTTCTGAAGACGTTCCTGATCTAGTGTGAATTCACATCTGATCACAGCTGATCACTTCTGATCACAGCTGATCAGATGAGCAGGAAGACGCTGAGATGCTGCAGGAGATCACAGAAGATCATGTTTGTGTGGGTTCTGCTGTAATAGAACTCGGAACGTGCAGTAGCTTTAGGACCTGATCCTGTCTGACAGTCTGGTACGGTCTACAGATACAGGGGGTCTGTATGGACTGTCCAGTATGTTGGAGATGATCCAGCACTGAAGTGTTCAGTTCATGGCCAGTAAAAAAAAAGATCCAGTTGTGGTCAGTAGATTTAGGGGAGGGTCCGGTTGTGGTCAGTAGACGTAGGGGAGGGTCCGGTGGTGGTCAGTAGATGTAAGTTATGGTCTGGATGGGGTCAGTACATGTAGGTGAGGGTGCAGTTATTGTCAGTAGATGTAGGAGTTGGTGACTTATGGTCAGTAGAAGTAGATGAGGGTCCGGTTGTGGTCAGTAGAAATAGATAAGGGTCCGGTTGTGGTCAGTAGAAGTAGATGAGGGTCTGGTTGTGGTCAGTAGGCGTAGGGGAGGGTCCAGTTGTGGTCAGTAGACGTAGGGGAGGGTCCGGTTGTGGTCAGTAGGCGTCGGGGAGGGTCCAGTTGTGGTCAGAAGAAGTAGATGAGGGTCCGGTTGTGGTCAGTAGACGTAGGGGAGGGTCCGGTTGTGGTCAGTAGAAGTAGGGCAGGGTCCGGTTGTGGTCAGTAGATGTAGGGGAGGGTCCGGTTGTGGTCAGTAGGCGTAGGGGAGGGTCTAGTTGTGGTCAGTAGACGTAGGGGAGGGTCCGGTTGTGATCAGTAGATGTAGGGGAGGGTCCGGTTGTGGTCAGTAGATGTCGGGGAGGGTCCGGTTGTGGTCAGGAGAAGTAGATGAGGGTCCGGTTGTAGTCAGTAGACGTAGGGGAGGGTCCGGTTGTGGTCAGTAGATGTAGGAGAGGGTCCGGTTATGGTCAGTAGATGTAGGAGATGGTTCACTTGTGGTCAGTAGAAGTTGATGAGGGTCTGGTTGTGGTCAGTAGAAGTAGATGAGGGTCCGGTTGTGGTCAGTAGATGTAGGGGAGGGACCGGTTGTGGTCAGTAGAAGTAGATGAGGGTCCAGTTGCGGTCAGTAGACGTAGGGGAGGGTCCGGTTGTGGTCAGTAGAATTAGGAGAGGGTCCGGTTATGGTCAGTAGATGTAGGAGATGGTTCACTTGTGGTCAGTAGAAGTAGATGAGGGTCTGGTTGTGGTCAGTAGAAGTAGATGAGGGTCCGGTTGTGGTCAGTAGACGTAGGGGATGATCCGGTACGGAACCCGTCGGCAGTACGTGTCCCAGGCCAGGCCGTACTTGGCTCTGCACTGTCGCTCGTCTCGCGCCTCCCGGTGGACCAGCAGGACGGAGAAGTAGATGAGGTAGAAGTAAGGAAGAATGTGAGAAACACCTGCAGGACAGAAACACAGACGCTCGCGTTAGCTTACACGTAGCTCTGATGCTAAAGCTAATGCTAAAGCTAATAGACTGGAGTCCAAAGATGAAGCGCTGCAGAACCAGGAGACAAGAGAGCCGGCAGGTTCCTCACCGCAGGGCAGTGACCAGGCCAGGGCCATCAGGATGTCTCCTAGGTAATTCGGGTGCCTGACGAAACCCCACCAGCCGGACACCAACAGGCGCTTCCCTGTCGCCGTGGCGATGGTCTCCAAATCTATAAAAGAAGAGTTTTGGATTATTTCACTGAAACAGAAGTCAGAAGTGTTTCTTTCAGTGAGGAGCAGTTAAAGGAGTCGAGCTCGGTCTGTACTCACGAGCGACGCTCCGGTGTGTGGGATCTCTCCGGAACTGGTTCTTCTGAGAGTTGGACTTACGGAAGATGTAATATCCCAATCCTGGAACGCAGAGAGAAGACCCTCTGAGACCGAGCAGACACCTCACACTTACAATTACAGTGAGTAGCTGGAGTAGCTCTGGGAGATGGTTCTGAAGGGGGAACGTGGATTACCGTTCAGCAGTATGATTCCGAGCGTGCTGAGCGCGCTGAGCGTCTGAGGATGAACGACCAGGAACATGGCCTGCAGCCCGTATGTGAAGGGGACCCACGTCAGATCTCCAAACGCCAGCATGAATCCAAACCCATCGTGCACGATATCCATGGTGGTCAACACAGCCTCCTGGACAACACAACATATGTATGTGGGGGTTGGTGGGGGGGTTGGCGGGGTGTGTGTGGGGGGGACAGTTTTTCTGATACACTAACATTCAGAAACAGTAAACTTCTACAGCTTCTTCAGGATTTGGTGAAGGAAACAAACCAGCAGATCAAATAAATACACACCAGCTATAAACTATACTATATACTATATACTATATACATATATACTATATACATATACACTATATACTATATACTATATACACATATACAATATACTAACACCATATACTATTTACTATATACAATACATATATACTATATGCATATATACTATATACATATATACTATATACATATATACCATATTCTAACACTACTATAAACTATATACTCAGTAACACACTGTACTGCACGGCTCTCTCACCTCGTTCCACAGAGCGTCCGTCACGTACAGCAGCTGGAAGCCGTTGACCAGCAGCATGGCCAGAGACGGAGATCCTCTGAGCTCCACCTCCTTCATCAGCATCGCTGCATTCAGCACCACCTGAACACAGTAACAATAATAACAATAATAACAATAATAACAGTAACAATTATAACAACAATAACAATAATAACAGTAACAATTATAACAACAATAACAATATATATATATATACATATATGTGTGTGTATGTGTCTCAGTGTTATATATCTGTATGATATAAATATACTGTATATATATAAAATATTATGTATTTGTTATTTATCCACGTTATATATCACTGCTGTCCAAAAACACGTATCTCCAAATTGTGACTCCATATACTTCAAATAATACACACAATAAAAGTAAACAGAGATGAAGATACGAGTTCCTGTCTGGATGGTGAGGTTCTGCTCACCCAGCCGGTCAGTCCGGGTCTCAGCTCGCAGAAGAACTTCAGATCAAACGAACCCAAACGAGGATTCAGCTCTCGACCAATGAAGAAGTCATACAGCGGGTTCCCTGAACGCCACCAAAACAAACACACGCAGAGTTTACACACTGAATCACACACACACCATATACACAACAGCACAACAACAACAATAACAACAGTAAACAAACACACACTTACACACACACACACACACCATATACACAAACACACAACAACTGTAAACAAACACACACACACCATATACACAGAAACACAACAGCAACAGTAAACAAACACACACACACACACCATATACACAAACACACAACAACTGTAAACAAACACACACACACCATATACACAGAAACACAACAGCAACAGTAAACAAACACACACACACACACCATATACACAAACACACAACAACTGTAAACAAACACACACACATATATACAAAACAGCACAACAACAACAGTAAACAAACACACACACATATATACAAAACAGCACAACAACAGTAAACAAACACATACTCACACACACCATATACACAAACACACAACAACAACAGTAAACAAACATACACACTCCATATACACAACAGCACAACAACAACAATAAACACAAACTCACACACATCATATATACAAACACACAACAACAGTAAACAAACACACACACCATATGCTCAACAGCACAACAACAGTAAACACACACACCATATACACAACAGCACAACAACAGTAAACAAACACACACCCACGATATACACAACAACAACAGTAAACAAACACACACCATATACACAACAGCACAACAACAGTAAACAAACACACAAACCATATACACAACAACAGTAAACAAAACACACACACCATATACACAACAACAACAGTAAACAAACACACTCACACATACACACCATATACACAAACACACAACAACAGTAAACAAACACACACACATCATATACACAACAGCACAACAACAGTAAACAAACACACACACACACCATATACACAACAGCACAACAACAACAGTAAACAAACACACACACACACCATATACACAACAACACAACAACAGTAAACAAACAAACACACACCATATACACAACAGCACAACAACAACAGTAAACAAACACACACACACACCATATACACAACCACAACAACAGTAAACAAGCACACACACCATATACACAAACACACAACAACAGTAAACAAACACACACACCCCATATACACAACAACAACAACAGTAAACAAACACACACACACAATATACACAACAGCACCACAACAACAATAACAACAGTAAACAAACACCATATACACAACAACAGTAAACAAACACACACACCATATACAAAACAGCACAACAACAACAGTAAAAAAAACACATACTCACACACACCATATACACAAGCACACAACAACAGTAAACAAACACACACACTCCATATACATACACACACACACACCATATACTCAACAGCACAACAACAACAGTAAACAAACACACACACCATATACACAACAGCACAACAACAACAGTAAACAAACACACACACACACCATATACACAACCACAACAACAGTAAACAAGCACACACACCATATACACAACAACACAACAACAGTAAACAAACACACACACACCATATACACAACAACAGTAAACAAACACACACACACCATATACACAACCACAACAATAGCAACAGTAAACAAACACACACACACCGTATGCACAACAACACAACAACAACAGTAAACAAACACACACACACCACATACACAACAACCTAACAATAACAACAGTAAACAAACACACACACACACACCATATACACAACAACACAACATCAACAACAGCAAACAAACACAGGCTGGACCGGAGGGCGAGGTGAAGGTGACTGACCTGTGTTTCCTCCGAGCGCCAGCGCGTGGGGCGGAGCCCAGAAGGAGCGGACGTACAGGTACAGAGACAACAGGTACGACACGCCGACCGCACACACCGCCAACGGCAGCACCAGGTCAAACAGGTAACCCAGCGGCATCCCCAGGTACACACTCACAACCAGCAGAACCACACTGACGCAGAACGCATGGAACCCTGCAGAACACAGAGAACATCAAACAGCCTGCAGAACACAGAACATCAAACAGCCTGCAGAACACAGAGAACATCAAACAGCCTGCAGAACACAGAACATCAAACAGCCTGCAGAACACAGAACATCAAACAGCCTGCAGAACACAGAACATCAAACAGCCTGCAGAACACAGAGAACATCAAACAGCCTGCAGAACACAGAGAACATCAAACAGCCTGCAGAACACAGAGAACATCAAACAGCCTGCAGAACACAGAACATCAAACAGCCTGCAGAACACAGAACATCAAACAGCCTGCAGAACACAGAACATCAAACAGCCTGCAGAACACAGAACATCAAACAGCCTGCAGAACACAGAACATCAAACAGCCTGCAGAACACAGAGAACATCAAACAGCCTGCAGAACACAGAACATCAAACAGCCTGCAGAACACAGAGAACATCAAACAGCCTGCAGAACACAGAACATCAAACAGCCTGCAGAACACAGAGAACATCAAACAGCCTGCAGAACACAGAGAACATCAAACAGCCTGCAGAACACAGAACATCAAACAGCCTGCAGAACACAGAGAACATCAAACAGCCTGCAGAACACAGAACATCAAACAGCCTGCAGAACACGGAGAACATCAAACAGCCTGCAGAACACAGAGCATCAAACAGCCTGCAGAACACAGAACATCAAACAGCCTGCAGAACACAGAACATCAAACAGCCTGCAGAACACAGAACATCAAACAGCCTGCAGAACACAGAGAACATCAAACAGCCTGCAGAACACAGAACATCAAACAGCCTGCAGAACACAGAGAACATCAAACAGCCTGCAGAACACAGAACATCAAACAGCCTGCAGAACACAGAGAACATCAAACAGCCTGCAGAACACAGAACATCAAACAGCCTGCAGAACACAGAGAACATCAAACAGCCTGCAGAACACAGAGAACATCAAACAGCCTGCAGAACACAGAACATCAAACAGCCTGCAGAACACAGAGAACATCAAACAGCCTGCAGAACACAGAACATCAAACAGCCTGCAGAACACAGAGAACATCAAACAGCCTGCAGAACACAGAACATCAAACAGCCTGCAGAACACAGAGAACATCAAACAGCCTGCAGAACACAGAACATCAAACAGCCTGCAGAACACAGAACATCAAACAGCCTGCAGAACACAGAGAACATCAAACAGCCTGCAGAACACAGAACATCAAACAGCCTGCAGAACACAGAACATCAAACAGCCTGCAGAACACAGAGAACATCAAACAGCCTGCAGAACACAGAGAACATCAAACAGCCTGCAGAACACAGAACATCAAACAGCCTGCAGAACACAGAGAACATCAAACAGCCTGCAGAACACAGAACATCAAACAGCCTGCAGAACACAGAACATCAAACAGCCTGCAGAACACAGAGAACATCAAACAGCCTGCAGAACACAGAGAACATCAAACAGCCTGCAGAACACAGAACATCAAACAGCCTGCAGAACCCAGAGAACATCAAACAGCCTGCAGAACCCAGAACATCAAACAGCCTGCAGAACACAGAGAACATCAAACAGCCTGCAGAACACAGAGAACATCAAACAGCCTGCAGAACACAGAGAACATCAAACAGCCTGCAGAACACAGAGAACATCAAACAGCCTGCAGAACACAGAACATCAAACAGCCTGCAGAACACAGAACATCAAACAGCCTGCAGAACACAGAGAACATCAAACAGCCTGCAGAACACAGAACATCAAACAGCCTGCAGAACACAGAGAACATCAAACAGCCTGCAGAACACAGAACATCAAACAGCCTGCAGAACACAGAACATCAAACAGCCGGCAGAACACTGAGAACATCAAACAGCCTGCAGAACACAGAACATCAAACAGCCTGCAGAACACAGAGAACATCAAACAGCCGGCAGAACACTGAGAACATCAAACAGCCTGCAGAACCCAGAGAACATCAAACAGCCTGCAGAACACAGAACATCAAACAGCCTGCAGAACACAGAGAACATCAAACAGCCTGCAGAACACAGAGAACATCAAACAGCCTGCAGAACACAGAACATCAAACAGCCTGCAGAACACAGAGAACATCAAACAGCCTGCAGAACACAGAGAACATCAAACAGCCTGCAGAACACAGAACATCAAACAGCCTGCAGAACACGGAGAACATCAAACAGCCTGCAGAACACGGAGAACATCAAACAGCCGGCAGAACACGGAGAACATCAAACAGCCTGCAGAACACAGAGAACATCAAACAGCCTGCAGAACACAGAACATCAAACAGCCTGCAGAACACAGAACATCAAACAGCCTGCAGAACACAGAGAACATCAAACAGCCTGCAGAACACAGAACATCAAACAGCCTGCAGAACACAGAGAACATCAAACAGCCTGCAGAACACAGAACATCAAACAGCCTGCAGAACACAGAGAACATCAAACAGCCTGCAGAACACAGAACATCAAACAGCCTGCAGAACACAGAGAACATCAAACAGCCTGCAGAACACAGAACATCAAACAGCCTGCAGAACACAGAGAACATCAAACAGCCTGCAGAACACAGAGAACATCAAACAGCCGGCAGAACACTGAGAACATCAAACAGCCTGCAGAACACAGAGAACATCAAACAGCCTGCAGAACACAGAGAACATCAAACAGCCTGCAGAACACTGAGAACATCAAACAGCCGGCAGAACACAGAGAACATCAAACAGCCTGCAGAACACAGAGAACATCAAACAGCCGGCAGAACACAGAGAACATCAAACAGCCGGCAGAACACAGAGAACATCAAACAGCCTGCAGAACACAGAGAACATCAAACAGCCTGCAGAACACAGAACATCAAACAGCCTGCAGAACACAGAGAACATCAAACAGCCTGCAGAACACAGAGAACATCAAACAGCCGGCAGAACACTGAGAACATCAAACAGCCTGCAGAACACAGAGAACATCAAACAGCCTGCAGAACACAGAACATCAAACAGCCTGCAGAACACAGAACATCAAACAGCCTGCAGAACACAGAACATCAAACAGCCTGCAGAACACAGAGAACATCAAACAGCCTGCAGAACACAGAGAACATCAAACAGCCTGCAGAACACAGAACATCAAACAGCCTGCAGAACACGGAGAACATCAAACAGCCTGCAGAACACGGAGAACATCAAACAGCCTGCAGAACACGGAGAACATCAAACAGCCGGCAGAACACTGAGAACATCAAACAGCCTGCAGAACACAGAGAACATCAAACAGCCTGCAGAACACAGAACATCAAACAGCCTGCAGAACACAGAGAACATCAAACAGCCGGCAGAACACTGAGAACATCAAACAGCCTGCAGAACACAGAGAACATCAATACTAAATTGATCACTCCAATCAGATATCAATACAGAATTGATCAGGTGGGATTAGTTTATAGGTGAAGTGTTACCGTTGATCGGATATTTCAGTCTAGATCCGTCTCTCAGAACCAGCCCCTCAGACACCTGTACAGGTAGAACACACACATCCACTAACTGGCCACTTTATTAGAAACACCCACCCAGTAATTCCACTAACTGGCCACTTTATTAGAAACACCAAACCAGTAATTCCACTAACTGGCCACTTTATTAGAAACACCCACCCAGTAATTACACTAACTGGCCACTATAATAGAAACACCAACCCAGTAATTACACTAACTGGCCACTTTAATAGAAATAACCACCGAGTAATTCCACTAACTGGCCACTTTATTAGAAACACCCACCCAGTAATTCCACTAACTGGCCACTTTATTAGAAACACCAAACCAGTAATTCCACTAACTGGCCACTTTATTAGAAACACCCACCCAGTAATTACACTAACTGGCCACTATAATAGAAACACCAACCCAGTAATTACACTAACTGGCCACTTTAATAGAAACAACCACCGAGTAATTCCACTAACTGGCCACTTTATTAGAAACACCCACCCAGTAATTACACTAACTGGCCACTTTATTAGAAACACCCACAGTAATTCCACTAACTGGCCACTTTATTAGGAACGCCCACCCAGTAATTCCACTATCTGGCCACTTTATTAGAAACACCCACCCAGTAATTCCACTAACTGGCCACTTTATTAGAAACACCCACCCAGTAATTACACTAACTGGCCACTTTATTAGAAACACCCACAGTAATTCCACTAACTGGCCAATTTATTAGGAACGCCCACCCAGTAATTCCACTATCTGGCCACTTTATTAGAAACACCCACCCAGTAATTCCACTAACTGGCCACTTTATTAGAAACACCCACCCAGTAATTCCACTAACTGGTGCTCACCTTTCCCACAGGCAGCAGGTAGAGGGCGCCCTGC
Source organism: Megaleporinus macrocephalus (assembly GCA_021613375.1). Taxonomy (NCBI): domain Eukaryota; kingdom Metazoa; phylum Chordata; class Actinopteri; order Characiformes; family Anostomidae; genus Megaleporinus; species Megaleporinus macrocephalus. Next base: position 386,657 of record CM038720.1, on the reverse strand, counting down.
AGGCCGATCCAGCCGGTGACAATGGCAGCGGCGACCGGGTCCCACAGAAAAGCGGAGTGGGGCAGAGGGGGGGGCCACTGCAGCAGAGCGCCCCCCGGAGACCGACACACACTCAGCAGATACAGAACCGTCAGAGGGAGGAACACAGGTATACACGCCGCACCTGTACACACAGAGTCAGAGTCCGATTTTATGCTGAGTCAGAGTCCGATTTTATTCTGAGTCAGAGTCAGAATCATAAACAGGTGACTTTTACCCAGAATTCCTCCAAACTCCATCTCCGTGTGTTGGGCTGATTTGGGTTTGTTGAGCTTCATTCTGCAGCTCTGAGATCAGAATCTGATCTAACGGACTCCTGGACTTCAATTTCTGCAGCTCAGTCCACCTGAAACACTGGTAAACAGGTGATACAGGTAAACATAGCTCCAGGTTACAGACCGTGATAAACAGGTGCAGATCATTAAATACTGATCACTGATGATTAAATTACTCTGATTCACTGAGTCGCTAATTTACTGATTCACTGAGTCGCTAATTTACTGATTCACTGAGTCGCTAATTTACTGATTCACTGAGTCGCTAATTTACTGATTCACTGAGTCGCTGATTTATTAATTCACTAAGTCGCTAATTTACTGATTCACTGAGTCGCTAATTTACTGATTCACTGAGTCGCTGATTTACTGATTCATGGAGTCGCTGATTTATTGATTAACTGAGTCGCTGATTTACTGATTCACGGAGTCGCTGATTTACTGATTCGCTAAGTCGCTAATTTACTGATTCACTGATTCAGTTTGTTTAGAATAACAGTCATTCGGCTCCTTCAGTTCTGACAGTATTAAAGTAAATTATAGTGTTTATACTGTAAACAGTCCAGTCAGGTCACATGGGTTACTGAGTTTATAATCACTAATAATTAACAAATGATCAGATTCAGGTCAGCTCTGTTTATTTACTGTTCAGTGTTTAAATATTTCACCACTTATTGATGAGTATTATTGTTTCAGTGTTTAGTGTTTATTAACCTGACAGTGTTTATCAGTCACTTCACTTTATACTGAATCAGCAAATCACTGAACACTTTACTGAACTTTAATATACCACTATACTACACTACTACACTCTAATATACCACTATACTACACTACTACACTCTAATATACTACTACACTACACTACTACACTCTAATATACCACTATACTACACTACTACACTCTAATATACTACTACACTACACTACTACACTCTAATATACCACAATACTACACTACTACACTCTAATATACCACTATACTACACTACTACACTCTAATATACTACTACACTCTAATATACCACTATACTACACTACTACACTCTAATATACTACTACACTACACTACTACACTCTAATATACCACAATACTACACTACTACACTCTAATATACCACTATACTACACTACTACACTCTAATATACCACTATACTACACTACTACACTCTAATATACCACTATACTACACTACTACACTCTAATATACTACTACACTACACTACTACACTCTAATATACCACTATACTACACTACTACACTCTAATATACCACAATACTACACTACTACACTCTAATATACCACTATACTACACTACTACACTCTAATATACCACTATACTACACTACTACACTCTAATATACCACTATACTACACTACTACACTCTAATATACTACTACACTACACTACTACACTCTAATATACCACAATACTACACTACTACACTCTAATATACCACTATACTACACTACTACACTCTAATATACCACTATACTACACTACTACACTCTAATATACCACTATACTACACTACTACACTCTAATATACCACTATACTACACTACTACACTCTAATATACCACTATACTACACTACTACACTCTAATATACTACTACACTACACTACTACACTCTAATATACTACTACACTACTACACTCTAATATACCACTATACTACACTACTACACTCTAATATACCACTATACTACACTACTACACTCTAATATACCACTATACTACACTACTACACTCTAATATACCACTATACTACACTACTACACTCTAATATACCACTATACTACACTACTACACTCTAATATACTACTACACTACACTACTACACTCTAATATACTACTACACTACTACACTCTAATATACCACTATACTACACTACTACACTCTAATATACCACTATACTACACTACTACACTCTAATATACCACTATACTACACTACTACACTCTAATGTACCACTATACTACACTACTACACTCTAATATACCACTATACTACACTACTACACTCTAATATACTACTACACTACACTACTACACTCTAATATACTACTACACTACACTACTACACTCTAATATACTACTACACTACTACACTCTAATATACCACTATACTACACTACTACACTCTAATATACTACTACACTACACTACTACACTCTAATATACTACTACACTACTACACTCTAATATACCACTATACTACACTACTACACTCTAATGTACCACTATACTACACTACTACACTCTAATATACCACTATACTACATTACTACACTCTAATATACCACTATACTACACTACTACACTCTAATATACCACTATACTACACTCTAATATACCACAATACTACACTACTACACTCTAATATACCACTATACTACACTACTACACTCTAATATACCACTATACTACACTACTACACTCTAATATACCACAATACTACACTACTGCACTCTAATATACCACTATACTACACTACTACACTCTAATATACCACTATACTACACTACTACACTCTAATATACTACTATACTACACTACTACACTCTAATATACCACAATACTACACTACTACACTCTAATATACCACTATACTACACTACTACACTCTAATATACCACTATACTACACTACTACACTCTAATATACCACAATACTACACTACTGCACTCTAATATACCACTATACTACACTACTACACTCTAATATACCACTATACTACACTACTACACTCTAATATACCACTATACTACACTACTACACTCTAATATACCACTATACTACACTCTAATATACCACTATACTACACTACTACACTCTAATGTACCACTATACTACACTACTACACTCTAATATACCACTATACTACACTCTAATTTACCACAATACTACACTACTGCACTCTAATATACCACTATACTACACTACTACACTCTAATATACCACAATACTACACTACTGCACTCTAATATACCACAATACTACACTACTGCACTCTAATATACCACAATACTACACTACTGCACTCTAATATACCACAATACTACACTACTACACTCTAATATACCACTATACTACACTACTACACTCTAATATACCACTATACTACACTACTACACTCTAATATACCACAATACTACACTACTACACTCTAATATACCACTATACTACACTACTACACTCTAATATACCACTATACTACACTACTACACTCTAATATACTACTACACTACACTACTACACTCTAATATACTACTACACTACTACACTCTAATATACTACTACACTACACTACTATATTACTATACTACACTACTACACTCTAATATACTACTACACTACTACACTCTAATATACCACTATACTACACTACTACACTCTAATATACCACTATACTACACTACTACACTCTAATATACCACTATACTACACTACTACACTCTAATATACCACTATACTACACTACTACACTCTAATATACCACAATACTACACTACTGCACTCTAATATACCACAATACTACACTACTACACTCTAATATACCACTATACTACACTACTACACTCTAATATACCACTATACTACACTACTACACTCTAATATACCACAATACTACACTACTACACTCTAATATACCACTATACTACACTACTACACTCTAATATACCACTATACTACACTACTACACTCTAATATACTACTACACTACACTACTACACTCTAATATACTACTACACTACTACACTCTAATATACTACTACACTACACTACTATATTACTATACTACACTACTACACTCTAATATACTACTACACTACTACACTCTAATATACCACTATACTACACTACTACACTCTAATATACCACTATACTACACTACTACACTCTAATATACCACTATACTACACTACTACACTCTAATATACCACAATACTACACTACTGCACTCTAATATACCACAATACTACACTACTACACTCTAATATACCACTATACTACACTACTACACTCTAATATACCACTATACTACACTACTACACTCTAATATACCACAATACTACACTACTACACTCTAATATACCACTATACTACACTACTACACTCTAATATACCACTATACTACACTACTACACTCTAATATACTACTACACTACACTACTACACTCTAATATACTACTACACTACTACACTCTAATATACTACTACACTACACTACTACACTCTAATATACTACTACACTACACTACTATATTACTATACTACACTACTACACTCTAATATACTACTACACTACTATATTACTGTACTACACTACTACACTAATATACTACTGTACTACACTACTATATTACTGTACTACACTACTACACTAATATACTACTGTACTACACTACTATATTACTGTACTACACTACTATATTCTAATATATTACTGTACTACACTACTATATTACTGTACTACACTACTACACTCTATTATACTACTACATTACACTACTATCAGATACTACTGTGCTACACTACTATATTACTGTACTACACTACTGCAGTCTAATATACTACTGTACTACACTACTACACTCTATTATACTACTACATTACACTACTATCAGATACTACTGTACTACACTACTATATTACTATACTACACTACTACACTCTAATATACCAATATACTACACTACTACACTCTAATATACTACTGTACTACACTATTATATTATTATATTACTATATTACTATACTACACTACTACACTAATATACTACTGTACTACACTACTATATTACTATACTACACTACTACACTAATATACTACTGTACTACACTACTATATTACTATACTACACTACTACACTCTAATATATTACTGTACTACACTACTATATTACTATACTACACTACTATATTCTAATATACTACTGTACTACACTACTATATTACTGTACTACACTACTATATTCTAAAATACTACTGTACTACACTACTATATTACTATACTACACTACTACACTCTAATATATTACTGTACTACACTACTATATTACTGTACTACACTACTATATTCTAATATACTACTGTACTACACTACTATATTACTGTACTACACTACTATATTACTGTACTACACTACTATATTCTAATATACTACTGTACTACACTACTATATTACTATACTACACTACTACACTCTAATATACGACTGTACTACACTACTATATTACTGTACTACACTACTATATTACTATACTACACTACTACACTAATATACTACTGTACTACACTACTATATTACTGTACTACACTACTATATTACTGTACTACACTACTATATTCCAAAATACTACTGTGCTACACTACTATATTACTATACTACACTACTACACTCTAATATATTACTGTACTACACTACTATATTACTTTACTACACTACTATATTACTGTACTACACTACTATATTACTGTACTACACTACTATAATACTGTACTACACTACTATATTCTAATATACTACTGTACTACACTACTATATTACTATACTACACTACTACACTCTAATATACTACTGTACTACACTACTATATTACTGTACTACACTACTATATTACTGTACTACACTACTATATTCTAATATACTACTGTACTACACTACTATATTACTGTACTACACTACTATATTACTATACTACACTACTACACTAATATACTACTGTACTACACTACTATATTACTGTACTACACTACTATATTCTAATATATTACTGTACTACACTACTATATTACTGTACTACACTACTATATTCTAATATACTACTGTACTACACTACTATATTCTAATATATTACTGTACTACACTACTATATTACTGTACTACACTACTATATTCTAATATACTACTGTACTACACTACTATATTACTGTACTACACTACTATATTCTAATATACTACTGTACTACACTACTATATTACTGTACTACACTACTATATTCTATTACTGTACTACACTACTGTATTACTGTACTACACTACTATATTCTAATATACTACTGTACTACACTACTATATTACTATACTACACTACTACACTCTAATATACTACTGTACTACACTTCTATATTACTGTACTGCACTACTATATTCTAATATACTACTGTACTACACTGCTATATTACTGTACTGCACTACTATATTCTAATATACTACTGTACTACACTGCTATATTACTGTACTACACTACTATATTACTATACTACACTCTAATATACTACTGTACTAGACTACTATATTACTGTACTACACTACTATATTACTGTACTACACTACTATATTCTAATATACTACTGTACTACACTACTATATTACTGTACTACACTACTATATTCTAATATACTACTGTACTACACTACTTTATTACTGTACTACACTACTATATTACTATACTACACTACTACACTCTAATATACTACTGTACTAGACTACTATATTACTGTACTACACTACTATATTACTGTACTACACTACTATATTCTAATATACTACTGTACTACACTACTATATTACTGTACTACACTACTATATTACTATACTACACTACTACACTCTAATATACTACTGTACTAGACTACTATATTACCGTACTACACTACTATATTACTGTACTACACTACTATATTCTAATATACTACTGTACTACACTACTATATTACTGTACTACACTACTATATTCTAGTATATTACTGTACTACACTACTATATTACTGTACTACACTACTATATTCTAATATACTACTGTACTACACTACTACATTACTGTACTACACTATTATATTCTAATATACTACTGTACTACACTACTACATTACTGTACTACACTACTATATTACTGTACTACACTACTATATTCTAATATACTACTGTACTACACTACTATATTACTATACTACACTACTACACTCTAATATACTACTGTACTAGACTACTATATTACTGTACTACACTACTATATTACTGTACTACACTACTATATTCTAATATACTACTGTACTACACTACTATATTACTATACTACACTACTACACTCTAATATACTACTGTACTAGACTACTATATTACTGTACTACACTACTACACTCTAATATACTACTGTACTAGACTACTATATTACTGTACTACACTACTATATTACTGTACTACTATTCACTCTGTATTTTACACAAAACTTCTCACACGTGTTTATAATAAACTGTTCTAATACAGGTGGGCACAGCAGCACGTGCAGGTCTCTGTCCGGTAAGCAGGTACAGAAAACACTTTGATCTCTGTTTTATCACTGACTGTTATTATTTACACAATAAACTTTGATTTATGTCTTCATTATTAATACAGTATTAATATTAAACCCGCTCTTACCTTCTGTCTGAAATCCAGTATCAGTAGTATCAGTATTAGTATATCAGTAGTTCCAGTATTAGTATATCAGTAGTGTCAGTATTAGTATCTGTCTGTGGGTCCGCTTTTATTAGAATCTGTCTGTGGGTCCGCTTCTCTGCGCCGCTATTGAAATAATGCAGCATGACGCGCGTGCGCAGCCCCGCCCACTGCAGACGGCATCATCACGTCCGACGAATCAGCGCTGGGTACCGTCATCTGAAGAGCGTGGGGAGGAGAACGAACAGCCAATCGGAACGGAGAGCAGGCACGCGGTCCCGCCCACTGTCCAGCACCCAGCCAATAAGAGAGCGGTCTGAGGCACGCGATGGGCCGGGGAGCAGTTTCCTCTGCTCCGAGTTGACGCTTCACCTCCGCGACCCCCCCCCCCCCCCCCCCAACCCTTCACTCACCTGCACACGCGCGCACACCTGAGTCTGAAACGCGCCACATCACAGAACAGAGTTTCAATCAGATTCTTTTATTCAGAACAAACACATCAAACACAGAGACTCATCATCAGACCTGATCAATCATACCTGCTCTGATCAGTCTATACAGGTGAGAAGATCCAGAACTTTATACAGTCACACATTCAGATCAATCACAGATCAATAGTTACAGATTAAATAGTTTCTGTAGTGCAGAGTTACAGACGTGCAGGGTTACAGGTGTAATCTGGATTATCAGACTGTAAACAGGATTAACAGCAGTCTGTGCTTCTCTGGTCAAATTACACTCTACTCACTACTGATCAGCTCACTACTGACCAACTCACTACTGACCAACTCACTACTGATCAGCTCACTACTGACCAGCTCACTACTGACCAACTCACTACTGATCAGCTCACTACTGACCAGCTCACTACTGACCAACTCACTACTGACCAACTCACTACTGACCAGCTCACTACTGACCAACTCACTACTGACCAACTCACTACTAAACATCTCACTATTCCAACATCTCACAACTCAAGAGTGTTAGTTTAATATTTATGAATATTTATTTGTTACACAAAACAGTTACTCTGATCAGAGACACACAAACTTTGTATCAGAAACTGTTTCATAAAGTTTATTACATTATTAATATTCATATTTCAGTTTTCATTCAAACATCTGGATTTGTGTTTAAAGCCTCAGTCAGAAATCTCAGAGTAATGTATCAGAGTAATGAACAATGTTTATATAGCAGGAAAACATCACCAACACCATCATCATCACCATCATCACCACCACCATCACCATCACCACCACCACCATCACCACCACCTCTTATTAATAAACACCATCAGTAACACAGCAGATCTCAGAATAAACTCAGTACTTCAGAACTTCTGACACTCTGAGATTCAGTGTGCGGCTCTGGTGATGGTGGTGGTGGTGGTGATGGTGGAGACGAAGGTCAGACAGTCTGCAGGTTAATACTCGGCTCATGCGCTCGGTTCCCGCTCAGCCGCGCTCACAGATGACCTCGATGACGCTCTGCTCCATGGGGCTCGGGTCCAGGCAGCGGTGGGCCGCGCTGCCCACGATCTCGTCCAGCAGGAAGTGCACCAGGTTCTCATCGGAGACGAACCTCCACAGGTACATCTGCAGGTAGTGACAGTCCACCTGGATCTGCTGCAGGCCGTACCGGCCGAAGGTCCGCAGGCGCACGCACTCCAGGAACGTCTTCAGGCTGATCTTAATGATTCCGGTCAGGACCGACACCTGAGAGGGAGAACGCTCCGTCAGCAACACGTCACATCACTATCAGTGTATCGCCCAGTCCTGCAGGACCACGTATCTACAATCATCCAATTACATTAGCGTCTGATCTCACGGTGATCCCCCTCTGACCCCCCTCTGACCCCCCTCTAACTCCCCCGGGCACCTCCCCCTGCTGAACCCCAGTACCTGTACAGGAAGTGTACCTTGTTGAACTCCACAGGGCTGAAGATGTCGATCCTCTCTGAGAACAGTTTGTGGATGTTACTGAGCAGATTAGTGTCCATCGGAGCACTGCACAACAGAACAGAGTCACTACTGAGTGTGTGTTTGAGTGTGTGTTGAGTATGTGAGTTTGTCTGTATGTGAGTGTTGAGTGTATGAGTGTGTGTGTGCGTGTTGAGTGTGTGTTGAGTATGTGAGTTTGTCTGTATGTGAGTGTTGAGTGTATGAGTGTGTGTGTGCGTGTTGAGTGTGTGTTGAGTATGTGAGTTTGTCTGCATGTGAGTGTTGAGTGTATGAGTGTGTGTGTGTGTGTTGAGTGTGTGTGTTGAGTATGTGAGTTTGTCTGTATGTGAGTGTTGAGTGTGTGTTGAGTGTATGAGTGGGTGTGTGTGTTGAGTATGTGTGTTGAGTATGTGAGTTTGTCTGTATGTGTGTGTGTGTTGAGTGTATGAGTGTGTGTGTGTGTTGAGTGTGTGTTGAGTATGTGAGTTTGTCTGTATGTGAGTGTGTTGAGTGTGTGTTGAGTGTATGAGTGGGTGTGTGTGTTGAGTATGTGTGTTGAGTATGTGAGTTTGTCTGTATGTGAGTGTGTGTTGAGTGTATGAGTGTGTGTGTGTTGAGTGTGTGTTGAGTATGTGAGTTTGTCTGTATGTGAGTGTGTTGAGTGTGTGTTGAGTGTATGAGTGGGTGTGTGTGTTGAGTATGTGTGTTGAGTATGTGAGTTTGTCTGTATGTGAGTGTGTTGAGTGTATGAGTGTGTGTGTGTTGAGTGTGTGCTGAGTATGTGAGTTTGTCTGTATGTGAGTGTGTTGAGTGTGTGTTGAGTGTATGAGTGTGTGTGTGTTGAGTATGTGAGATTGTCTGTATGTGAGTGTGTTGAGTGTGTGTTGAGTGTATGAGTGTGTGCATGTTGAGTGTGTGTTGAGTATGTGAATTTGTCTGTATGTGAGTGTGTTGAGTGTGTGTTGAGTGTGAGTGTGTGTGTGTGCGCGTGTTGAGTGTGTGAGTATGAGTTTGTACGTGAGTGTGTTGAGTGTGTGTGTTTGTCTGTATGTGAGTGTGTGTTGTGTGTGTGTGTTGAGTGTGTGAGTTTGTCTGTATGCGAGTGTGTGTTGAGTGTGTGTGTGTGCGTGTGTGTGTTGAGTGTGTGAGTGTGTAAGTGTGAGAGTGTACCTGGGTGTGTAACTGGGTGCGTAGCGTATCTGCTGTCTGGAGCTGCTGTAGACGGAGAAGGTGCGCTTGCTGGAGTCGCTGCTGTGAGCTTTTCTTACACCTTCTTCATACAGCAACCCCACCTACAGCACACAACCATACATAAACACTACATACCATATATAAACTATATATACCATAAACCATACATACCACATATAAACTATATATATCATACACCATACATACCATATATAAACTATGTACCATAAACCACACATACCACATATAAACAATAAATACCATAAACACTACATACTATATATAAACTAAATATACCATAAACCATACATACCACAAACCATACATAGTATAAACAATACATACCATATTTAAACTATATATACCATAAACCATACATACCACATATAAACTACATATACCATAAACCATACATACCACATATAAACTACATATACCATAAACCACACATACCACATATAAACTATATATACCATAAACCATACATACCACATATAAACTATATATACCATAAACCGTACTTACCACATATAAACTATATATACCATAAACCATACATACCACAAATAAACTATATATACCATAAACCGTACATACCACATATAAACTATATATACCATAAACCGTACATACCACATATAAACTATATATATCATAAACCATACATACCACATATAAACTATATATACCATAAACCATACATACCATATATAAACTATATGTACCATAAACCATACATACCACATATAAACTATATATACCATAAACCATACATACCACAAATAAACTATATATACCATACACCATACATACCATATATAAACTATATATACCATAAACCATACATACCACATATAAACTATATATACCATACACCATACATACCATATATAAACTATGTACCATAAACCATACATACCTCATATAAACTATATATACCATAAACACTACATACCATATATAAACTAAATATACCATAAACCATACATACCACAAACCATACATAGTATAAACAATACATACCATATTTAAACTATATATACCATAAACCATACATACCACATATAAACTACATATACCATAAACCGTACATACCACATATAAACTATATATACCATAAACCGTACATACCACATATAAACTATATATACCATAAACCAAACATACCATATATAAACTATATATACCATAAACCGTACATACCACATATAAACTATATATATCATAAACCATACATACCATATATAAACTACATATACCATAAACCACACATACCACATATAAACTATATATATCATGAACCATACATACCACATATAAACTATATATACCATAAACCGTACTTACCACATATAAACTATATATACCATAAACCATACAAACCACAAATAAACTATATATACCATAAACCGTACATACCACATATAAACTATATATATCATAAACCATACATACCACATATAAACTATATATACCATAAACCATACATACCACATATAAACTATATATACCATAAACCATACATACCATATATAAACTATGTACCATAAATCATACATACCTCATATAAACTATATATACCATAAACACTACATACCACATATAAACTATATATACCATAAACCATACATACCATATATAAACTATGTACCATAAATCATACATACCTCATATAAACTATATATACCATAAACACTACATACCACATATAAACTATATATACCATACACCATACATACCATATATAAACTATGTACCATAAACCATACATACCTCATATAAACTATATATACCATAAACACTACATACCATATATAAACTAAATATACCATAAACCATACATACCACAAACCATACATAGTATAAACAATACATGCCATATTTAAACTATATATACCATAAACCATACATACCACATATAAACTACATATACCATAAACCATACATACCACATATAAACTACATATACCATAAACCACACATACCACATATAAACTATATATACCATAAACCATACATACCACATATAAACTATATATACCATAAACCGTACTTACCACATATAAACTATATATACCATAAACCATACATACCACAAATAAACTATATATATCATAAACCATACATACCACATATAAACTATATATACCATAAACCATACATACCATATATAAACTATATGTACCATAAACCATACATACCATATACAAACTATATATACCATAAACCATACATACCACATATAAACTATATATACCATAAACCATACATACCACATATAAACTATATATACCATAAACCATACATACCACATATAAACTATATATACCATAAACACTACATACCATATATAAACTAAATATACCATAAACCATACATACCACAAACCATACATAGTATAAACAATACATACCATATTTAAACTATATATACCATAAACCATACATACCACATATAAACTACATATACCATAAACCATACATACCACATATAAACTACATATACCATAAACCACACATACCACATATAAACTATATATATCATAAACCATACATACCATATATAAACTATATATACCATAAACCATACATACCACATATAAACTACATATACCATAAACCACACATACCACATATAAACTATATATACCATAAACCGTACATACCACATATAAACTATATATACCATAAACCATACATACCATATATAAACTAAATATACCATAAACCATACATACCACAAACCATACATAGTATAAACAATACATACCATATTTAAACTATATATACCATAAACCATACATACCACATATAAACTACATATACCATAAACCATACATACCACATATAAACTACATATACCATAAACCACACATACCACATATAAACTATATATATCATAAACCATACATACCATATATAAACTATATATACCATAAACCATACATACCACATATAAACTATATATACCATAAACCGTACATAGCACATATAAACTATATATACCATAAACCATACATACCATATATAAACTATATATACCATAAACCGTACATACCACATATGAACTATATATACCATAAACCGTACATACCACATATAAACTATATATATCATAAACCATACATACCATATATAAACTATATATACCATAAACCATACATACCACATATAAATTATATATACCATAAACCATACATACCATATATAAACTATGTACCATAAATCATACATACCTCATATAAACTATATATACCATAAACACTACATACCACATATAAACTATATATACCATACACCATACATACCATATATAAACTATGTACCATAAACCATACATACCTCATATAAACTATATATACCATAAACACTACATACCATATATAAACTAAATATACCATAAACCATACATACCACAAACCATACATAGTATAAACAATACATACCATATTTAAACTATATATACCATAAACCATACATACCACATATAAACTACATATACCATAAACCATACATACCACATATAAACTACATATACCATAAACCACACATACCACATATAAACTATATATACCATAAACCATACATACCACAAATAAACTATATATACCATAAACCGTACATACCACATATAAACTATATATACCATAAACCGTACATACCACATATAAACTATATATATCATAAACCATACATACCACATATAAACTATATATACCATAAACCATACATACCATATATAAACTATATGTACCATAAACCATACATACCATATATAAACTATATATACCATAAACCATACATACCACATATAAACTATATATACACCATAAACAATACATACCATAAACACTACATACCATATATAAACTAAATATACCATAAACCATACATACCACAAACCATACATAGTATAAACACTACATACCATATATAAACTATATATATCATAAACCATACATACCACATATAAACTACATATACCATAAACCATACATACCATGTATAAACTATATATACCATGAACCATACATACCACATATAAACTATATATACCATAAACAATACATACCATAAACACTACATACCATATATATAAATATACCATAAATCATACATACCACAAACCATACATAGTAAAAACACTACATATACAAACTATATATACCATGAACCATACATACCATGTACAAACTATATATACCATAAACCATACATACCACAAACCATACATAGTATAAACACAGCATACCATATACAAACTATATATACCATAAACCATACATACCACATATAAACTGTATATACCATAAACCATACATACCACAAACCATACATTGTATAAACACTACATATAATATACAAACTATATATACACCGTAAGCCATACATACCATGTACAAACTATATATACCATAAACCATACATAGTATAAACACTACATACCATGTACAAACTATATATACCATAAACCATACATACCACATATACCATAAACACTACATACCACATATAAACTATATATACCATAAACCATACATACCATATATAAACTATATATACCATGAACCATACATACCATAAACACTACATACCATAAACCATATATAAACTATATATACCATAAACCATACATACCACAAACCATACATAGTATAAACACTACATACCATATACAAACTATATATACCATAAACCACATATACCATATATAAACCTTACATACCATAAACCATATATACCATATATAAACCATACATACCATATATACTATATATAAACCATACATACAATATATACCATATATAAACCATACATACCATAAACCATATATATCATATATAAACCATACATACCATATATACCATATATAAACCATACATACCATATATCATACATAAACTATATATATCATGAACCATACATACCATATATAAACTATACATACTAAAAACCATACATACCACATATGCCATAACCACTACATAACATAAACCATATATACCATAAACCCCACATACCATATATAAACCATACATACCACATATACAATTAACACTACATAACATAAACCATATATACAATTGACACTACATAACATAAACCATATATACCATAAACACTACTTAACATAAACCATATATACCATAAATCATACATACCATATATACCATAAACCATATATACCATATATAAACCATACATGCCATAAACAATACATCCAATATATAAACCATACATACCATATATAAACCATACATACCATATATACTATGAACAATACATAACAAACATTTACCCCCTGGGAGTGAGAGGACCTGACTGTATGTTCTCTGTGATCCAGTTCACTGCAGAGTGATACAGCAGAGTGATACAGCACAGTGAGGAGTGGCTGTACTGAACTGAAGCTCTGTGTTAATAGGTACCTGAACGTCGATGGAGGTCGTGTCCTCCACCACTCTCTTCATCACCGCCCGCACGTTTCGGGGCTCTATGGTGTTCACCCAGTCTCTGGTCTCCACACTCTTCCTCAACATCTGAGAGATTATCAACCCCTGAACCTAAACACACACACACACACACACACACACACACACACGCACATACACACACACAGATACACACACACACACACACACACACACACACACACACACACACACACACACAGATATACACACACACACACAGGAGCTCAGACAGTCTCAGGGGGACACACTGAGGGTCTCTGGTCAGAGCTGTTCAGTTACCTTCACGTAATGGTTGAGCAGTTTCTGCGCTGCTTCTCGAGCTTCGGCACACAGAGCAGTCACCGCGGTTACCGGAGAGAGATGCTTCACACAGAACAGAGAGACTGACCGTCACACAGTACAAGCAAATAAATAAATAAATAAATAAATAAATAAATAAATAAATAAATAAGTAAATATCAGACTTAGTTTATAAGCAGGATCCAACCCATAACAACCAATCAGTGATAATAATTATAAAACACAAATCTATAACAACACTATAAGATCAACTACGGTACGTTCCGTTCACAGTGTAACACTATTAGTGTAACACACTGTATCAGCTAAACATTCAGATCAATAATTATCACAATAATCACCACCTATTATCTATACATCACCACCACACAGCCCTCTGCTAGAGAACTGCTGCTCCTGAAGGAAACAGAGATTGGCTCAGGTTTTTCCAGATGGCTGTTAGGTGTCTGCTATGGTGTTCCAGGTGGTTACTAGGGTGTTGGTAAGTGGTACCCAGACAGTGATGCTGCGGAGACTCTGTGGCTCATACACCGCGTCACCTCCGTCCTGAACCTCCTGAATCAAAGCCAAAATGGCTAACTACACAAACAAACATTCATTCATTCCAGAACTCATGAAACATGTGGAGCGAGAAATAGAAAACCCGGAGCGGCGCTGGAGTGGAGTAAACACCAGTCATAAACTGGCTGGTTCACCTGCATACCAGTCACGCTGGTGAGCAAGTGTTGCTATGGTCTTTCAGATGGTTACTAAGATGTTGGTAAGCGGTTGTTCAGAGTAAACTGATAACAGTGGCATCGGGCATCACTAGCTCCCCCTTCTGGGGGTTTTAATGGATACTCTCACAGAGACAGAAACAATCCCGATCATAACGATGCCGTTCAGGCTCTACAGGTTACTACGTGTGGAACCTCAGTCCCGACACTGGGGGTCTGTACGGAGTAGAACAAACAGGGCACCTGCACGAGGAACTGCTCGTCCGTCAGCGTGAGGATGTAGGAGATGGTGGAGGTTTCGTAGTCCAGACAGAGGCGAGAGAGCAGCAGGAGCAGGACAGGAGGAGTGGACCCGCCTCGGTCTCCGGCACTCTCGCAGAACTGTCGAGACGACTGACAGATAAACTTAATGAAGCTCACCACCAGCCCCTCTCGGACCCCCTGACTGCAGAACTCCCCCTGAAACACACACACACATGCAGGTACTGGTTACTTACTGGGTCTTAACGAGTAGAACTGAAACATCCGTAACGTAAATACTACTCTAACCTGGTTATTCAGTACCGGTTACTATGGAAACACATCAATACACAAACAGAGTGATTCACACCACAACTGAATAGTTAGGGTGTTACACCACTCCGAGCGTGCGCACTAGAGAACTGTGATTTAGTGAAATGTAAATGTGCTGGACGTCGTTTCCCGTTTACGCTGCGTTCAGACAGTGAGGTGAGGAACTCAGTGATGGTTACTGTGATTAATCACGTTAGGCTGTTCTGAGGAAACTGGGGGTATTAGTGACAGCACGGCGTCCTGTTAATTAGATTATTGGGCCGCTGAGCCTTTTTCCAAATCTCAAACATGAGCAAACCCATCACCGCTCTCCAGAGTTTGTTACCACGCTCGTAAAAGTGAGCGGTGGTGAAGCTGTTCTGCTCAGACCTCCTCTAACTCAACCTGCGAGAACCTGGGAAGCCAGTCGGAAGCAGCTTCCTGTTATAGAGTGGAGCGTGCTGGTGTGGAAGCTGCTCTGCCGTCTGAACGTGGCCTTAGCTGCTCTCTTTCACACAAACACGGTCAGCGTGTAGTCGCGCTGAGTAAAACTCCGCCTTCACCTTGAAGTACGGCTTGTTGGAGAAGGTGATGTCCTTGGCGGTGAAGAGATGCACTGAAGCTAAAACAGACTTGATCTGATTCAGGATGGAGTTGGACAGCGAGGTCAGCAGCTCCGGGAGACTGGGCGGAGCTTCTTTACCAGGAGGGCCACTTCCAGCTAGAGGTCCGCCACCTGCGGCGCTGGCCCCGCCCACCGAGAGCCGGGGCGCCGCCAGGGCCTGCCGGACGTCGGTGAGGCTGTCCAGGTAGAAGCTCTGTAAGGCGGACAGGTACTGTTTGATTCTCTCTCTCGCCGCCTGGATCACGATCTCGGTGCCTTGACTCGGCACGGCTGAGCCGGGCAGGAGTTTAGACACGGCCTGGAGCCTGCGGTGGAACCGGTCCAGCGCTCTGACCAATAAGGAGTTATCTCCGACTCCTTTCTCCTCCTGAATCCGCCGCTCCACCAAGGAGAAGTACCTGGCGGCTAGCGTGTCCACGAACACGAGCAGCTTGCTGTTGGCCATCTGAGGGATGTTCTTGGAGGCCAGGTCGCCCTCTCGTGGACGGCTGATGAACAGCTCCTGGTACGAGGCGATGACCAGGCACAGGTTACTCACGAACTCGTTGCAGCCCCGATCGATAAACTCCAGAATATCCGTCCGGGAGGCTGGAGAGAGGAAATGATTGGATGTCAGGGATTCAGACGGAGACACCGGATTGGCTGCGGTGCTTGATTTCTGGGCAGAGACGTCAGCGGCAACAGAATCTCTAAGTTCTGCCTCCAGCCCCTGTAGGTCCGCCTCCAGCCTGGTTTGGGCGTGGCTCAGGAATTTATCACAGAGTTCCTCGGCCGGTTCATCCAGCTGCAGCAGGAGCTCCACGCACTCCGACAGCTCCGTAGCACTCGTACCGCCGTCCCTGCATAAAAACAACACAGCTCCACTTTAACTTACATTCAAATATTAATATTCCTACATAGTTTAACGTTTAAGATAAACAGAGTCGTTCAGAGTGGGTTCTGTGTGAAACTCTCTGTTCTAGATACAGTCAGATCTGTTCACAGTGGAGGTGAATGGAACCAGACGTCCTCCTCTAAAAGCTCCTCACAGAAAGTTCGTACAGTAGATGTTATAAATACACTGTCTGATTCTGAGACGCTGTTTATGATAGTTTAGAGAAGATCTCAGTCTTAAACTCCATTCATGGTGGAGGGATACATGCAGGACGCTGTGAGGTTCAAATAGTCCCCAAAGAAAACCTAGTATTTTCAGATCTTCCACATTTTACCATCAATATCCAGATAAACTCAGAAGACACGTGTAGCTTCACTGGTGAGTTTCATAGTAAATACAGTGTGTGTATTAGTGTTGTAGACATGGAGACCCCTGGTTACCATCACCACCACTATAAACACCATCACCACCACTGTAAACACCATCACCACCACCACTGTAAACACCATCATCATCACTGTAAACACCATCACCACCACTTTAAACACCATCACCATCACTGTAAACACCACCACCACCACTGTAAACACCATCACCACCACTGTAAACACCATCACCACCACTGTAAACACCATCACCACCACCACTGTAAACACCATCATCATCACTGTAAACACCATCACCACCACTTTAAACACCATCACCATCACTGTAAACACCACCACCACCACTGTAAACACCATCACAACCACTTTAAACACCATCACCACCACTGTAAACACCATCACCACCACCACTGTAAACACCATCACCATCACTGTAAACACCACCACCACCACTGTAAACACCATCACAACCACTTTAAACACCATCACCACCACCACTGTAAACACCATCATCATCACTGTAAACACCATCACCACCACTTTAAACACCATCACCATCACTGTAAACACCACCACCACCACTGTAAACACCATCACAACCACTTTAAACACCATCACCACCACTTTAAACACCATCACCACCACCACTGTAAACACCATCATCATCACTGTAAACACCATCACCACCACTTTAAACACCATCACAACCACTTTAAACACCATCACCACCACTGTAAACACCATCACCACCACCACTGTAAACACCATCATCATCACTGTAAACACCACCACCACCACTGTAAACACCATCACAACCACTTTAAACACCATCACCACCACTGTAAACACCATCACCACCACTGTAAACACCATCACCACCACCACTGTAAACACCATCATCATCACTGTAAACACCATCACCACCACTGTAAACACCATCACCATCACTGTAAACACCACCACCACCACTGTAAACACCATCACAACCACTTTAAACACCATCACCACCACTGTAAACACCATCACCATCACTTTAAACACCACCATCACCACTTTAAACACCATCACCACCACTGTAAACACCATCACCACCACCACTGTAAACACCATCATCATCACTGTAAACACCATCACCACCACTTTAAACACCATCACCACCACTGTAAACACCATCACCACCACCACTGTAAACACCATCATCATCACTGTAAACACCACCACCACCACTGTAAACACCATCACCACCACTTTAAACACCATCACCACCACTGTAAACACCATCACCACCACTGTAAACACCATCACCACCACCACTGTAAACACCATCATCATCACTGTAAACACCATCACCACCACTTTAAACACCATCACCATCACTGTAAACACCACCACCACCACTGTAAACACCATCACAACCACTTTAAACACCATCACCACCACTGTAAACACCATCACCATCACTTTAAACACCACCATCACCACTTTAAACACCATCACCACCACTGTAAACAGTTTCACTCCTCCCACCTGAATTTCTGCCGTAGTTGTTGTGCGAGTCGCTCCATGATGGCGTGGCAGTCGTCCTGGATGCCCCTGAAGGACGGCATGTGGCTGTACTGCTGCAGAACGCAGCGCGCCCGCCGGTGAGAGCTCACGGCCTGAGCATACGCCTGAAGCTCCAAACACTTATTCAGTCGCGCCGGGAGCTCAAACAGGAACTGCAGCTTACGCAGGAGAGTGTGAACACCTGAACAGACACGGAGAAAGATTTAATCCAGTCGTTCTACAGACTGTAATACACTACAGGAAGCGTAGGGGGCGACGGTGGTTCTGACAGACTGTAATACACTACAGGAAGCGTAGGGGGCGACGGTGGTTCTGACAGACTGTAATACACTACAGGAAGCGTAGGGGGGCGACGGTGGTTCTGACAGACTGTAATACACTACAGGAAGCGTAGGGGGCGACGGTGGTTCTGACAGACTGTAATACACTACAGGAAGCGTAGGGGGCGACGGTGGTTCTGACAGACTGTAATACACTACAGGAAGCGTAGGGGGGCGACGGTGGTTTCTGACAGACTGTAATACACTACAGGAAGCGTAGGGGGCGACAGTGGTTCTGACAGACTGTAATACACTACAGGAAGCGTAGGGGGCGACGGTGGTTCTGACAGACTGTAATACACTACAGGAAGCGTAGTACTAAGTGTACATTACGTGTACTAATAAATTGTAAATAAACCTACCTAATCTGTTTCATGCACTTTCTAGTGTGTATGGAGAGATTTGGGACATGATCATCAAACGTAGATGGTTGGAGTTCGCTAGCTAGTGTCCCGACTCTGGCTCTGCACATACAGCGCTTCACCTGCTTCCCACATACCAGATCAACTAATCTGATCATTAACACCACCTTACTGAGTTAATACAGCGTTTCACCTGCTTCCCACATACCTGATCAACTAATCTGATCATTAACACCACCTTACTGAGTTAATACAGCGCTTCAACTGCTTCCCACATACCTGATTCAACTAATCTGATCATTAACACCACCTTACTGTGTTAATACAGCGCTTCACCTGCTTCCCACATACCTGATCAACTAATCTGATCATTAACACCACCTTACTGAGTTAATACAGCGCTTCACCTGCTTCCCACATACCAGATCAACTAATCTGATCATTAACACCACCTTACTGAGTTAATACAGCGCTTCACCTGCTTCAAACATACCCGACCAACTAATCTGATCATTAACACCACCTTACTGAGTTAATACAGCGCTTCACCTGCTTCCTACATACCTAATCCAACTAATCTGATCATTAACACCACCTTACTGAGTTAATACAGCGCTTCACCTGCTTCAAACATACCCGACCAACTAATCTGATCATTAACACCACCTTACTGAGTTAATACAGCGCTTCACCTGCTTCCCACATACCAGATCAACTAATCTGATCATAACACCACCTTACTGAGTTAATACAGCGCTTCACCTGCTTCAAACATACCCGATCAACTAATCTGATCATTAACACCACCTTACTGAGTTAATACAGCGCTTCACCTGCTTCAAACATACCCGATCAACTAATCTGATCATTAACACCACCTTACTGAGTTAATACAGCGCTTCACCTGCTCCCCACATACCTGATCAACTAATCTGATCATTAACACCACCTTACTGAGTTAATACAGCGCTTCACCTGCTTCCCACATACCAGATCAACAAATCTGATCATTAACACCACCTTACTGAGTTAATACAGCGCTTCACCTGCTTCAAACATACCCGACCAACTAATCTGATCATTAACACCACCTTACTGAGTTAATACAGCGCTTCACCTGCTTCCCACATACCAGATCAACTAATCTGATCATTAACACCACCTTACTGAGTTAATACAGCGCTTCACCTGCTTCAAACATACCCGATCAACTAATCTGATCATTAACACCACCTTACTGAGTTAATACAGCGCTTCACCTGCTTCAAACATACCCGATCAACTAATCTGATCATTAACACCACCTTACTGAGTTAATACAGCGCTTCACCTGCTCCCCACATACCTGATCAACTAATCTGATCATTAACACCACCTTACTGAGTTAATACAGCGCTTCACCTGCTTCCCACATACCTGATCAACTAATCTGATCATTAACACCAACCTTACTGAGTTAATACAGCGCTTCACCTGCTTCCCACATACCTGATCAACTAATCTGATCATTAACACCACCTTACTGAGTTAATACAGCGCTTCACCTGCTTCCCACATACCTGATCAACTAATCTGATCATTAACACCACCTTACTGAGTTAATACAGCGCTTCACCTGCTTCAAACATACCCGATCAACTAATCTGATCATTAACACCACCTTACTGAGTTAATACAGCGCTTCACCTGCTCCCCACATACCTGATCAACTAATCTGATCATTAACACCACCTTACTGAGTTAATACAGCGCTTCACCTGCTTCCCACATACCTGATCAACTAATCTGATCATTAACACCACCTTACAGAGATAATACAGTGTTTACAGCAGGACACGCTCTAAACTGTACAGGGCAGTGTGCTTTCAGGACTAGGATTAAGCAAGGCTAAGCTAGCGTTAGCAGCGGTAAAGCTAGCTGATGGGGGTGCTGGGGGGCTGATGTCAGGCGTGGTGTGGTGATTTTCTCTAAACTCTCTTTCTCTCTGCTGACACTGTCTAGATAACTTAGTTCCATCATTAGTAACGACAGTTCAAAGACTCTCCCAGACAGTCTTCCCGGGTTTAGACCAAATTTGTGTAAGTGTGCGTTTGATTGACGGCTACTCGGCTTATCCCGCCTCTCTATATACGCCGAAGTAGTTATGATTGGATGTTTTCCCTAACTTGTCCTGCCTCTCCATATAGGAAGTAGTTATGATTGGATGTTTTCCTAACTTGTCCCTGACTTTCACAAAACTAAATCAGTTCTGATTGGATGTTGTCCCTGCCAAACATATTCGTCTCGTTTTTATCCATTGACTAAAGTGTCAATCAATTCCGTCATAGTTTTTATCCTTTCTGTAAATTTCAGTTAGTTATCGTCTCTTTTTCCGTCATGAAAAAAGGGTTCATTGACGAAATTAACACTGGTGGACAGGCTGTAACTATGTACCTGAGAGTTTGGTGATCTGGGCGTGTTGGTCCTGCAGGGTTCCGCTGATCCGGGCACTGAACTCAGTTATGGCGGCCATATTGGCGGAGAGACAGTCCATCTCATCCTCCATCTTCTTAAAATCATTCTTCATCTTCCTGATCGTGTCTGATTAACAGAAATGAGAGTCAACAGGAGTATTATCAGTGTTTTAAACGACTCTGAGTGTCAGATGTATATAAACCGTATACTAAACTGAGATCTGGTTACAAACCTGTAGCAGAAATGAATTTATTGTAGTTCTCGTACACCAGAGTCTGCATGTCACTGTCCAGAGATCGGATCTGTTTGACCATACAGCTCTCCTGATCCATCAGCTCCGTCAGAGAACACTCCTTCCTCAGCTAACAGGACAAACAAACACAAAAAAACATTTATGGTTAGGTTAACAATTTCATACAAATATATCAAAACAAGAAACTGTGGGTTTTATGTAATTACTAAGGTAAATAGTAGGATTTAATGTAATTACTGAGGTAAATTATATAAATATTGAGGTAAAACTGTGGGTTTAATGTGATTAATGAGATAAATAATGTAAATATTGAGGTAAAACTGTGGGTTTTATGTAATTACGGAAGTAAATATTAGAATTTAATGAAATTACTGAGGTAAATAATGTAAATACTGAGGTAAAACTGTGGGTTTTATGTAATTACTGGGGCAAATATTAGGATTTAATGTTATTACTGAGGTAAATAATGTAAATATTGAGGTAAAACTGTGGGTTTAATGTAAGTACTGATGTAAATAATGTAAATACTGAGGTAAAACTGTGGGTTTTATGTATTTACTGAGGTAAATATTAGGATTTAATGTAATTACTGAAGTAAATTATGTAAATATTGAGGTAAAACTGTGTTTTATGTAATTACTGAGGTAAATATTAGAATTTAATGTGATTACTGAGATAAATAATTTAAATACTGAGGTAATACTGTGGGTTTTATGTAATTACTGAGGTAAACATTAAAATTGTATGTAATTACTGAGACAAATTATGTAAGTATTGAGGTAAAACTGTGGGCTTTATGTGATTACTGAGGTAAATAATGTAAATAGTGAGGTAAAACTGTGGGTTTAATGTAAGTACTGAAGTAAATATTAGGATTTAATGTAATTACTGAGGTAAATAATGTAGATATTGAGGTAAAACTGTGGGTTTAATGTAAGTACTAAGGAAAATTATGTAAATACTGAGGTAAAACTGTGGGTTTAATGTAAGTACTGAGGTATATAATGTAAATACTGAGGTAAAACTGTGGGCTATATGTTATTCCTGAGGTAAATTATAATGTTTGATACAATGTTTTAAATGAATTTTATTTACTGAGGTAAATAATGTAAATATTGGGGTTAAACTGAGGGTTTTATGTAATTAATGAGGTAAATATTAGGATTTAATGAAAAACTGTCGGTTTTATGTAATTTCTGAGATAATTATTAGTATTAAATGTAATTACTAGGGTAAATAATGTAAATATTGAGGTAAAACTGGGTTTTATGTAAGTACTGATGTAAATAATGTAAATACTGAGGTAAAACTGTAGGTTTTATGTAATTATTGAGGTAAATATTAGGATTTGATGTAATTACTAAAGTAAATTGTGTAAATATTGAGGTAAAACTGTGGGTTTAATGTAAGTACTGAGGTAAATATTAGGATTTAATGTAATTACTGAGGTAAATAATGTAAATATTGAGGTAAAACTGTGGGTTTGATGTAAGTACTGAGGTAAATAATGTAAATACTGAGGTGAAACTGTGGGTTTTATGTAATTCCTGAGGTAAATAATAAAATTGTATGTAATTACTGAGGTAAATAACGTAAGTACTGAGGTAAAACTGTGGGTTTTACATAATTAATGGGGTAAATATTAGGATTTAATGTAATTACTGAGGTAAATTATGTATATACTGAGGTAAAACTGTGGGTTTAATGTAAGTACTGATGTAAATAATGTAAATACTGAGGTAAATATTAGGATGTAATGTAATTACTGAAGTAAAATATGTAACTATTGAGGTAAAACTGTGGGTTTAATGTAAGTACTAAGGAAAATAATGCAAATACTGAGGTAAAACTGTGGGTTTAATGTAAGTACTGAGGTAAATAATGTAAATACTGAGGTAAAACTGTGGGCTTTATGTAATTACTTAGGTAAATATTAGGATTTATTGTAATTACTAAGGTAAATTATGTAAATATTGAGATAAAACTGTGGGTTTAATGTAAGTATTGAGGTAAATATTAGAATTTAATGTAATTACTGAGGTAAATAATGTAAATACTGAGGTAAAACTGTGGGTTTTATGTAATTACTGAGGTAAATATTAGAATTAAATGTAATTGCTGAGGTAAATCATGTAAATATTGAGGTAAAACTGGGTTTTATGTAATTACTGAGGTAAATATTAGAATTTAATGTAATTACTGAGGTAAATAATGTAAATACTGAGGTAAAACTGTGGGTTTTATGCAATTACTGAGGTAAATATTAGAATTAAATGTAATTGCTGAGGTAAATAATGTAAATATTGAGGTAAAACTGGGTTTTATGTAATTACTGAGGTAAATATTAGAATTTAATGTAATTACTGAGGTAAATAATGTAAATACTGAGGTAAAACTGTGGGTTTTATGTAATTACTGAGGTAAAAATTAGAATTAAATGTAATTAATGAGGTAAGTAACGTAAATATTGAGGTAAAACTGGGTTTTTTGTAATTACTGAGGTAAATTATGTAAATATTGAGGTAAATAATGTAAATATTGGGGTAAAACTGGGTTTAATATAAATACTGAGGTAAATATTAGGATTTAATATAATTACTGAGGTAAAATATGTAACTATTGAGGTAAAACTGTGGGTTTAATGTAAGGACTGAGGTAAATAATATACATACTAAGATAAAACTGTGAGTTTATGTAATTACTTAGGTAAATATTAGGCATTAATGTAATTACTGGAGTAAATTATGTAAATACTGAGGTAAAACTGTGGATTTAATGTACGTACTAAGGAAAATAATATAAATACTGAGGTAAAACTGTGGGTTTAATGTAAGTACTGAGGTAAATAATGTAAATACTGAGGTAAAACTGTGGGCTTTATGTAATTACTGAGGTAAATATTAGGATTTATTGTAATTACTAAGGTAAATCATGTAAATACTGAGATAAAACTGTGGCTTTAATGTAAGTATTGAGGTAAATAATGTAAATACTGAGGTTAAACTGTGGGTTTTATGTCATTACTGAGGTAAATATTAGAATTTAATGTAATTACTGAGGTAAATAATGTAAATACTGAGGTAAAACTGTGGGTTTAATGTGAGTACTGATGTAAATAATGTAAATACTGAGGTAAATATTAGGATTTAATGTAATTACTGAAGTAAAATATGTAACTATTGAGGTAAAACTGTGGGTTTAATGTAAGTACTAAGGAAAATAATGCAAATACTGAGGTAAAACTGTGGGTTTAATGTAAGTACTGAGGTAAATAATGTAAATACTGAGGTAAAACTGTGGGCTTTATGTAATTACTTAGGTAAATATTAGGATTTATTGTAATTACTAAGGTAAATTATGTAAATATTGAGATAAAACTGTGGGTTTAATGTAAGTATTGAGGTAAATATTAGAATTTAATGTAATTACTGAGGTAAATAATGTAAATACTGAGGTAAAACTGTGGGTTTTATGTAATTACTGAGGTAAATATTAGAATTTAATGTAATTACTGAGGTAAATAATGTAAATACTGAGGTAAAACTGTGGGTTTTATGTAATTACTGAGGTAAATATTAGAATTAAATGTAATTGCTGAGGTAAAGCATGTAAATATTGAGGTAAAACTGGGTTTTATGTAATTACTGAGGTAAATATTAGAATTTAATGTAATTACTGAGGTAAATAATGTAAATACTGAGGTAAAACTGTGGGTTTTATGTAATTACTGAGGTAAATATTAGAATTAAATGTAATTGCTGAGGTAAAGCAAGTAAATATTGAGGTAAAACTGGGTTTTATGTAATTACTGAGGTAAATATTAAAATTTAATGTAATTACTGAGGTAAATAATGTAAATACTGAGGTAAAACTGTGGGTTTTATGTAATTACTGAGGTAAAAATTAGAATTAAATGTAATTAATGAGGTAAGTAATGTAAATATTGAGGTAAAACTGGGTTTTTTGTAATTACTGAGGTAAATTATGTAAATATTGAGGTAAATAATGTAAATATTGGGGTAAAACTGGGTTTAATGTAAATACTGAGGTAAATATTAGGATTTAATATAATTACTGAGGTAAATTATGTAAATATTGAGGTAAAACTGTGGGTTTAATGTAAGTACTGAGGTAAATAATGTAAATACTGAGGTAAAACTGTGGGTTTTATGTAATTACTGAGGAAAATATGAGGATTTAATGTAATTACTGAAGTTATGTAAATATTGAGGTAAATTCTTGGGTTTAATGTAAGTACTGAGGTAAATATTAGGATTTAATGTAATTACTGAGGTAAATTATGTAAATACTGAGGTAAAACTGGGTTTTGTGTAATTACTGAGGTAAATATTAGGATTTAATGTAATTACTGAGGTAAATATTGTAAATATTGAGGTAAAACTGTGGGTTTGACGTAATTACTAAGGTAAATGTAAATAGTGAGGTAAAACTGGGTTTAATGTAATTACTAAGGTAAATGTAAATAGTGAGGTAAAACTGGGTTTAATGTAATTACTGAGGTAAATATTAGGAATTATTATAATTAGGATTTTAAATATTAGGATTTAATGTAATTACTGAGGTAAATGTAAATATTGAGGTAAAACTGTGGGTTTAATATAAGTACTGAGGTAAATTATGTAAATATTGAGGTACAACTGTGGGCTTTATATAATTACTGAAGCAAATTTAAAGATTTAATGTAATTACTGAGGTAAAATAATGTAAATAAAGAGGTAACATTTTGGTTTTATGTAATTACTGAGCTAAATAATATACATACTAATGTAAATGGCAATGTTTAATGTACATGTTGAGGTAAATGTGAAGGTTTAATGTACATATTAAGGTAGATGTGAAGGTTTAGTGTACATATTGAGGTCAATGTGAAGGTTTAGTGTACATATTGAGATAAATGTGAAGGTTTAGTGTACATATTGAGGTCAATGTGAAGGTTTAGTGTACATATTGAGATAAATGTGAAGGTTTAGTGTACATATTGAGATAAATGTGAAGGTTTAGTGTACCTTGTTGAGGTAGAGCTCTGGGTCGAAGTTGGCTCCGTTGATGTCACAGGGCTCTGGCGGCTCCGGCGGCTCCGGCTGCTGCTCCGCGGCTGAACTGTAGTAAAGCCGGAGGAGGCGCCGCTTCCGGCCGGGAGAGGAGCAGCCAGTCTCAGCCTCCATGTTACTCAATTATAAACACTAACAACCCTAAAATTAATCACAACACGAATAAACAACCGCGCTGCTGATGAATCTCTCGCAGACAGAACCGAGACGATCTCAGAGTTCTACACCGAACAATCCAGACTCCGAACACACGGAAATGGAGTCCAGCGGCCTTCAAAATAAAAGTCCTCCCGAAATTACAAACACCAACTTCCGCTTTAGTACCTGAGATAATAATAATAATAATAATAATAATAATAATAATAATAATAATAATAATAATAATAATAACAATAATAATAATAATAACAATAATAATAACAATAATAATAATAATAATAATAATAATGTTGAGAGGTGAGCTGCGTAGAATTACAAAAACATTACTGTTTATTATCTACAATATTAGAACCATGTTCCTTTTTAATATAAAAACAAATTAATTGCAAATAAAAATGTAAAATAGATTCTAGCTTGATGCTAATATTCTGTGGGTTTAGAATAGTTTGTATACTAACTGAGAAATGAATGAACGACAATATTCAGAATTGCTCAAAAAATGACCATAAATAGACTAGCTGTTATCAGAATTATTACATAACAAAATATTTCTTGTTTTTCTGAAAATCTGGTCAGTGGCAAACACATGCAGTCAGAAAAAAACACTTTTATTACTTGGGTTTTTAAACATACATTTAAAAAAGGGAAAGCGAGCTTTAATATAAATATTGCAAGTAGTAAGTTTATTTAAATATCGATATACAAATCCGAAATGAAATACTATTTACTGACAGGGTACACAGGGAAATTAGTATGAAGTGAGAATATAAAGTTAACAATGCATATTAGTTCCGTTACTGTTACAGTCACTAAGATTCGGTAGTGCACATTCACAGAGAGGTTCAGGAGTTCTTCATGTGGATGAAAGCAGAAGAGATGCAGCTGCTGTTCAGATAGTTTACAGGCTGGAACGCTAGTCGCTCCGGGTTACGACAGGACACAGACAGGACACAGACAGGACACAGACAGGGTAATGAATGCAGTGTTCATACAAAAAGGCACTTTATATTGGTCATGATAGGAAGTTCAATCTTCACGTCTACCAAGTTTTAAACGAATCAGTCTGCAGACGCAGGTGCACATGTGGCCATTAGAGATTTATAATGCAACATAAAAGTCTTTCAGGCGTGTTCGGCATCTCCTCTCGTGAGCAGGGTGTTGGTGTAAAGCAAAGCGGAGCTATATTAAAGGTTTTTGCGCTGCTATTCTCTGAAGTACACACACACTGAGTGGAAATCCTAGCAGGAGTGAAACTCTCGCACTTGTTTTGGTTATTTGACCAACTGAAGCACGCACCCTCCACCAGGAGCAGATTCAGCACTACAGCCCGATTCCCAGGCTCCTGGGATTCCGGTGTACGGTTGGAGTAAAAGGTCCATGTTCCATGTTTGGGAAGCCAGCAAAGATGACAGAACACAGCTTCAGCTGACCTGAGGGCAGCCAGAGCGCCAGAGAGGGTAACCGCTGCAGCATTTAAGGTGGAATGGCGAATTCCGACTAGCCGGCAGCTGAAGTGATTTCTGATCACAGGGGTTGAGTACGGGTACCTACTGAAGTACATTCAGGCTGCAGGTAAACATACAGACAGTACGAGCCGAATAAATCACATTCAGAGTGAACACGGATCAGCGGAGTGAACACAGATCAGCGGAGTGAACACGGACCAGCGGAGTGATGTGATCAGGTGTTCAGACATTCAGCAGCTGTTCTGTTCCTACAGGTATTAGTGCTGTGTACTGACGAGGTGATACAATACATATAGTGATACAGAGCTCACGATTCAATATATCACACTGTATCACAATACTGTGAGCAGAGTGATTTACTGTGATTGTGAAATCCTACTATTGAAACACTCCACTGTATGAACAGGTTTATCAATGCTTACAATAGCACCCTTGTACTGCTTGTTAATGTTGGAGTGGAGCTGAAAATAGATTACAACACTGCCATCTAGTGATCAGAGGTTTAAACACAACACACACTGATTCACTGTCTGCCAGGAATCTGTGTATTGATACTCTTGAGAATCACATCACTAAACATAATATTCTGATATTTTCTTACAGCCCTGGTAAGTTGATGCAGGTCACTTTATGAGGATCAAAGCTGTAAACATGTTTACATTCAGCGCCGAGAGTGTCAGACTGACTATCATCTGTAGAAACTCCAGCAGTGAACCTTCACAGCTCCATCAGAACCTGAAGAACAACATCGCTGTTGTAACAAAACCTTTTAGCACCGATCTAACGTCTAGGAGTTCAGCATCCGATCTTAGGGTTTGGGCTAATACTGAGCCCAATAAAGACGTTTGATCTCAGACAACGTGCGTGCAACTATCAGATATCTGATCACAGGGTTTGGGCTGATATCCAAGCTCAAGGTTTTGTGGTAATACCAAAGAGGTACTAATATCTGATCAGGCATGGAGCAAATACAGAAATCTGATCTCTGGAACACTGAGCAAACACTGACATCTGACGTCAGGGTGTGAGCTGATACGGAAAAAATATGATATCCGATCTCAGGACATATTAATCAATTAGGGCCTTTATATGACTCTTCTGTGTCTGATTCAGATTTTAAAGGGGTAAAACGCTGATGAGATCAGAATCTTCTATGAATTTATGAAACGCTCGTTGTTGTGTAGTTGTTAAGCAGTTAAATATTAAACACGTTCAGGTCTCAGACGCTCAGACGGTAGTTGCTGAGTTACTGAGTTGACGGTGTTTGATTAGATTTAGAAATCTATCTATGGTGTGTTATTATTTAAACCTGTATGTTCTCCATCTGTAATAACCGAGGGTTCTGTTACAGCAGAGATGAGGAAACGTTCTGCGTGGTTCCTCAGCGCTGTTTGTCTGTAAAGCTCCAGAGTACAGCAGCAGCAGCAGCAGGAGGAGGAAGAAGAGGAGGAGGAGGAGGAGAAGAAGAAGAAGAAGGTGGAGGCGCTGGTTCATTTAGTGCAGCATCTCAGCACTACACTACGCAACTCCAGCTGTGGTGCCGCGCTGGCGGTGGGGTTGGGGGGCTTTGCATAGCTGAGATTTGCATTCAGGAGAGAACCGAAGACCCTCGGTTCTCTTTTTCACTTCCGCTTCAGAGACAGGCCGCAGCGCGTCTCCGCTCTGAGCTCAGGAGAATCACACGACAAACACAGCCGCAACTTAAACTCGTGACATCATCAGCATATAAAGTACGTGGTTATTTATAAACAGTGGTTCAACTTTCTTTTTTAGAATCTTGGTCCAGTCTCTGTCCACGCCCACCACGGCCGGGGGGGAATCCCAACAGGCAGGTGTAGTTTTGGTCTCTGGGCTGAAGGGGGCGGCGCTGGCTTTCAGCCCTGCTCCAGACTGTCCGTCACCTGAACGGTAGAATAAGTGGGCGGAGCCTGACGGGTGAAGAAGGACGCTGCTCTCTTTGGCTTCAGGCGCTTTATCTCCTTACCTGAGAAACACAAACAGGCAGATCAGACAGATGGTCAATGCCGCGCTACTCGGTGGGCTGAAGACCCCCAGCTGATCGGCTACGTTAGCCGGAGGGGAGGAAACTGGAGAGAACGTCTTCTGAGCGAGAGCTGTACAAACCAACTTAACCTCAAACAGACACTCAGCAAACACAGCGCCGAGCAGACATCTGGCAACAGTTCAGGATCTACAGAAACACGTCAATAAATAACCAACCAGCTGGACCACCACGGACCCTCAAAACTACTGCTAATAAACTACAGCGTTCGGTTACAGTTAAACTACTGACTGAACATGTTTATATCGTGTTTGTTTCTACAGGGGGAATTAAAAGTCTCAGGACAACATGTTCAGTGAGCTGCGTCTTCAGATCTGAGATCAGCTCCAGGGTCAGTGGACTGAACATGGTGTTCAATGTGGTTGTTGTTGTAACTTTCTGTGTTGATAACGTTTGAACTACAAGAGAAATTGTAAATCTGATTACATCAATTAATTTCTGATCAGTTCTGGGGTATTCAGATACGTCAGTTTCCCTTTCAGTTCTGATATAGAAGGGTGTCCTGATACTTTTGACTCACCCTGTATAACAGCAGTACACAACCTGTTTATTGCTGTGACTGACTACACTGAGTGTTAATCGTGTTAACACTTCTGGGATTAAAGAACTGCTTGTTGGTTTTACTAACCGTGCAAACTGAGCTAGATCAGATCAGTAAGCGTGAACTGCTGGAGAACAACAGCGTGATAAAGTCACACCACAGTACGTCACCAGTACGCTTCACCAGTACTGAAACACACTTCACCAGTACGCTTCATCAGCACTGAAACACACCTCACCAGTACGCTTCACCAGTACAATTCGCCAGTACACTTCATCAGCACTGAAACACACTTCACCAGTACGCTTCATCAGTACTGAAACACACTTCACCAGTACGCTTCACCAGTACGCTTCATCAGCACTGAAACACACCTCACCAGTACGCTTCACCAGTACAATTCGCCAGTACACTTCATCAGCACTGAAACACACTTCACCAGTACGCTTCATCAGTACTGAAACACACTTCACCAGTACGCTTCATCAGCACTGAAACACACCTCACCAGTACGCTTCACCAGTACACTTCACCAGTACGCTTCACCAGTACCACCTGAAGTCGAGCTCGTCCAGTTTCAGACTCCCGCAGTGCAGCGTTTAGAATATTTAATATACATTATTATGTTCCGTCTTCTGAAGGCGTGTGCTGCAGCGCCCCCTGTACTCAGGGCTGCACTGACTGTGTGTGCGGGTTACTGCGAGAGGAACCGACGCTGCTCACCGTCGTCCACGTAGCTGATGGTGCTGAGCGTGTGCACTCGGCTGCAGACCACGCTGCTCTGCCTGCGCAGTCGGCCCCGCCTCTCCTGCGTCCGCTCCCCGCCCAGCTGCCCCGCAGGTGACTGTCCCGTAGGTGTTCGTGAAACACCGGCGTCTCCGTCCGTCCCTGTGGCCGCCGCCGTCGCGTCCCCTACAGACCGCAACTCTACGCAGAACTCGATCAGACCGCTCATCAGCTCCGCCTGGACACGACATCATCAACCACACACACAAACAAACAAACAAACAACAACAACAAATAATCAGCACACGGCTCCTCACACGCCGCTCTGGAACACAAGCAGATCCTGATTATCTAGTTCACGTACTGCGCGGATCATACTAACGTTCTAGATCACTTGTTAAGACTTCCTGCAGCTCCACTGAACATAAACTACCTGCTTGGAGTAAATCTTCAGCAACTTGTTAACAGGAGTTCCGTCTTCCTCCCCATCAAACTCCAGCCACAGGATGTGCGAGTCCCCCTCGGTCTCGGGGTACGAGTGGTCCCAGGACAGCTCGCTGAACCGCAGACCCAGCAGAACATGCTGAGAGAGAAAACAACAGAGGAACACAGATCAGTCAGTAACCCACAGAACCCTCTGGACCCTCATTGAAGACACAAAACCAAAACTACAGATATAAATTCCACTAATAGATTATATAGTTTGTTTGGTAGAGTGGAAGAAGTGTGTGGAACCGCGTAGACGGTACTGCAGCCTGCGTGTGTTCAGAGTTCTGCTGACCCTCTGTTCAGGTTAGACGGTAGTTTAGTGGGGACAGTAGTTTAGTGGTGACTACAGACGGTAGTTGAGTGGGGACGGTAGTTGAGTGGTGATGGTAGATGGTAGTTAAGTGATGACAGTAGTTGAGTGGGGACAGTAGTTGAGTGGGGACGGTAGATGGTAGTTGAGTGGGGACGGTAGATGGTAGTTGAGTGGGGACAGTAGTTGAGTGGGGCCGGTAGTTGGTAGTTGAGTGGGGACGGTAGTTGAGTGGGGATGGTAGATGGTAGGTGAGTGGGGACGGTAGTTGAGTGGTGATGGTAGATGGTAGTTGAGTGGGGACGGTAGTTGAGTGGAGAGTTGAGTGTGGACTGTAGACAGTAGTTGAGTGGGGACGGTATTTGAGTGGGG
The DNA here is from genome assembly GCA_021613375.1 of Megaleporinus macrocephalus. Taxonomy (NCBI): domain Eukaryota; kingdom Metazoa; phylum Chordata; class Actinopteri; order Characiformes; family Anostomidae; genus Megaleporinus; species Megaleporinus macrocephalus. The sequence goes on along the minus strand of CM038720.1, from coordinate 350,683 downwards.
ATGGTAGATGGTAGTTGAGTGGGGACGGTAGTTGAGTGGGGACTATAGACTGTAGTTTAGTGGGGACAGTGGTTGAGTGGGGATGGTAGATGGAAGTTGAGTGGGGACGGGAGTTGAGTGGGGACGGTAGTTGAGTGGAGAGTTGAGTGTGGACTGTAAACAGTAGTTGAGTGGGGATGGTAGATGGCTGTTGAGTGGGGAGGGTAGTTGAGTGGGGATGGTGGTTGAGTGGGGACGGTAGTTGAGTGGAGAGTTGAGTGTGGACTGTAGACAGTAGTTGAGTGGGGACGGTAGTTGAGTGGGGATGGTAGATGGTAGTTGAGGGGGGACGTAGTTGAGTGGGGGCGGTAGTTGAGTGGGAACGGTAGTTGAGCGGAGAGTTGAGTGTGGACTGTAGACAGTAGTTGAGTGGGGACGGTAGATGGTAGTTGAGTGGGAACGGTAGTTGAGTGGGGACGGTAGATGGTAGTTGAGTGGGGACGGTAGTTGAGTGGGGACGGTAGTTGAGTGGAGAGTTGAGTGTGGACTGTAGACAGTAGTTGAGTGGGGATGGTAGATGGTAGTTGAGTGGGAACGGTAGTTGAGTGGGGACGGTAGATGGTAGTTGAGTGGGAACGGTAGTTGAGTGGGGACGGTAGATGGTAGTTGAGTGGGGACGGTAGTTGAGTGGGGACGGTAGTTGAGTGGAGAGTTGAGTGTGGACTGTAGACAGTAGTTGAGTGGGGATGGTAGATGGTAGTTGAGTGGGAACGGTAGTTGAGTGGGGACGGTAGATGGTAGTTGAGTGGGGACGGTAGTTGAGTGGTGATGGTAGATGGAAGTTGAGTGGGGACGGTAGTTGAGTGGGGACTATAGACTGTAGTTTAGTGGGGACAGTGGTTGAGTGGGGATGGTAGATGGAAGTTGAGTGGGGACGGTAGTTGAGTGGGAACGGTAGTTGAGTGGAGAGTTGAGTGTGGACTGTAGACAGTAGTTGAGTGGGGACGGTATTTGAGTGGGGATGGTAGATGGTAGTTGACTGGGGACGATAGTTGAGTGGGGATGGTAGATGGTAGTTGAGCGGGGACGGTAGTTGAGTGGGAACGGTAGTTGAGTGGAGAGTTGAGTGTGGACTGTAGACAGTAGTTGAGTGGGGACGGTATTTGAGTGGGGATGGTAGATGGTAGTTGACTGGGGACGATAGTTGACTGGGAATGGTAGATGGTAGTTGAGTGGGGACGGTAGTTGAGTGGGGACGGTAGTTGAGTGGAGAGTTGAGTGTGGACTCTAGAGAGTAGTTGAGTGGGGACGGTAGTTGAGAGGAGAGTTGAGTGTGGACTGTAGACAGTAGTTGAGTGGGGACGGTATTTGAGTGGGGACGGTAGTTGAGTGAGGATGGTAGATGGTAGTTGAGTGGGGACAGTGGTTGAGTGGGGACGGTAGTTGAGTGGGGACGGTAGTTGAGTGGGGACTGTAGACAGTAGTTGAGTGGGGACGGTAGTTGAGTGGGGACAGTAGTTGAGTGGAGAGTTGAGTGGGGACTGTAGACAGTAGCTGAGTGGGCACGGTAGTTGAGTGGGGACGGTAATTGAGTGGGGACGGTAATTGAGTGGGGACGGTAATTGAGTGGGGACGGTAGTTGAGTGGGGACGGTAGACAGTAGTTGAGTGGGGACGGTAATTGAGTGGGGACGGTAGTTGAGTGGGGACTGTAGACAGTAGTTGAGTGGGGACAGTAGTTGAGTGGAGAGTTGAGTGGGGACTGTAGACAGTAGCTGAGTGGGGACGGTAGTTGAGTGGGGACGGTAATTGAGTGGGGACGGTAATTGAGTGGGGACGGTAGTTGAGTGGGGACTGTAGACAGTAGTTGAGTGGGGACGGTAATTGAGTGGGGACGGTAGTTGAGTGGGGACTGTACACAGTAGTTGAGTGGGGACGGTAGTTGAGTGGGGACAGTAGTTGAGTGGAGAGTTGAGTGGGGACTGTAGACAGTAGCTGAGTGGGGACGGTAATTGAGTGGGGACGGTAATTGAGTGGGGACGGTAGTTGAGTGGGGACGGTAATTGAGTGGGGACGGTAATTGAGTGGGGACGGTAGTTGAGTGGTGAGAGAGTAAACAGACCTTTTCTTTCGTGTCCATGACGTAGACCCCCTCCAGACTGATGCCGACGCTGACGCTCTTCCTCCCGCTGCGGTGCAGGATTCCCTGAGCCGGTTTATCAATCTCTCCCACGAAGAACGCACAGCTGCCAAAACAAACCACTGCAGATCAGACAGCAGCCCCGCCTCCACTAACCCCAACCACACAAACACAGAACACAGCCGGAGCCAAAACACAGCCGGAGCCAAAACACGGCCAGAGCCAAAACACGGCCGGAGCCAAAACACGGCCGGAGCTAAAAACACAGCCGGAGCTAAAAACACAGCCGGAGCCAAAAACACAGCCGGAGCCAAAAACACAGCCGGAGCTAAAAACACAGCCGGAGCTAAAAACACAGCCGGAGCTAAAAACACAGCCGGAGCTAAAAACACGGCCGGAGCCAAAAACACAGCCGGAGCTAAAAACACAGCCGGAGCAAAAACACAGCCGGAGCTAAAAACACAGCCGGAGCAAAAACACGGCCGGAGCTAAAAACACGGCCGGAGCTAAAAACACAGCCGGAGCAAAAAACACAGCCGGAGCAAAAAACACAGCCGGAGCAAAAACACAGCCGGAGCTAAAAACACAGCCGGAGCAAAAACACAGCCGGAGCAAAAACACAGCCGGAGCAAAAACACAGCCGGAGCTAAAAACACAGCCGGAGCCAAAAACACAGCCGGAGCCAAAAACACAGCCGGAGCTAAAAACACAGCCGGAGCTAAAAACACAGCCGGAGCAAAAACACAGCCGGAGCAAAAACACAGCCGGAGCAAAAACACAGCCGGAGCTAAAAACACAAAAAAAAAAAAAAAAAAAAAAAAAAAAAACAAAAAAAAAAAAAACACAAAAAAACACAGCCGGAGCAAAAACACAGCCGGAGCGGACTGTTTTCCTTTAAACAGGAGGTTCTGCAGCTGAAACCCGCCTCCCTCTCTGACAGTACTGGTTTTATTTACTGGGCTGCCGCTGATCTGATCTGAGACGGGTAACTGGGTGTTCTGTGCTGGTACTGACCCGTAGTAAGGCAGCGAGTGGCAGATACTGAGGTACTGTCTGAGGAGCGCCGCAGGTTCCTGAGGACCACTCAGTGTGCGATACTCCTTCAGCAGGTTCTGCTCCAGCTCCGCGTGACGACTCCCCCGAGACCGCAGGCTCGAGAAGAACCCACCAGAACCCAAAACCACGTGAGCCGGCAGAAAGGAGGACAGTTTCTTCTCCCTGTAACACAACAGCACCACACGGACCAGTTAGTGGAAGTACAAGGTGGGTGTTTCTGATAAAGTGGCCAGTTGCGCGTGCTGTGATCTGTTTATGTACCTGATGATTGTAGTGAGTTTCTGCTCGTCCAGTCCCGCGCCGCAGTCTAAGGCACAGCTCAGCGCTCCGAGTCGGGCCCAGTGCTCCGGATCACACGGATAACGACCCTCCAGGATATTCAGACGGGCTTCATCGTACAGGAACCTCAACACACCCTCATCATCGATCTGCAGCAAACAAAGCAGGACAGGAGCTCAGCGGCCGTCAGCGGACACGGACTAACACTGACCGAGACTGATCCGGGAACAGGAGCGTTACCTGCAGCTCCTTTGATCTGGGATAAAACACATTCCTCTTATACTGAAGACACGGCTCGTCTGCAGGAACACAACAGAGTAAATCATCACCACCACACACAGAACCTCACTAACTCATACTCCACCTGTCCACACCTTCCTGTTCTCCTCTCTTATTCACCACACTGTTAAACAGGGCGGTTCTAGATAACAGCACAGGGCAGCTCGTACATCAACATCCTGTTTCATCAAAACACCCACAGGAACCGTCTAGAACATCTGAGCTTCATCAGTACGCAGATAAACGACTATTTAGAGGCTCATTTGCATATTTCAGCTTCTGTAACCGCAGCGCTGCACGCCGTACCCGTGGAGATGTCCTCTGAGGACGCGTCGGTGAAGCGGTACAGCAGGTCCTGCCACTGCCGGCACAGTTTATACGGCTGATGTTTCGGCTTCAGCTGCAGCTCTGAGACGAGAAAGAACACAACCACACTCCTGTAAACAACAGCTACAGAGAGTAAACACTGATAATAATAATAACACGATTAATAATAACACTAATAGTAATAATAATAATAATAACAACACTATTAATAATAATAAAAATATAATAACACTAATAATAATAATAATAAGAAGAAGAAGAAGAATAACACTAATAATAATAACACTATTAATAATAATAATAAGAATAATAACAATAATAATAATAATAATAACACTATTAATAATAATAATACAAATATAATAACACTATTAATAATAATAATAATAACACTATCAATAATAACGCTAATAATAATAAGAAGAAGAAGAAGAAGAAGAAGAAGAATAACACTAATAATAATAACACTATTAATAATAATAATAATAATAATAATAATAATAATAATAACATAATAACACTATTAATAATAACACTATTAATAATAATAATAATAATAACAATAATAATAATAATAATAACATAATAACACTATTAATAATAACACTAATAATAATAATAATAACACTAATAATAATAATAATAACACTAATAATAATAATAATAACACTAATAATAATAATAATAATAATAATAACGTAATAACACTATTAATAATAACACTAATAATAATAATAATAATAATAATAACACTAATAAAAATAATAATAATTTATCAGGATCGTACCCAGTAACGGTGAGCAGAGCCAGAAAGCAAAAGCGTCCTGATCTGAATCTGGAACGTGGAGAGTCTGTCGGACCATCCGAGCCAATTCCTGTACACACACACTTCCCACACCTTCCACACACAGCTGTACCGCACTGTCACTCACCAGATACACCAACACATCCTGAGCTACAGAGACAGAGAGACAAAGACAGAGACAGAGAGACAGACAGAGACAGAGAGACAGACAGTGGGGGGGTGTTATTTCCAGGAATACTGAAGAGCAGATCCAACACATTTTCATGTGACAGGTACTTTGAATTAAACCAATCAGAACAGAGGTGATTTGCATATACCAGTCTGTTGAACTGTAAGCGTATTAGTACTGAATTGGGATCATCACTCAGACAGACTTCACACTCAGATCATAAAACACGGTAAACGCAGGACTGACCACGGGACAGCGAGGAGGCCACACTCCCGCGGTGAGAGTGAGACAGCTCCGGATCCGAAAACTCACACTCGTCCCCGTCCATCTGAAAAACAGCACAGCGGCTTAAACCGGGATTAACCACCCTCACGATAATCTGTCTGGATTAAACAGCACCAACAAACATCTGGATTAAATCAGATCACCAGACACACACCAGCACAGCTGGAACTAATCATCTCACCACAGATTAAATAACTTAATATTTCAGAACATGAGCCCAACTGGATTAAATCAGTTCACAAAACTACTATATTTATTAGTCTGGATTAAATAACAGTTTTAATAAAACCCCAGCCAGAACAAAATACTTTATACAATTAAAACGTCAGTCAAGATTAACTAACATCCTAAATAATATTAATCTGTCTGCATTAACAACTCCAACACTACGTTAACGCGCTGGGATTAAACTCAACTGAACAGTTTCAGAGTCAGATTTAATCTAGATTATATTTAGATTATATACTCGGTTCGTTTCTTAAACTTTAACATCAAATTTGTGTGGAAAAAAACTAAAAATGTCTGACCTCGTATTGGAATTATTAGTTCCACCTTAAATAGAGCAGCAGCTCCGCTCAGGCGGCGGAGGCGCTGTTACAGTAGCGGCTGTGTTTAAGGTGGACCGGACAATTCCGACCAGAACACAACTTTAGCTTGTTTATTAGCATTAGCGCGCTGGATAACGCGCTCAATTGCCGGCGTTTCTCAGCAAAATCTTTAATCAATAACTAATATTCAACAGCATCGACACTTATAATGATAATAACTCAGAAATTTGAACAGATTTACTTTATATTTCGGTACATTTTCTAAAAATCCTGAAATTCCTCACCAGATAGCTGCAGTTAGCTTAGCACAGCTGCCTATAAACACCTCTAACTCACCGTTATCGATCCGTTATCGGCGCTCCTCAGTCACAGATCACTGCCAGCTATAAGTCGGAATATTAATCATAAATTTTTTATCAATCAATAAGTTTAATTTCTGATCATTCCTCCACGACGATGTTACAGCAGCAGCGGCGGAGTCAGTGCCGCACGGCGCTTTGAGCGGAGCGACCACCAGCGGCCGGAAAGAGTACTGCAGCACCGCGCCCTCTGCCATCAGCGCCGCCTGCCGGCACACAGAGGAGTTACACCTCAATAACGCCACATATAAGATAAAAGCGACTTTAAACGTAAACGCGGAACGAATCTGTTGTTAAAACCGGATAAAAGCGGCGCTTCAGAGTCCAGTTAGTATTTGACGCACAGAAACGGTGACGTCACTGGAGAAGCAACCGCGTGTTGAGAGATTACAGGACTTAATTAGAACCGAGACATAATAGTTTCCACATCTATTAATAAGGACTAAAAATAAAGGTATTTGTCCTGTCCGGCCCTGTCCGGCCCTGTCCGGCCCTGTCCAGTCCTGTCCGCGGTAGGAAACTTGGAGAGTGGAGAGCGATGACGTTATTCATCTGCTGAAAAACAAATCCTGCGTCGCCCTCCTGTGGCTGAACTGAGGAACTGCAGCAACACAAAAAATCTTCACCATTAAAGTGTTGGTCTGAGAATCCGGAGCTCCAGACCTGATCATACAGAACCTTCCAGACTCTTCCTCTCCTCACAGCTCGGCTCAGGTTTATATCCAGACAGAATGTGGAAACTGTGCGGACTGACCGAGTGACGGGACTTGAAGGGCCTTTACAGTCTGAATCTACAGGCTAGTCTGTTATTTGCACCCTTTCTCACTACAGTACCCACAATGCACTGCACGCATACCTCTTATGGCTACTGTCCAGGTGTGAACTGCAAACCCAGTGATGTTGTGATACTGTACTGGTTTGGTGCCCACAATGTTGTCACAACGTTAAAATGTGATTCCTGAGAAAGCTGTGAAAACGTAGTAGCAACGTTACCAGTACATTATCACAACATCCCAGAATCCTTCACACGCTATCCCATCTGAACGGAGCTCCAGGGACTGTGTAGGAGTGCCAGCAGGTAGTAAAAGTACTGTTACTTCTAGTGATGTAGTGGAACCTTCTACAAGGTTCTGCTGCTCTGTGTGTAGGTTCTGCTGCTCTGTGTGTAGGTTCTGCTGCTCTGTGCAAAACGGTCCAACCCCAAAAAGCTCCTCCTACCTTCATCTTACCTCATCAGAGGGTGATTTGAGCAGGTATGTGAATGTTTAATTTTGGCTGGACTGTCCCTGTAGGTTAAATATTTAAACAGAACTACAGGAAACAATTCAAACATCAAACTTTATTGAGTGAAACATTCTGGACAGTAACAACACTGTCAGTCAACTCAACACAGGAAACAGCTCCACTGCTTAAAGGGAAACTCCACCAAACTCTCAGAGTTCAGAGTGCGTTTGGTGTGAAATGGTTCAGATGTTGTTTACAGTGGTGGTGAAGGTAACCAGGAGTCAAACACTAATACACACTGTATTTACTATGAAACCCACCAGTGAAGCTACACGTGTCTTCTGAGTTTATCTGGATGTTGATGGTAAAGTGTGGAAGATCTGAAAATACTAGGTTTTCTTTGGGGACTATTTGAACCTCACAGCGTCCTGCATGTATCCCTCCACCATGAATGGAGTTTAAGACTGAGATCTTCTCTAAACTATCATAAACAGCGTCTCAGAATCAGACAGTGTATTTATAACATCTACTGTAAGAACTTTCTGTGAGGAGCTTTTAGAGGAGGACGTCTGGTTCCATTCACCACCACTGTGAACAGATCTGACTGTATCTAGAACAGAGAGTTTCACACAGAACACACTCTGAACGACTCTGTTTACATTATAACTGGTGAAATATATTGGAATTCAGTAAAACTGGTGGAGTTTCCCTTTCACACATGTCAGAAAGAGTAGAGTCCTCCTACGCAGAGCAGCGTATCAGTAAGTCGTGATAAATATAAGATCTTTTTCACTTAAACTATAAAATATTCATAAATAAACATAAACACTCAGAGTGACGGCGGGCGGAGTCCACGCCTCTAAGGCACTGCGGCACCAACAACCAATCACACTCGTCTGCGGTACTGACCGTCCAGAGAACCGGTCAGTCAGTCACACAGGAGTGAGCTCAGCATGCTGACCCGTCCAGCATGCTGACCCATCTTTGGCAAGAAGAGGAAATAAAACACAACCAGCTGCAGTTCATCTCTCTACAGCAGGTTCTCTACAGCAGGTTCTCTACAGCAGGTTCTCTACAGCAGGTTCTCCTGCAGAACCGGCTGTAGATGAATGTTCTGTGCTGAAGAACGTTCTCCTGATGATCAGGTTTCTATGGTGGTCAGAAGGCACTGGGGTGTCTGGTGCTGTATTAGTGACCAGGTCCTGACCCGGTCCTCCAACA
>CM038720.1:314513-334513 GCA_021613375.1 Megaleporinus macrocephalus | reverse complement strand
AATATAATATAATATAATATAAAATAATATAAAATAATATAATATAATATAATATAATATAATATAAAATAATATAATACAATATAATATAATATAAAATAATATAACATAATATAATATAATATAATATAATATAATATAAAATAATATAATATAATATAATATAATATAATATAAAATAATATAAAATAATATAATATAATATAATATAATATAATATAATAAATATAATATATCTGTGTTCTCTCTGTGGGTGTGACAGACCTGGCTGTGCTTCTCCTGATGCTCAGGTTCTGGCTGTCCCAGGTTCAGTTTGGAGGTGTTCAGCCGGGGCGGAGCCACAGGTGTCTGCCCCGCCTCCGGCCTGCTCTCCTCCGGCCGGCCCACGCGTTTGGCTCTGGGGGGCGCCACCAGACCACCGTTCGGCTTCCCGTTCTCCCCCTGCGTGTGAGCTCCGTTGGTCTCTCCTGACAGCGCTCCGGCCTGCAGCCGCTGGGCACAGAACCGGGCGGCTGCGTCCACGTCCGGACCACCAGGGGGCCCCGCCACGCCGTAGCTGGACTGGCTGCTGTTGTGCTCGATCTGCAGGACGCTGAGCTCCTGACCGGTGAAGTGCGTGCGGATCTGGCTCAGGTACGTCATCACGATCAGCCGGTCGGGGACGGACAGCAGGACCATGTCGGACGGCTCCAGCAGACGAGAGATTCCCAGAGCGGCGAACTCGTCGAACGCCTGAGGAACATCAACACGTCAGAGAAGAGCTTCTTCCGGAAACAGCAGCGTCAGAGTTTAACACACTCACCCTCTTGTTGTTGAACTTGATGTCGTGCGGCTGCAGCGCATCGAAATCACTGGAGAACATCATCAGAAGACAGAGCTGCGTTATTTATTTATTTATTTATTTATTTATTTATTTATTTATTTATCAGATTGTGAACTCAGAAGCTACTTGTTTGTTCAGCTGGGGCCACATACACACTGATCAATAACATGAAATCAATCAGTGGAATTTATGTTTGTATGAGCTCTGTGAAGTCCACTCCGCTCTCCAGACTCCGGTTCTGGTTTTCTCAGTGAGACTAGTACAGTTTCAGAGTCTAATATTCAGTTGGTTTTGTGGATATAAGTCAGAAAGCTGCTCCGCTGAGCGGTGAGGAGCCGGGTCGGAGACGCAGCCGGAGACGCAGCTGGAGACGCAGCCGGAGACGCAGCCGGAGACGCAGCCGGAGACGCAGCCGGAGACGCAGCCGGAGACGCAGATCCAGATTTAACCCTTTATAAACTCCAACTGCTCAACAAACAGGAAGCAGAGTACAAACAAACAGGAAATGGAGAGGAAACTCTGTAATCACTCACATCCTGTGGGGGTGGAAGTGGTGCAGGATGGCGCAGAACGCCAGGCCGTTCCTCCAGGAGGTGCTGAAGTTCGTGACCTTCACACCTTTGTAATCCTTAGTGATCTCCTGACACCATTCCAGCAGAGACTGACTGGACATCACCAGACCAGGACTGGGGAGAGGAGAAGATACCTGGAGAGAGAGAGACAGAGAGAGAGAGGGAGAGAGAAAGAGTGAGAGAGGGAGAGAGAGAGAGACAGAGAGAGAGGGAGAGGAGAGAGAGAGAGACAGAGCGAGAAAGAGACAGAGAGAGAGGGAGAGAGAGAGAGAGAGTGAGTGAGAGACAGAGAGTGAGAGAGTGAGACAGAGAGAGAGAGAGTGAGAGACAGAGAGTGAGAGAGTGAGACAGAGACAGAGAGAGAGAGAGAGACAGAGCGAGAAAGAGACAGAGAGAGAGAGAGAGAGAGAGAGAGGGGGGAGAGAGAGAGTGAGTGAGAGACAGAGAGTGAGAGAGTGAGACAGAGAGAGAGAGAGTGAGAGACAGAGAGTGAGACAGAGACAGAGAGAGAGAAAAAGAGTGAGAGAGTGAGACAGAGACAGAGAGAGAGAGAGAGAGACAGACAGAGAGAGAGAGAGAGAAAGAGTGAGAGACAGAGAGTGAGAGAGAGAGACAGAGGCAGAGAGAGAGAGAGAGAGAGAGAGAGAGAGAGAGAGAGAGAGAGAGAGAGACAGAGAGTGAGAGAGTGAGACAGAGAGAGAGAGAGAGAGAGAGAGAGTGAGTGACAGAGAGTGAGAGAGTGAGACAGAGAGAGAGAGAGTGAGAGACAGAGAGTGAGAGAGTGAGACAGAGACAGAGAGAGAGAGAGAGAGACAGAGCGAGAAAGAGACAGAGAGAGAGAGAGAGAGAGAGAGAGGGGGGAGAGAGAGAGTGAGTGAGAGACAGAGAGTGAGAGAGTGAGACAGAGAGAGAGAGAGTGAGAGACAGAGAGTGAGACAGAGACAGAGAGAGAGAAAAAGAGTGAGAGAGTGAGACAGAGACAGAGAGAGAGAGAGAGACAGACAGAGAGAGAGAGAGAGAAAGAGTGAGAGACAGAGAGTGAGAGAGTGAGACAGAGGCAGAGAGAGAGAGAGAGAGAGAGAGAGAGAGAGAGAGAGAGAGAGAGAGAGAGAGAGAGAGAGAGAGTGAGAGACAGAGAGTGAGAGAGTGAGACAGAGAGAGAGGGAGAGAGAAAGAGTGAGAGACAGGGTGAGAGAGTGAGACAGAGACAGAGAGAGAGAGGGAGAGAGAAAGAGTGAGAGACAGAGTAAGAGAGTGAGACAGAGACAGAGAGACAGAGAGAGAGAGAGTGAGAGACAGAGAGTGAGGTACTGGTGTTGAACATTGCTGCTGGGGGTCTTTATGGTGACCTGCATGTCCAGTACCAGGTGGTTCCTAAAGCTGTGCTGGCTGTGTGGTGACCTTAAAGCTCTAAGTCACTCACAGAGCGTGTCCAGATACTTCTGAACAGAAACACTGTAATGAAGCTCACCTCGTGCTCAGATGCTGGTGGTCCTGATTCCTCCTGCAGGTTCACCGGCGGTGGGACGGTTTTCTTTTTGCTGCGTTTGGGTGGGAGGACCGCGGGTGATGTTTCTCCTGTCAGCTCAGTCTGGACCTGCAGGGTCTCAGCGGGAGGCTGACCTTCCGTGTGTCCAGTAGACCCAGCTTCAGCGGTTCCTGAGTCCGGCGACTGAGAGGAATTGTTTGGTGGCAATCTGGAAGACAGAGAGCGACCGTCGTTATAGTTACTGGACGTTCTCAGATACTGAACATGCACCTGACCTGCAGTTAAAAGCTTAACATCTCGAGGGTCCGTCATCGCGTCAGCACGGAACAGATCGGACTGATACTTGGTGCCGATAACTGGTGATGGTTCTGGGACTGTGGAATGTGAGGGAAGACTGATGGAGAACCTCTGCCTGTAGCTACAAGGCCACACTGTGGAAGGTCTGATAGGACGGAGGAACTGAGGAGAAGGTGTTGTGGTGTGATGGTGGAGACCTGGTTTCAGGAACTGGAGGTGAGGATGTGGGTTTACAGGGTGTTTGATTGGAGGGATGGGTTTCAGGCAGGTTTCTCCCCCAAAGCTTATAACATTCATTGTAAGAATAAACATCAGACACTTTAATCAGTATCGGATTATCAGTGTAATCTACCTGCTGTAAACATACAAACACAAACAAACATGGCGGGACGTTTAAGCTGATTCACGGCGGTCCAGTGTTCTGGAGAAGATAGAGATGAAAGGAAAAATGATATTCAATAAGCAGAACCTGCTGCTCTAGCGACACCATGTGGAAATCAATGGACATCCACAGACAGAAGATACAGGTTTGATAGAACATCCAAAACACACATGGGTTAAACAAACCACTTCAGTATCAACGCAGATGATGTTTCCTGTCACAACTGCAGAACACGAGGAGAACACGAGGAGAACACGAGAAGAACACGAGAAGAACACGAGGAGAACACAAAACGTGGGATGTATTCAAACTTACGAATCATCCAGATCTGCAGAGCGTTGCCGTCTTTCCTCGTGAACCTCTTCGCGTTTCAGGTCAGGCTCCTGGTCGCTGGGACGAGTCGGGGGCGGAGGGCCAAATTCAGGTGTCTGTTTCAGACTTTCTACAGCCTCATCATGAGCTGCTGAAGCCGAGACCACCTCTCGATCATCCTCTGATAGTGCGGCCCCCAACACATTCCCGCCTGGTAACTCACCGGAGGTCTCGGTCTGGCTTGTAAATCGCTTCATTTCGTTTGTGTTCAGCTTTGCAATATCTACGCTAGCTTCCTCAGAGGTCACCACAGCGGGTGGGTCAGTGACTTCAGCAGCAGGAAGTCTGTCCTGGACCACCGCGGGACGGGAACACGCGGCAGCGTTGACTTTGAGTGGAAGCGGTGGACTTGGGGGCAGCTCGAAGTCTGACTCGGAGGGAATGAGACGCTTCCTGGTACGAGGAACTGGAGCAGGGAGGCTCTTCTCCTCCGTTTCCTCAGTGTCCTCTGCCATTTGGCGAATCCTGGCCAGCAGAATTTTCTCCTCCAAAATGTCAGCGGGCTCGTCGGTGGGTTCTTTTGAAGGCTCAGGGCTCTTCTCGACTGTGGGTGATGGTAGAGGCCATGGAACCACAGAACTTCTTGGAGAGACGTCCTCTCCTGAGCCAACCTCCTTCTCCACTGTCACAGTCCTCGGCTGTTCTTCAGAGGGAGCCGCCGCTGTGGTCTTCTTCTGTTCTTTCTCGGAATCTCGGTCAGGGATGCCTTTGCTGACCTCAACAGTGCCCTGCTCACTGGACCGCTCTGGCTCCTCGTCCCCACTCTCGCGCTCCTCCTGGGCAGCCGGCGAGGTAACATCTCGATTTGCACCACGCTGTAGAGGAACTGGAGTGTTGCTGGTGGAGACAGGCTTGCTTTGGTTGATGGCCTCAGGGCCCACCTCCTGTAAAGGAACCGGGCGGGTTCCCTCTTTCTTTTCGCTTTGAATGGATGGAACATGTGCAGCTGGCCGAGGTATGGGTTCCTCTGCTGGACGTTCTTCTAATACTGCTGCAAGCTTTGTAGTGACCGGCGCAGTCGGCAGGCCAGGAGAAATGTCCGGCTCTATCAGCGGTGATTCCTTGGAGCTGCGAAAAACAGGACACTAGTGATCAACAGGACGAGCGGGCAGCTCACGAGCACTCTTACACAAGCAGCACCTTCTGAAAGCCACACTTTAAGCTCTGAGCAGGTGCAAAGCAGGCTACAGGTAACTGACCTGGACATGAAGAACTTTAATTTATTCACATTTATACTGGGGAACCACACTGTCCCACTGCACCGTACAGCTTGGCCCGGTTCTACTCTGTTTCGGTACCGGCTGCAGAGACAGCTCTCTGATGGATCTGGTCACAGTGATGTTGCATGAAACATCTAGAAGGGTCTACAACTGCACTCAGACGTTGAGATGCCTGCTTGTGCTGATTAAATTGTTGTGATTTGGTGGGATGTGTGTGTTCAGACATCACCAGTCTATCTACAGGAGTTACTGTGGTAACGACGTGGGCGTCAGTAACTATATAGCCTCGCTGGTGTTGCGGATTTCACACATGGACGCAGGAGAGATGGAGGTGCATCATCTCACCTCCAGACTGCTCCAGCAGGAAGTCCCTGGCATGAGCCGGAGTCTCTGGCACTCTTCTTGACCTCCAGCACTTCACTGCGAGAGACGCAAGAGACACTCTGAGACACATCTGGACTGCTTTCCAGACCGCCTCCACCTAACATCAATCTGGGTACAGTCTGAATCTACTGAAACAGATCTGGGCTGGTCGTCTGAACAAGACCGTGCTCTTTTAGTTTCGAGTTAGTTTAACTGTTCCAGGTTCTCTGACAGGAGAACCAAAAAAGGAAAGTTGAGTCGAGTCGGTATCACCCAGCGGAACGGGGGCCAGTCCTCTACGCATCAGCCTCTCGTTACTGGGGGTCAAAAGAGAGGCAGCAATAGAGACTTAAATCAAAGTGTGGTTATTTGGGTTGTTTGTAAATCGCTTGAGGTTGACGCCCCAGAGACGCTGGTCATCATCCCTACAGACGCTCTAGCAGGTCTGCTGATGCAGCCACTTTCAGCTCCTGAATCTTCTGCTTTTCTCCTTCCGAAAGTAGATTCAGGAAGTTTCGGGTGACTGACTCACTTTTTAACCCTGATAATCTTCTCACTCTCTCGGAATCATTTACCTGCTGCGAGGAGCATCTCAGGATGTGGAGGTTCATGCACTACTTTTGAGGTACCCTGCCTCAGAGGAGTTTATCTTATTATTTATTTAGGACTGTACGGCCAGCGATCTATAAACTGCTTATGATTGGTTTGTATCTTGTGGTCACATGACTGTGAATGTTGTGAACATGCTCCTAGCGCGATGCCTTGTGCAACACTTCAGTTCCAGCTTGCAGTTGAGGTTTTGAAACCTAATCGTCAAACAACTGCAGAAGCGTAAATGTGGCAACTCCAAGTCAGGAAGCTGCTGCCCAGCACTGACCAAGCACATGACCCCACCGCAACACATGCTCAGCAGACGCTCAGCGATTTCACAGCCTCTGAGCTTCCAGAGCTCCTGAACTCCACGTGAACACGCAGAACCTAACAGAACGAGAAGCTGCCTGGACGACGCTCAATGCATCGTTAACGCTTTCACGTGAAGACACGCCCACAAGCCTTCAGCCACTCAGCATCCAGCATACCACACCACACCACACCACCCCACACCACAGCCTCATTGACGGCCTCATCCACTTACCCCTCATCCATATACAGCTCAGCCAGCCACACGGTGCCCATGTCCTCCTGACCCATCTCGAACTCCAGCTCGTCCTCCAGAGTCTCCGACAGAAACAAAGGCTTCAAAAAAGTCTCTCTTTTCTCCAGACCTTCACCGTTATTACCAGGTTCATCTTCATCAGCCTTCCTTACGCATTCTTCACTCGCAATCATCTCCAACTCCACTTCTTTTAACCGAGGACCCTCAACTGTGGAGGAACGTTCAGGTGCATCCTTCTTATTCGTGCTTGTGTCAGTGTTTGGAGTTGGGGATGACTCTCTGCACTCATGTTCTTCAGGCTTTGGTTCATCTCTCCAGGTTTGCTCTTCCAGTTCCTCCATCTTTTCTTCATGTGCTGATCCCACATCAGTGCCCGTTTCAGGCTTTGCGTCATCCCTCCTGATTTTGTTGTCTAGCACTGGTGGCTCCTCCATCTTCGTTTCTAAGCATGCTCCTCTGATAATGGTGTTTGTTTCAGGTTCTGGTTCAGAAACTCTGATGCCTCTCTCAACCTCTGAGGCAGCCAGCCTTAAACACTCCACCAGGCTCCTTCCTGAGGGCTCTGCTGGAGACTTCATCTCGCTTTCTTCACTCAAGACAGAATCTCCCTCGTCCTCAGCAGTGTCAGTGAGGCTTGCTACGTCACAGAACGGCTCAGGTGGACGGATTTGGATCTCAGAGGCTTCCTGGTCTCCAGCTTCAGGTTTAGTAGATTCCGAGGGGCTGGGCTGCATCAGCATGGAGGCCACTGTCTCATAACTGGAGAACAAGGAGGTTCGAACAAGAACAGAGTTCAGAATTCACAGCCGGCACTGGCTCAGACACCCAACCCTGAAATATGCAGACGCTACACGATGCTGAGAAGATCTGCTCTAGATTTAGACCTTCAGAACAAACAGGAACGAACTTCATCGCTACGTTCACATGCAAGAGCTTTAACATCAAGTGGTTTTTCCGCAGTCTCTAAAACCTCTCTTCCACTGAGAGACCTCTGAGCTGCTCAGAGCGCTGCTGTTACTGCTAGCTGCCTCTAGGTGGCGTAAGCATCAGTGTCTTGCTGTTCATTTGTTTACAGGTTAGTAAATACTGAGGCAGAAAATAGACATACATTCATTTACCAATAAATATTAATTTACCAGAGATTAATTAATTATATGAAGGTAATTATTTGCTCTAATTAAGAAAAACACCAGTTTATTCTACATACAGCTTTAAATACGTTTACATCTGAACACATTCCGGAGATTTATAACACATCCAGATCGTATCCCGATTGAATCCAGATTGAATCCAGATTGTATTTAGATTGTATCCAGATTTAATCCAGATTGTATTTAGATTGAATCCAGATTGTATCCCGATTGAATCCAGATTGTATCCAGATTGTATCCTGATTGAATCCAGATTGTATCCAGATTGAATCCAGATTGTATCCAGATTGTATCCCGATTGAATCCAGATTGTATCCAGATTGAATCCAGATTGTATCCAGATTGTATCCAGATTGAATCCAGATTGTATCCAGATTGTATCCAGATTGTATCCAGATTGTATTTAGATTGTATCCAGATTGTATTTAGATTGAATTCAGATTGTATCCCGATTTAATCCAGATTGTATCCAGATTAAATCCAAATTGTATCCAGACTGTATCCAGATTTAATCCAGATTAAATCCAGATTGAATCCAGATTGAATCCAGATTGAATCCAGATTGAATCCAAATTGTATCCAGATTGAATCCAGATTGAATCCCGATTGAATCCAGATTGTATCCCGATTTAATCCAGATTAAATCCAGATTGTATCCCGATTTAATCCAGATTTAATCCAGATTGTATTTAGATTGTATCCAGATTGTATCCCGATTGAATCCAGATTGTATTTAGATTGTATCCCGATTGAATCCAGATTGTATTTAGATTGAATCCAGATTGAATCCAGATTGAATCTAGATTAAATCCAGATTAAATCCAGACTGTATCCAGATTGTATCCAGATTGAATCCAGATTGTATCCAAATTGTATTTAGATTGTATCCAGATTGAATCCAGATTGTATCCAGATTAAATCCAGTGTGTATTTAGATTGTATTCAGATTGTATCCAGATTGAATCCGGTGTGTATTTAGATTGTATTCAGATTGAATCCAGATTGTATCCAGACTGAATCCAGATTAAATCCAGATTGAATCCAGATTAAATCCAGATTGAATCCAGATTAAATCCAGATTGAATCCATATTGAATCCAGACTGAATCCAGATTGAATCCAGATGTTTGACAGTCTGAGGTGGTTGGAGATTAAATCATATTCACAGACAGATTTCTACTCACACACTCTGAGGAACCCTGAGGAACAGCAGCCTCTGGACTGATACTGAAGAAACTGGCTGTTAGATGTTCATACAAACAAAACTGGATGGAACTGGAACGAATCAGTTTCTTTTTCTCCACTAAACGTTCCACCTTAAACACTGCAGCTCCTACAGACGCCAGAATGGAACCACAGCAGCGTTTAAGGTGGAACGGAGAATTCCCAAAACCAGCTGCTGAACTTCCAACATCTTTAACAGAATCCTGAACAACTTTAACTCTGCAGTCTGTACGTTTCACTCCGGACAGTTTCTCCAACACTCGGACACCATGGAGCAGCTTCAGCTCAGCGTTCAACACTGAAGAGACTGAAGAGACGAGCAGCTCCACCTTTATTAGCACCACAACCTCAACAGTGACTGGAAGTAGCAGCCATGCTGTGTGAGTGGATCACTGTGTGCTGGTTGAAGCAGATCATCTTCAACTGAAAGTTTCACAGAGACACCTTTCATCTACTTTGTGTTTGATGTCCAGATCAAAGAGAGTAGCTAGTATAGGTAACGTTAGTGACCAGCAGCTCTGAAAAACTAGCATAACTGACTAAATAGTATGTGGGCGGAGCTTATTTACACTGAGGCTCATTTTATTTGTTTTGTGTTGCTTCTATGAGATCATCACTGCTGTAAACCAGCCAATCAGAGCAGAGCTCATTAATTATTCATGAGCTTAAAAAAGAGTAAACAGTGTTTATTCTAGAACCAGATTAAAGAGAGTAAATGGGTGTAGAACCACATCTGGGTGACCAAAAACACACATACTGTATATGTAGAACATCAGAACAATTTCAATACTAAATAAATGCTGAATAAATACTGAATTAATACTGAATAAATACTGAATAAATGCTGAATAAATACTGAATAAATGCTGAATAAATACTGAATTAATACTGAATAAATACTGAATAAATACTGAATAAATGCTGAATAAATACTGAATAAATGCTGAATAAATACTGAATTAATACTGAATAAATACTGAATAAATGCTGAATAAATACTGAATTAATACTGAATAAATGCTGAATAAATGCTGAATAAATACTGAATTAATACTGAATAAATGCTGAATAAATGCTGAATAAATACTGAATTAATACTGAATTAATACTGAATAAATACTGAATAAATGCTGAATAAATACTGAATAAATGCTGAATAAATACTGAATTAATACTGAATAAATACTGAATAAATACTGAATAAATGCTGAATTAATACTAAATTAATACAGTATATGGTAACTTTAAAGTTCACCAGTGCTCAACGAGGTGTTCACTGATTGGCTGATCTGCATCAATCAACAGAACAGCTTTACTACCAACATGGCAACCTGGCACCAACACACTGTCGTCTCTCCGGTTTCCTTTAATACCTGCTCCTGATTCCGCACAGCAGATGGACAAAGAAACTGGGAGCACTTCCACGAGTCTGGTTTCATATCTGCCTCAGATCCTAATCCCAGAGACGGGAAGTCCGTCCAGCCCAAAGCGCTCCTCATGCAGACACGCAATCCAACTGTGAGCATCAGCAAACCCTCCAAACCAGGACAGTCAGAGCCATGCAGGAGATCAGCTCTCCACACACTTACCCTCGGTACAACACACCAAATATCCCCCTCACCAGGCTGGGAGAGACCACCTCCGGCTCAGGAGGAACCCCGTGATCCACACCAGAAGAACCCAACTCAAGCGAGAGCTCAGTCTTCGTCTCTGAGACTGACGCTGCTCCATCTGGTTGGTCTGAATCAGCAGGACGTGAGCACCACAGATCCTGACCAGTCTGAGAGTTACCACTGACCACTTCCAAACAGGAATGTTCTGTCAGAACACCGAGCAGCGCCTCTGTGCTTACAGGGTTCAAAGGAACGACCTCTGGATGGGTTTCAACTTCTACTTCTTCTGCACAACAGCTACGGCGGACCCAGTGAGGAGAACGAAGAGAAGCTCTGTGTAAAGGTCTCACCATTTATGGTATACTCCAAAACTAGACGTGCAATTAATGGAGTTATCTTCTGAGGAGTGTTTAGAACGTAGGACCACCAGGATAGTTAACGTTTAAGAGAACCAGGCATGCACACCACACTCCATGCAGCAAATCCAGAGAACTTCTCAGACTTACCCATAATCCAGAAGAGCCGGAGGAGCTTCCAGTTTGTCTGGGATTAACTCCTCGTCCTCCTTCTCCTCAACTTTTCTCTCCAAACTGGCCCACAGTGGACTCTCGGTTTCAGGAGTGACCTTTGTCGGTAGATCCGCTCCATCTAGCCCATCAGTGGAGGTGCTGGTAACAGCAGGAGACAAGTTCTCTAAGTGCGGTGAGGTCCTGGTAGGTGGAGAAGGAGGTGTAGATTCTATCAGGGACGTAAGATCTCGTTCATCTTCAGCCTCGTCCAGCTTCTGCTCGACCATGCTGGTTTTTGGTTGTGCTTTAGCTTGTGGTTCCTGTGGGTCAGTCTTCTTCACCACTTCTACTCTGGCTTCATCTCCACTGCGAGGTGAGAAACAGTGAAGATGCTGTGAACACCTACCTGTAGACATTCTGCACCACTAAGACTACAGCAGTTCCAGAAGATAACTGTCCACAACTAGAACATAAAGTTCTGGTCTGTATAACAGGTGGACACAGTCTGGACACAACTGAAGACAGTCTGGACACAACTGAAGACAGTCTGGACACAACTGAAGACTCTTTGTATTCAGCCAATCAGAACGCCCTGTCCCTCTTTCACACTTACCCAGCGTCCAGCTGAAGCAGACCTCCAGGGTTACGGTCCTCGGTTTCCAGCTCGTCTGTCGTCTTTTCTTTGGAAATGTCCTCTCTAGTGCCCCCGTCCTCCTTCTGCTCCTTCACTTTCTGCTCTACAGTGGCCCAAATGGGATCCTCCGTCTGAGCTGGTGGCTCTCCAGAAGTTCCTGTCTCCTCCCGAGTGTCCTCAGGCTGGACGGAGTCCTGGACAGTTTGTGCTGAGGTGGTTATACGGCGTTGAGGTACGGTCGGGGGAGCGTCTGTGTTACAGTCATTGTCGGGCTGGGGGGTGCTCGGAGGGGGCTCCAAATCCAAATATGACTCGGATTGACTCCATCTGAGAGAGAAGAGAGAAAGAATAAGAACAGAGGAACAGAGAGAGAGAGAAGAGAGAGAATCAGAGAAAACATGGAAACAAAGAACAAAAACAATAACATAGATAGATATACAAATAGATAGACTGATAGATAAATATATATATTATACTGAGACGGAAAAAAACACATCAGGACTCAGTGACTCAGTGACTCTGTGACTCTGTGACTCAGTGACTCTGTGACTCAGTGACACAGTGACTCTGTGACTCTGTGACTCAGTGACTCAGTGACTCTGTGACTCTGTGGAGTCGAGGCAGCGCTGCGGGGAAGGAGCTGATGAGAGAGTCAGTAAGAGCCGAGCGTTTAATACAGACACTCTCGTACCAAACATGCTCGCTAACGGTTAGCCAGCAAGCTAATGGCAGCTGCCTCAAACCCACAGACAGAAATGCCTCCATACTGTCTCACACCAGCTGCCTCGGAATGTCATGCCTCCAGCGTGTTTCCCGGAACGCTGTGTGCGAGCAGACCAGCTGTACTGGGCTAACGCTTCCTGCGCCCGTCTGCAATCAAACACCCCGAGTATTTAACTGCAGCTGTTAAACATAATGAACTGAAAGGTTTGGGGGCGGAGCTAATAGCGGTTCTCTGATTGGGCCTTAAAGTCCACATCATATTCACTCTCACTGCGCCTCTTACCTGTCCTCAGGTACAGTCTGAGTCACATGACCAGGTTCGGGCCAATCAGCCTGAATCATATCGTCCTGACTCTGAGACGGAGAGCTGTCTGTAGTCTGTCCCTCCACACTGCTGACCGAGGTGGGTGGTACCGAGGTGGGTGGTACTGAGGTGGGTGGTACCGAGGGGACGGCCGTGATTCTAATCAGAACTTTCTCCTCGTCTGACCTGTTCACAGCCGCCTCCACCGCCTCCACCGCCTCCACCGCCTCCACTGCCTCTCCCGGCCTCTGCATTTCGTCTGATTCAGTCTGATCTGATGGACCTCCACGTTCTTCTATAAAGAGTGTAACTTCAGTCAGACTGGACGGAATGAAGTCCTCCTCAGCTTCCTGAGGGTCCGTCGGAGGCGTGAGGAGCTGAGGTGGGATAAGAGGAGCTCTGAGCCCGAATTCTTCTTCCTTCTCTTCGGGTTTGGCCGTCGCCGGTTTAAGCTGGAGCTCGTCGGCCGCGTCCTCCTGAGCAGGTTTAGATCTTTCAGCCAGCATATCAATCCAGTCCTCCTTAAAGTCCGGCTCTTCTTCGGCCAGCGGCGGTTTTCCCGCCTCCGGTCTGCGTGGACGCGCCTCAGTAGAGCTGAGCCGGGGGGGTTTAGAGACCTCCTGACGGGATCTCTCACACTTTTCTGAAGCCGTCAGAGAAAAAGGCCATGGAGGAGGAGGAAGGGTCAGGACTTCTGCGTCCACTCTGCTGTCCCGCTCCGGACTGAAGGACAGAGAGAGTGAGCTGAAGTTTGAGAAGCTCTTAGTGGGAGGACCGAGCATGCTGGACATCAGAGCCATTAGAATTCCCCTATAGTTATTATAACATAGTCTTAGCTCCACCCATTCAGTCTACAGTAGTTTAGCTCCACCCATTCAGCCTACAGCAGTTTAGCTCCACCCATTCAGTCTACAGTAGTTTAGCTCCACCCATTCAGCCTACAGCAGTTTAGCTCCACCCATTCAGTCTACAGTAGTTTAGCTCCACCCATTCAGTCTACAGTAGTTTAGCTCCACCCATTCAGCCTACAGCAGTTTAGCTCCACCCATTCAGTCTACAGTAGTTTAGCTCCACCCATTCAGCCTACAGCAGTTTAGCTCCACCCATTCAGCCTAGAGCAGTTTAGCTCCACCCATTCAGCCTACAGCAGTTTAGCTCCACCCATTCAGTCTACAGTAGTTTAGCTCCACCCATTCAGCCTAGAGCAGTTTAGCTCCACCCATTCAGCCTACAGCAGTTTAGCTCCACCCATTCAGCCTAGAGCAGTTTAGCTCCACCCATTCAGCCTACAGCAGTTTAGCTCCACCCATTCAGCCTACAGCAGTTTAGCTCCACCCATTCACACACACAGCACAGACCACAGAACTCACTCTCAGATGGTTAATGAGCTAAATGCACCTGGACACCACTCACTCACTGTTCACACTCCAGATTAACACTCTCTACCAAATATCACTCTTCACCACCAACACATGCCGTTACTGCTTATACTGTTTGATTCAGAATTACTAATTAATAAAATACACTGAAACACAAATTAATGAATTATATAATAAATGATTAATTAGTGAAGTCACTAATCAGCTCCAGGTAGAGAAGAAGTCCCGGTCACTTTATTCAGAGCCCTATTACTGACCGCATACTGACCACAGGGCTAATACACTGTACTGAACTGCACCGCGGCGTGTCACCGCAGCGGGAGGGGCTTTACAGTGGGAGGGCTTTACAGTGGGGGGCTTTACAGTGGGGGGGCTTTACAGTGGGGGGGCTGACGCGCAGAAGCCTCTGTTTTAAGTGAACGCTGTGATTCATATTAATAAATGAACTGAAATATAAAACACTCTGATCACCTCCTCCGTGTTTAAACTCGCGGCAGGGGCTGCAGAGTGAGCAGGTGTGGCGTGTCAGCGCTGTGATTGGTTCAGAAAGGTGACACACGGGCTCTTTGATCAGGTGACGTTAGATTTACTCCCGACTGAAAACCTGAAGCTGCTGAGTTTATACTGAGAACTGAACACGGCCAGCGCCTCCTCACCGCGACTCTCCGGCCGCAGCACCTCCTCCGCTGGACCCACACCGAGACTCCACAATGCTGATGCTGCCGGCGGCCCGAGGAGGGCGCTGCTGACCTCCCGCCTGGCTAAGGGTCAGAGGTCGGCGGACTTCAGAGCTCTTCACCTCAGGAAGCATTTCGGGGGTCTTTAAATCTGCAACATTAAAAACATCAGAGCTGAGAAATCAAACACTGTATCAGTTATTAATCAGTTATTAATCAGTTATTAATCCGTTATTAATCATTACCTGCACTACAATATTAACAAAAATCAATATCCAACATCAGCTCAGCTCCACCAGATCAAAGAGAGTTTTGGTGTGAAATGGTTCAGATAGTGTTTATCTGGATGTTGATGGTAAAATGTGGAAGATCTGAAAATACTAGGTTTTCTTTGGGGACTATTTGAACCTCACAGCGTCCTGCATGTATCCCTCCACCATGAATGGAGTTTAAGACTGAGATCTTCTCTAAACTATCATGAACAGCGTCTCAGAATCAGACAGTGTATTTATAACATCTACTGTAAGAACTTTCTGTGAGGAGCTTTTAGAGGTGGACGTCTGGTTCCATTCACCTCCACTGTGAACAGTTCTGACTGTATCTAGAACCACTGTGAACAGATCTAATTGTATCTAGAACTGGGAGCTTTGTTTATGGGTAAACTGTGTAGTGATGGTGTTCTATACTCTGGAAAAAGGGATTCGTGTTGTCCTCCTCAGTCAGAGTGTTCAGCTCCCTCTGCAGCTCTGAAACACAAAGCAGACCATCAGAGTTACAGTCCTGACATACTGACTGAGTACTGACATACTGACTGAGTCCTGACATACTGACTGAGTCCCAACATACTGACTGAGTCCTGACATACTGACTGAGTCCTGACATACTGACTGAGTCCTGACATACTGACTGAGTCCCAACATACTGACTGAGTCCTGACATACTGACTGAGTCCCAACATACTGACTGAGTACTGACATACTGACTGAGTACTGACATACTGACTGAGTCCTGACATACTGACTGAGTCCCGACATACTGGCTGAGTCCTGACATACTGACTGAGTCCCAACATACTGACTGAGTACTGACATACTGACTGAGTCCCGACATACTGACTGAGTACTGAAATACTGACTGAGTCCTGACATACTGACTGAGTCCTGACATACTGACTGAGTCCTGAAATACAGACTGAGTACTAAAATACTGACTGAGTACTGAAATACAGACTGAGTACTGACATACTGACTGAGTACTGACATACTGACTGAGTCCTGACATACTGACTGAGTCCCGACATACTGACTGAGTACTGAAATACTGACTGAGTCCTGACATACTGACTGAGTCCTGAAATACAGACTGAGTCCTGAAATACAGACTGAGTCCAGACATACTGACTGAGTCCTGACATACTGACTGAGTCCTGAAATACAGACTGAGTCCTGAAATACAGACTGAGTCCAGACATACTGACTGAGTCCTGAAATACAGACTGAGTACTGACATACTGACTGAGTCCCGACATACTGACTGAGTACTGACATACTGACTGAGTCCCGGCATACAGACTGAGTACTGACATACTGACTGAGTCCCGACATACTGACTGAGTACTGACAGACTGACTGAGTCCTGACATACAGACTGAGTACTGACATACAGACTGAGTACTGATATACAGACTGAGTCCCGACATACTGACTGAGTCCTGACATACTGACTGAGTACTGACATACAGACTGAGTACTGATATACAGACTGAGTCCCGACATACTGACTGAGTCCTGACATACTGACTGAGTCCCGACATACTGACTGAGTACTGACATACTGACTGAGTACTGACAGACTGACTGAGTCTCGACATACTGACTAAGTCCCGACATACTGACTGAGTCCTGACATACAGACTGAGTACTGATATACAGACTGAGTACTGACAGACTGACTGAGTACTGACATACTGAGTCCTGACATACTGACTGAGTCCTGATATACTGACTGAGTCCCGACATACTGACTAAGTCCCGACATACTGACTGAGTCCTGACATACAGACTGAGTACTGATATACAGACTGAGTACTGACAGACTGACTGAGTACTGACATACTGAGTCCTGACATACTGACTGAGTCCTGAAATACAGACTGAGCCCTGAAATACAGACTGAGTCCAGACATACTGACTGAGTCCTGACATACTGACTGAGTCCTGAAATACAGACTGAGTCCTGAAATACAGACTGAGTCCAGACATACTGACTGAGTCCTGAAATACAGACTGAGTACTGACATACTGACTGAGTCCCGACATACTGACTGAGTACTGACAGACTGACTGAGTACTGACAGACTGACTGAGTCTCGACATACTGACTAAGTCCCGACATACTGACTGAGTCCTGACATACAGACTGAGTACTGATATACAGACTGAGTACTGACAGACTGACTGAGTACTGACATACTGAGTCCTGACATACTGACTGAGTCCTGATATACTGACTGAGTCCCGACATACTGACTGAGTACTGAAATACTGACTGAGTACTGACATACAGACTGAGTACTGACAAACTGACAGAGTACTGACATACTGAGTCCTGACATACTGACTGAGTCCTGACATACTGACTGAGTCCCGACATACTGACTGAGTACTGACATACTGACTGAGTCCCGGCATACAGACTGAGTACTGACATACTGACTGAGTCCCGACATACTGACTGAGTACTGACAGACTGACTGAGTCCTGACATACAGACTGAGTACTGACATACAGACTGAGTACTGATATACAGACTGAGTCCCGACATACTGACTGAGTCCTGACATACTGACTGAGTACTGACATACAGACTGAGTACTGATATACAGACTGAGTCCCGACATACTGACTGAGTCCTGACATACTGACTGAGTCCCGACATACTGACTGAGTACTGACATACTGACTGAGTCCCGACATACTGACTGAGTACTGACAGACTGACTGAGTACTGACAGACTGAGTCTCGACATACTGACTAAGTCCCGACATACTGACTGAGTCCTGACATACAGACTGAGTACTGATATACAGACTAAGTACTGACAGACTGACTGAGTACTGACATACTGAGTCCTGACATACTGACTGAGTCCTGATATACTGACTGAGTCCCGACATACTGACTGAGTACTGAAATACTGACTGAGTACTGACATACTGACTGAGTCCCGACATACTGACTGAGTACTGAAATACAGACTGAGTACTGACATACTGACTGATTACTGACATACTGAACGATTCAGATACGCACACTCAGCTTCTGTTTCTTAAGAACCGAGAGCACAGTGCTGGTGTATCAACGTCCAGCTCAACAGTTTATATATGAACTGAAGAACAAACAGTTTGTTTACATTCTACATTAAATAAACATTCAATTAGTTTTTATACCACACAGGCCCTTTAACTTATAACTAGATCTTTCTGTACTTGCATTAAAGGAGCAGTGTGTAAGATTTAGAGTGGAGTATATTATCAGAGATGGAATATGATATAAAATCTATATTCTCATTAACATATAATTACCCGTAACTACTAATCTGTGTGTTCTCGTTAGCATATAATGACGTACCATAACTACCTAGATATGATATTATACTAAACTACCACCGCCATGTTTCTACAGTAGCCCAGAACAGACACACACTGACTGTACAAACTTTCACTTGAGAGAGAGAGAGACATATATACTATATATTTATATTAAAGTTTATCTATATAATAATTTAATACATCTCCTTACCAGCATTAAAAGAATAATGAGAATGTTTGATGGTGTAAATGAGTTTATCAGGAGTCAGTTGTGATAATAACATTTAAAAAACAGAATACATATCTAGAACTCAGTGCTGTAGAACCACCAGAACCCAAATAGTGAGAAACGAAGGATCAAATTATTTAGTACAAAAACAGAAGAAACAGAAACAGAATCATCAGCGTCACTGCAGAGAACACAAGACGACACTAAGACACGGGCCGAACACCCACCACAGCTTACAGGCAATACACAACCTCACCACTAGAGGTCACACACTGCTCCTTTAATTCATTTTACTCATTAACAGTGACTGTAATGTTATGATTATAATGTTATGATTGGAATATGTTATTAAACACAGTCAGTATATCTGATCTGTGCGTTTAGGGGGTCTCAGGAAGTTCCCGAGTTCGGTACAGCTCATCTGACTTCAGAGGAACAGGTCTGTGGGCGGAGCCTGGTGAGCAGTGCAGCAGGTGGTGTACCTGTCGGAGCGGAGGGAAGCAGCGCAGGGCCGGACAGAGCAGACAGAGCAGAACGAACAGCAGAGGGCGCCGCAGAGGCTTTTACAGCACAGACTCTGTCCAGCTGGGACAGGGTGGGTGGAGTACGGGGAGGTGAGGGTGGGGGGGCAGGGGGTGGAGTCTGAGAGAGATGGGGTGGGTCTGACAGAGCGTCCAGATCAGGGCTAATCAGCAAAGGCACAGAGGTCACAGGGTCACCAAGAGAGGGGCAGAAAGAGGGGTGGTCACTGAGGGGGCTCTGGACACTCTGCTGACAGGACACTGAAATAAAGAAATGAAATAATTTTCCAAAAAAATTAATATATGTTAATTAATTCTGCTCTGATTGGCTGGTGTTCAAAAAGCACTCTGAGCTGAAACACCCTTTATAACTTCAGCAGTTATGGGTGGAGCTTAACTGCTGTAGACTGAATGGCTGGAGCTAAACTGCTGTAGACTGAATGTGTGGAGCTAAAGTGCTGTAGGCTGAATGGGTGGAGCTAACGTGTTGTGGACTGGGTGGGTGGAGCTAAAGTGCTGTAGACTGAGTGGGTGGAGCTAAACTGCTGTAGACTGAATGGGTGGAGTTTCTTCCGTTCCTCTGTGCTGAGTACCTGAGAGGGGGGAGGGGGGGCGCTGTAGTGAGCGAGGTTCATAGAAAGGAACTGGAGAAGGAGAGACGTACTCCTGAACGACCTTCGGCTTAAAGACACCGACACGAGGAGCAGCGCCCAAATCTGAGACGCCGGGAGAGGAGGAGACAGAGGGAGGAGGAGACAAAGGAGGAGGAGACA
>CM038720.1:304513-312013 GCA_021613375.1 Megaleporinus macrocephalus | reverse complement strand
CATCATCACCATCATCATCACCATCATCATCATCATCACCATTATCATCACCATCATTATCATCATTACCACCATCATCACCATCATCATCACCATCATCATCATCATCATCACCATTATCATCATCATTATCATTATTATCATCATCATTATCATCACCATCATCATCATCATCATCATCATCATCATCATCATTATCATCACCATCATCATCATCATCACCATCATCACCATCATCATCATCATCATCATCATCGTGACTCAGTGGAATAACACGATGTTCTCTCGCTCGCCAGCTGGTGATTTACACACTTCCTGTATAGACCTGCTGACTCACTGCTATCTGTCAGTCTGAGTGCTGGTTAGTATCGAGTAGTATATTACACCCCATGGTGTGTGTGTTCACTAGTGTGTGTGTATGTGAGAGAATCACTGCCTGCTAGTGTGTGTGTTCACTAGTCTGTGTGTATGTGGGTGTTTTACTGCCCCTAATGTGTGTTCACTAGTGTGTGTGTATGTGAGTGTATCACTGCCTGCTAGTGTGTGTGTTCACTAGTCTGTGTGTATGTGGGTGTTTTACTGCCTCCTAGTGTGTGTTCACTAGTGTGTGTTTATCACTGCCTGCTAGTGTGTGTGTTCACTAGTGTGTGTGTATGTGGGTGTTTCACTGCCCCCTAGTGTGTGTGTTCACTAGTGTGTGTGTGTATGTAAGTGTATCACTGCCTGCTAGTGTGTGTGTTCACTAGTGTGTGTGTATGTGAGAGTATCACTGCCTGCTAGTGTGTGTTCACGAGTGTGTGTGTATGTGAGAGTATCACTGCCTGCTAGTGTGTGTGTTCACTAGTCTGTGTGTATGTGGGTGTTTACTGCCCTCTAGTGTGTGTTCACTAGTGTGTGTGTGTGTGAGTGTATCACTGCCTGCTAGTGTGTGTGTTCACCAGTGTGTGTATGTGGGTGTTTCACTGCCCCCTAGTGTGTGTGTTCACTAGTGTGTGTGTATGTGAGAGTATCACTGCCTGCTAGTGTGTGTGTTCACTAGTGTGTGTGTATGTGGGTGTTTCACTGCCCCCTAGTGTGTGTGTTCACTAGTGTGTGTGTATGTGAGTGTATCACTGCCTGCTAGTGTGTGTGTTCACTAGTGTGTGTGTATGTGGGTGTTTCACTGCCCCCTAGTGTGTGTTCACTCGTCTGTGTGTATCTGGGTGTTTACTGCCCCCTAGTGTGTCTGTTCACTAGTGTGTGTGTATGTGGGTGTTTTACTGCCCCCTAGTGTGTGTTCACTAGTGTGTGTGTATGTGAGTGTATCACTGCCTGCTAGTGTGTGTGTTCACTAGTGTGTGTGTATGTGGGTGTTTCACTGCCCCCTAGTGTGTGTGTTCACTAGTGTGTGTGTATGTGAGTGTATCACTGCCTGCTAGTGTGTGTGTTCACTAGTGTGTGTGTATGTGGGTGTTTCACTGCCCCCTAGTGTGTGTGTTCACTAGTGTGTGTGTATGTTAGAGTATCACTGCCTGCTAGTGTGTGTGTTCACTAGCCTGTGTGTATGTGGGTGTTTACTGCCCCCTAGTGTGTGTTCACTAGTGTGTGTGTGTATGTGGGTGTTTCACTGCCCCCTAGTGTGTGTGTTCACTAGTGTGTGTGTATGTGAGTGTATCACTGCCTGCTAGTGTGTGTGTTCACTAGTGTGTGTGTATGTGAGAGTATCACTGCCTGCTAGTGTGTCTGTTCACTAGTGTGTGTGTATGTGGGTGTTTCACTGCCCCCTAGTGTGTGTGTTCACTAGTGTGTGTGTGTATGTAAGTGTATCACTGCCTGCTAGTGTGTGTGTTCACTAGTGTGTGTGTATGTGAGAGTATCACTGCCTGCTAGTGTGTGTTCACGAGTGTGTGTGTATGTGAGAGTATCACTGCCTGCTAGTGTGTGTGTTCACTAGTCTGTGTGTATGTGGGTGTTTACTGCCCTCTAGTGTGTGTTCACTAGTGTGTGTGTGTGAGTGTATCACTGCCTGCTAGTGTGTGTGTTCACCAGTGTGTGTATGTGGGTGTTTCACTGCCCCCTAGTGTGTGTGTTCACTAGTGTGTGTGTATGTGAGAGTATCACTGCCTGCTAGTGTGTCTGTTCACTAGTGTGTGTGTATGTGAGAGTATCATTGCCTGCTAGTGTGTCTGTTCACTAGTGTGTGTGTATGTGGGTGTTTCACTACCCCCTAGTGTGTGTTCACTAGTGTGTGTGTATGTGAGTGTATCACTGCCTGCTAGTGTGTGTGTTCACTAGTGTGTGTGTATGTGAGAGAATCACTGCCTGTTAGTGTGTGTGTTCACTAGTGTGTGTGTATGAGTGTATCACTGCCTGCTAGTGTGTGTGTTCACAAGTGTGTGTATGTGAGTGTATCACTGCCTGCTAGTGTGTGTGTGTTCACTAGTGTGTGTGTATGTGGGTGTTTCACTGCCCCCTAGTGTGTGTGTTCACTAGTGTGTGTGTATGTGAGTGTATCACTGCCTGCTAGTGTGTGTGTTCACTAGTGTGTGTGTATGTGGGTTTTTCACTGCCCCCTAGTGTGTGTGTTCACTAGTGTGTGTGTATGTGAGTGTATCACTGCCTGCTAGTGTGTGTGTTCACTAGTGTGTGTGTATGTGGGTGTGTCACTGCCCCCTAGTGTGTGTGTGACTCACACACTGTTTACCAGTCCTATCTGAGAACCGTGTGGGCGTGGCCTAATATTCTAAAAAACATCTTTCAGCTTTTATTTGCAGAACCTTAAAGAAGGTTCTAGCTTGATCTCCATCCAGGGGGCGCTGGAGTGGACAGTTAAAGGGGCAGATGTTTGAATGGGTGAAGTGTGTTCAGCATGTCCAGCAGATGGCGTAGTCCTGCTCCTCCCTGTACGGAGTGTCTGAGAAAGAGTCTGGAGTGAGAGAGGAGTGTAATACCTGCGCCAGGTGAGGGCTGGAATATTCTGGGCAGTGCAGGAGGAGGGCTGGGCATTTGGGTGCTCAGTGGCTCCCCCTGCAGGGCTGGACGAGGTGGAGGTCTGCAGCGGGAAAGGGTAGCCGCCCTCTGCAGGTCTAGAGGGTTTGTGGGTGACGATGGTGAAGAGAAGGGCGCCCCCTGCAGGGCCGGAGGATGGATGGGTGTATAGCGAGAGAGTAAAGGTGCACCCTGCAGGTCTAGAGGGTTTGCACGTGTGGAATATGGGAGGAAAGGCGCCCCCTGTGGGGCTGGAGGAATAAAGGGTGTAGAGTGGGAGGGTGAGGGCGCCTCCTGCAGCACTGGAGGGTTAATGGGTGTGGAGCGGGAGGGTGAGGGCGCCCCCTGTGGGGCTGGAGGAATAAAGGGTGTAGAGTGGGAGGGTGAGGGCGCCTCCTGCAGTACTGGAGGGCTAATGGGTGTGGAGCGGGAGGGTGAAGGCGCCCCCTGTGGGGCTGGAGGAATAAAGGGTGTAGAGTGGGAGGGTGAGGGCGCCTCCTGCAGTACTGGAGGGCTAATGGGTGTGGAGCGGGAGGGTGAAGGCGCCCCCTGTGGGGCTGGAGGGTTAATGGGTGTGGAGCGGAAGGGTGAGGGCGCCTCCTGCAGTACTGGAGGGCTAATGGGTGTGGAGCGGGAGGGTGAAGGCGCCCCCTGTGGGGCTGGAGGGTTAATGGGTGTAGAGTGGGAGGGTGAGGGCGCCTCCTGCAGTATCAGAGGGTTAATGGGTGTGGAGCGGGAGGGTGAGGACGCCCCCTGTGGGGCTGGAGGATTAAAGGGTGTAGAGTGGGAGGGTGAGGGCGCCTCCTGCAGTACTGGAGGGCTAATGGGTGTGGAGCGGGAGGGTGAGGGCGCCCCCTGTGGGGCTGGAGGAATAATGGGTGTGGAGCGAGAGGGTGAGGGCGCCTCCTGCAGTATCGGAGGGTTAATCGGTGTGGAGCGGGATGGTGAGGGCGCCTCCTGTGGGGCTGGAGGGTTAATTGGTGTAGAGTGGGAGGGTGAGGGCGCCTCCTGCAGTACTGGAGGGTTAATTGGTGTGGAGCGAGAGGGTGAGGGCGCCCCCTGTGGGGCTGGAGGGCGGGGAGGTTTAGACCGCGTGGTGGGGGAGGGAGCTGGACGGAGGGATGGACTGGGCGGAGGGGGTAAAGGAGGACGAGTCTGAAGGGGCGGGTCAGAAACTTTGCCTGGAGGAGAAAGAGAAGCAGGAGAAAAACAGGAGGAGAGAGAGTGAACAGCAGAGAGAAACAGCAGGCAGGAAAACGAGATGTCAGAGAAGAAGAACAGACAGACAGCAGCAGGAACGAAAACGTGGAAGAGGAACGTCAGAGGAACGTCAGAGGAACGTCAGAGGAACGTCAGAAGTTCTGTTTCTTCTGAACCACATACGCCTGAAAACCACATCTCAGCCACAGAGACTCTGTACAGACGCGAGGAGATCATTCAGTACATAATTCAGGAGTAATCTCAGCAGGAGTTTCAGCAGGAGTCCATGACCTTCAGCACTCAACAGCGCCCCCCCTGGCCCAGCAGTGGCCACCTGCGGAGATTCCCCTTCAGTAACTCTGACTGGATGTCCCGCTGATATAGTAGCCGCTGTCACACTGTGGATTATTTAGACACCACCCAGTAGGGGGCGCTAACCACTCACTAAACCAAACTGGCTATTTTTAAAACAAATGTAAACAAAGTCCCTGAGAGCAGTTTGATATTACTCAGACTCAGACTCAGACTCAGACTCAGACTCAGAATCAGACTCAGACTCAGACTCAGACTCAGACTCAGACTCAGACTCAGACTCAGACTCAGAATCAGACTCAGACTCAGAATCAGACTCAGACTCAGACTCAGAATCAGACTCAGACTCAGACTCGGAATCAGAACCTTCTCTAAACTATCATAAACAGCGTCTCAGAATCAGACAGTGTATTTATAACATCTACTGTAAGAACTTTCTGTGAGGAGCTTCTAGAGGTGGACGTCTGGTTCCATTCACCTCCACTGTGAACAGTTCTGACTGTATCTAGAACAGCTTTTAGAGGAGGACGTCTGGTTCCATTCACCACCACTGTGAACAGATCTGACTGTATCTAGAACCAGTTAACAGATCTGACTGTATCTAGAACAAAGAGTTCCACAGAACCCACTCTGAATCACTCTGTTTACATCAAATTATGCAGGTTTTGGAAAACGGGTGGAGTTTCCCTTTTCCGAGGTGACTGAGAAGTGAGTGAGTGAATGAGAAGGAGGAATGGAGAGGAGGTCTGACAGAGAGAGACGGATAAGTACCTAACGCAGGTGGACCCTTTACTGACGGCCGCCGCCCTGTGCTGCATGCTGACCGCTCAGGAGCAGAGGAAGCTGACCAGGAGAGAGAGAGAGAGTGGAGGAGAGAAGGATGGAGTGAGTGTGAATGAATGAATGAGGTGATGAAGGGGTTAATATGGAAAAAGCAAACACAGTCATAGAGAATGTACAGGCACATGCAGATGGACAGAGGAGAGGAGAGATGAACAGAGAGGAGGAGAGATGGACAGAGGGGAGGAGAGTTGGACAGAGGAGAGGAGAGGGGAGGAGAGATGGACAGAGAGGAGGACAGTTGGACAGAGGAGAGGAGAGATGGACAGAGACAAGGAGAGATGGACAGAGAGGAGGAGAGATGGACAGAGAGGAGAAGAGATGGACAGAGAGGAGGACAGTTGGACAGAGGAGAGGAGAGATGGACAGAGACAAGGAGAGATGGACAGAGAGGAGGAGAGATGGACAGAGAGGAGAAGAGATGGACAGAGAGGAGGACAGTTGGACAGAGGAGAGGAGAGATGGACAGAGACAAGGAGAGATGGACAGAGAGGAGGAGAAGAACAGGGAGGAGAGGAGGAGTTCAGGAGTGAGGGATGTGATGGAGGAGTGTACCAGTGCTGGACCGTTTGTCCTCCTCCTCGTCGCTCTCATTAAAGTCGTCCAGGTTTCCGATGTCCAGCGGCTTCACGCTCATCAGACTCGCCACGCTCTGCATATCCTCATCACTACCACACAGGACAACACAACCAGACTCAAAATTCAATCATCAAACACAATCAAACACAAACACAATCAAACATCAATCATCAAACACAATCAAACACATTCATACACAATCAAACACAATCAAACTCAATCAAACACAAACACAATCAAACATCAAACAAACACAATCAAACATCAATCATCAAACACAATCAAACATATTCAAACACAAACACAATCAAACATCAATCATCAAACACAATCAAACACATTCAAACACAAACACAATCAAACATCAATCATCAAATACAATCAAACACATTCAAACACAAACACATTCAAACACAATCAAACATTCAAACAGAATCAAACACAAACACAATCAAACATCAATCATCAAACACAATCAAACACATTCATACACAATCAAACACAATCAAACTCAATCAAACACAAACACAATCAAACATCAATCAAACACAAACACAATCAAACATCAATCATCAAACACAATCAAACATATTCAAACACAAACACAATCAAACATCAATCATCAAACACAATCAAACACATTCAAACACAAACACAATCAAACATCAATCATCAAACACAATCAAACACATTCAAACACAATCAAACACATTCAAACACAATCAAACATTCAAACAGAATTAAACACAAACACAATCAAACATCAATCATCAAACACAATCAAACATATTCAAACACAAACACAATCAAACATCAATCATCAAACACAATCAAACACATTCAAACACAAACACAATCAAACATCAATCATCAAACACAATCAAACTGAATCAAACACAAACACAAACATCAATCATCAAACACAATCAAACACATTCAAACAGAATCAAACACAAACACAATCAAACATTCAAACAGAATCAAACACAAACACAATCAAACATCAATCATCAAACACAATCAAACACAATCAAACACAATCAAACACAATCAAACACAAACACAATCAAACATCAATCATCAAACACAATCAAACACAATCATCAAACACAATCAAACACAATCAAACACAAACACAATCAAACACAATCAAACACAATCAAACACATTCAAACACAATCAAACACATTCAAACAGAATCAAACACAATCAAACACAAACACAATCAAACATCAATCATCAAACACAATCAAACACAAACATCAAACACAAACACAATCAAACACAAACATCAATCATCAAACACAATCAAACACATTCAAACACAATCAAACACAATCAAACACAAACACAATCAAACACAAACACAATCAAACATCAATTATCAAACACAATCAAACACATTCAAAGACAAACACAATCAAACATCAATCACCAAACACAATCAAACACAATCAAACATCAATCATCAAACACAATCAAACATCAATCATCAAACACAATCAAACACAAACACAATCAAACACAAACACAATCAAACATCAATCATCAAACACAATCAAACACATTCAAACACAATCAAACACAATCAAACACAAACAC
>CM038720.1:270388-296013 GCA_021613375.1 Megaleporinus macrocephalus | reverse complement strand
TCATGAAGCTGCTGGTCAGAATGTTCAAAGTATGTAAACCTGCATCAGAGCAAATGAGCTCATTTCTAAAAGACCCTCTAAACATTCTTTAAACACAACCAGATGTTTAATTCTGCTCCAGGAATAATTCCATACCGACTATTCTATAGTTCTGATCTCCTCACACTTATTCACTAATATTAGTACTGTTAATATAATAATAGTTAAAAATAAGTAATATTTCTATGTTTTTAGTTATCTGATACAGTTAAAGTGTCGATTGTGTCCTGTTCTTTGATTATATATGCAGTACGTATTCAGTACTGAGTATTTATAAGTACTCTGGCAGGATTACAGGCTGTGTGCACATGTGTAGTTTGGCCACTAGATGTCAGTGCAGCCTGTGGAGAATGACAGGAGCGCAGGACTCTCTGAACTGAGAACACACAGGATTTATTCTTTTATAAAATATAACTGACCTGAACTGAGATCAGCATCAGATTAACACTCACTTTTAATTTACAGTCATTTTGAAGGTTAAAGAATCAGCGGTGTAGAACCGGCAGTGCAGAAGGGGACGTCCACTGATTTGATAAAGATCTAAACAAACAGAGCCACCTGGAATAAATCTGTTCCTGATGTTTCGTTTAATGTCTGTTTTGATGACTTCAGGTTTTTCTCTCTGCTCGCATTCCACACCGTTCCAGAATCCCTCCATAGTTCAGTTTTAGAGGAGTAAACAGAGACACTGATGGTGATGGTGTTTATGGTGGTGGTGGTGATGGTGTTTACAGGGGTGGTGGTGATGGTGTTTACAGTGGTGGTGATGGTGTTTACAGGGGTGGTGATGGTGTTTACAGGGGTGGTGATGGTGTTCACAGTGGTGGTGATGGTGTTTACAGGGGTGGTGGTGATGGTGTTTACAGTGCTGGTGATGGTGTTTACAGTGGTGGTGATGGTGTTTACAGGGGTGGTGGTGATGGTGTTTACAGGGGTGGTGATGGTGGGTACAGTGATGGTGATGTTCACAGTGGTGGTGACGGTGTTTACAGTGGTGGTGATGGTAACCAGGGGTCTCCATGTCTACAACACTAATCTACACATTGTATTGACTATGAAACCCACCAGTGGAGCTACACGTGTCTTCTGAGTTTATCTGGATGTTGATGGTAAAATGTGGAAGATCTGAAAATACTAGGTTTTCTTTGGGGACTATTTGAACCTCACAGCGTCCTGCATGTATCCCTCCACCATGAATGGAGTTTAAGACTGAGATCTTCTCTAAACTATCATAAACAGTGTCTCAGAATCAGACAGTGTATTTATAACATCTACTGTAAGAACTTTCTGTGAGGAGCTTTTAGAGGTGGACGTCTGGTTCCATTCACCTCCACTGTGAACAGTTCTGACTGTATCTAGAACAGAGAGTTCTACACAGAACCCACTCTGAACGACTTTATATGTTAACTGATTTATTCTGCAGAAAACTTTAAAACATGGGTGGATTTCCCTTCCGGGTCTAGACTGATATGTATATGTGTGAGTGTGTACGCTGCTCTAATGGTTCCTCCTCCTGCGTACGGTCGGGTCGGGCCGGTGAAGTGTACACGGTTCTGGATGGGAAGGAGTACATTCTGTTGCGGGACGACTCGGCTGAGCGTTTGAGTTCAGAGCAGAGCGAGAGATCCGCCTTCCACACAAAGTGCCTCGAGCTGTTTTGCTGCCCGATCTGGAATCTCCTCATTCTGAAGGAAAAGAAGAATCCAGAAGGTTTGTGTGGGAAAAACACACAGCGCCACCTGCTGGATATCAGACACCTGCTTGAAGCCTGAATGTTGCCTTCACTACATGCTAATGCCAGTGTAGGTACATAACAGTGAGCAAATCCACGTCTACAGGACTCCGGCTCGATTAGCTGAGTCTGCGGTGAAAGTGCTTCGTTAATTCGCTAAGTCGCTAATTTAATATTCTCTTTGTTGTAGACCAAACTTTATCATTTCCCATAAACCAGAACAAACACTGTCCACCCTGTTTCAGTGGAAATTAACTGAATACATTATGCAGTGCTAACTGCTAACCGCTAACTGCTAGTTGAGATTTACTGTTAGATGTTAGAAGTCCTGTTAGACGTCATATCACCTGCTCTGTAGCTGCGGGACCTTTACAGTCTTTTATACACAATAATTCACACATTTTATCTCCAGTGTTGTGGCCTGGTTTGGACCACAGAGCCTTTGTTGCCCAGACGACTGTAAAAAAAACATCCAACAAAAACTCACCACCAAACAAAAACAAACTACCAAACAACTCACTAGCCAAATAAAAACTAACCACCAAACTAAACTAACCACAAAACAAAACTCACCACAAACAAAACTCACCACCAAACTAAACTCACCACCAAACCAAACTAACCACAAAACAAAACTCACCACAAACAAAACTCACCACCTAACAAAACTAACCACCAAACAAAACTCACCACAAACAAAACTCACCACCAAACAAAACTAACCACCAAACAAAACTAACCACCAAACAAAACTCACCTCCAAACAAAACTAACCACCAAACAAAACTCACCACCAAACAAAACTAACCACAAACAAAACTCACCTCCAAACAAAACTAACCACCAAACAAAACTAACCACCAAACAAAACTCACCTCCAAACAAAACTCACCACAAACAAAACTCACCACAAACAAAACTAACCACCAAACAAAACTAACCACCAAACAAAACTCACCTCCAAACAAAACTCACCACAAACAAAACTCACCTCCAAACAAAACTAATCACCAAACAAAACTCACCTCCAAACAAAACTAACCAGCAAACAAAACTAACCACCAAACAAAACTCACCTCCAAACAAAACCCACCACAAACAAAACTCACCACAAACAAAACTCACCTCCAAACAAAACTAACCACCAAACAAAACTCACCACAAAGAAAACTCACCACAAACAAAACTAACCACCAAACAAAACTCACCACAAACAAAACTCACCTCCAAACAAAACAAACCACCAAACAAAACTCACCACAAACAAAACTCACCACCAAACAACTCACCACCAAACAAAACTAACCACCAAACAAAACTAACCACCAAACAAAACTCACCACAAACAAAACTCACCTCCAAACAAAACTAACCACCAAACAAAACTCACCTCCAAACAAAACTCACCTCCAAACAAAACCCACCACAAACAAAACTCACCACAAACAAAACTCACCTCCAAACAAAACTAACCACCAAACAAAACTCACCACAAACAAAACTCACCACAAACAAAACTAACCACCAAACAAAACTCACCACAAACAAAACTCACCTCCAAACAAAACAAACCACCAAACAAAACTCACCACAAACAAAACTCACCACCAAACAACTCACCACCAAACAAAACTAACCACCAAACAAAACTAACCACCAAACAAAACTCACCACAAACAAAACTCACCTCCAAACAAAACTAACCACCAAACAAAACTCACCTCCAAACAAAACTCACCACAAACAAAACTCACCACAAACAAAACTCACCTCCAAACAAAACTAACCACCAAACAAAACTCACCACAAATAAAACTCACCACCAAACAACTCACCACCAAACAAAACTAACCACCAAACAAAACTCACCACAAACAAAACTCACCACCAAACAAAACTAACCACCAAACAAAGCTCATCACCAAACAACTCACCACCAAACAAAAACAAACCACCAAACAAAACTCACCACCAAACAACTCACCACCAAACAAAACTAAGCACCAAACAAAGCTCATCACCAAACAACTCATCACCAAACAACTCACCACCAAACAAAACAAACCAAACCACCAAACAAAACTAACCACCAAACAAAACTAACCACCAAGCAACTCACCACCAAACAAAACTAACCACAAACAAAACTCACCACCAAACAACTCACCACCAAATAAAACTAACCACAAACAAAACTAACCACCAAACAAAACTCACCACAAAACAACTCACCACCAAACAAAAACAAACCACCAAACAAAACTAACCACCAAACAAAACTAACCACCAAACAACTCACCACCAAATAAAACTAACCACCAAACAAAACTAACCACCAAACAAAACTCACCACAAACAAAACTCACCACCAAACAACTCACCACCAAACAAAACTCACCACCAAACAAAACTCACCACAAACAAAACTCACCACCAAACAACTCACCACCAAACAAAACTCATCACCAAACAACTCACCACCAAACAAAACTCACCACCAAACAAAACTAACCACAAACAAAATTCATCACCAAACCACTCACCACCAAATAAAACTAACCACCAAACAAAACTAACCACCAAACAAAACTCACCACCAAACAAAACTAACCACCAAACAAAACTCACCACCAAACAAAACTCACCTCCAAACAAAACTCACCACAAACAAAACTCACCACAAACAAAACTCACCTCCAAACAAAACTAACCACCAAACAAAACTCACCACAAATAAAACTCACCACCAAACAAAACTAACCACCAAACAAAACTCACCACAAACAAAACTCACCACCAAACAAAACTAACCACCAAACAAAGCTCATCACCAAACAACTCACCACCAAACAAAAACAAACCACCAAACAAAACTCACCACCAAACAAAACTCACCACCAAACAAAGCTCATCACCAAACAACTCATCACCAAACAACTCACCACCAAACAAAACAAACCACCAAACAAAACAAACCACCAAACAAAACTAACCACCAAGCAACTCACCACCAAACAAAACTAACCACAAACAAAACTCACCACCAAACAACTCACCACCAAATAAAACTAACCACAAACAAAACTAACCACCAAACAAAACTAACCAGCAAACAAAACTAACCACCAAACAAAACTCACCTCCAAACAAAACCCACCACAAACAAAACTCACCACAAACAAAACTCACCTCCAAACAAAACTCACCACAAACAAAACTCACCACAAACAAAACTAACCACCAAACAAAACTCACCACAAACAAAACTCACCTCCAAACAAAACAAACCACCAAACAAAACTCACCACAAACAAAACTCACCACCAAACAACTCACCACCAAACAAAACTCACCACAAACAAAACTCACCACCAAACAACTCACCACCAAACAAAACTCACCACAAACAAAACTCACCACCAAACAACTCACCACCAAACAAAACCCACCACAAACAAAACTCACCACAAACAAAACTCACCTCCAAACAAAACTCACCACAAACAAAACTCACCACCAAACAAAACTAACCACCAAACAAAACTCACCACAAACAAAACTCACCTCCAAACAAAACTAACCACCAAACAAAACTCACCTCCAAACAAAACTCACCACAAACAAAACTCACCACAAACAAAACTCACCTCCAAACAAAACTAACCACCAAACAAAACTCACCACAAATAAAACTCACCACCAAACAACTCACCACCAAACAAAACTAACCACCAAACAAAACTCACCACAAATAAAACTCACCACCAAACAACTCACCACCAAACAAAACTAACCACCAAACAAAACTCACCACAAACAAAACTCACCACCAAACAAAACTAACCACCAAACAAAGCTCATCATCAAACAACTCACCACCAAACAAAAACAAACCACCAAACAAAACTCACCACCAAACAACTCACCACCAAACAAAACTAACCACCAAACAAAACTAACCACCAAACAAAGCTCATCACCAAACAACTCACCACCAAACAAAACAAACCACCAAACAAAACTAACCACCAAACAATACTAACCACCAAGCAACTCACCACCAAACAAAACTAACCACAAACAAAACTCACCACCAAACAACTCACCACCAAATACAACTAACCACAAACAAAACTAACCACCAAACAAAACTCACCACAAAACAACTCACCACCAAACAAAAACAAACCACCAAACAAAACTAACCACCAAACAACTCACCACCAAATAAAACTAACCACCAAACAAAACTCACCACCAAACAAAACTCACCACCAAACAAAACTCACCACAAAATAAAACTAACCACCAAACAAAACTAACCACCAAACAAAACTCACCACAAACAAAACTCACCACCAAACAACTCACCACCAAACAAAACTCACCACCAAACAAAACTCACCACAAACAAAACTCACCACCAAACAACTCACCACCAAACAAAACTCACCACCAAACAAAACTAACCACCAAACAAAGCTCATCACCAAACAACTCACCACCAAACAAAACTCACCACCAAACAAAACTAACCACAAACAAAATTCATCACCAAACCACTCACCACCAAATAAAACTAACCACCAAACAAAACTAACCACCAAACAAAACTCACCACCAAACAAAACTAACCACCAAACAAAACTCACCACAAACAAAACTCACCTCCAAACAAAACTAACTACCAAACAAAACTCACCTCCAAACAAAACTCACCAAAAACAAAACTCACCACAAACAAAACTCACCTCCAAACAAAACTAACCACCAAACAAAACTCACCACAAATAAAACTCACCACCAAACAACTCACCACCAAACAAAACTCACCACAAACAAAACTCACCACCAAACAAAACTAACCA
Source organism: Megaleporinus macrocephalus (assembly GCA_021613375.1). Classification (NCBI taxonomy): domain Eukaryota; kingdom Metazoa; phylum Chordata; class Actinopteri; order Characiformes; family Anostomidae; genus Megaleporinus; species Megaleporinus macrocephalus. The sequence goes on along the minus strand of CM038720.1, from coordinate 289,374 downwards.
CCAAACAAAGCTCATCACCAAACAACTCACCACCAAACAAAAACAAACCACCAAACAAAACTCACCACCAAACAAAACTCACCACCAAACAACTCACCACCAAACAAAACTAACCACCAAACAAAACTAACCACCAAACAAAGCTCATCACCAAACAACTCATCACCAAACAACTCACCACGAAACAAAACAAACCACCAAACAAAACTAACCACCAAACAAAACTAACCACCAAGCAACTCACCACCAAACAAAACTAACCACAAACAAAACTCACCACCAAACAACTCACCACCAAATAAAACTAACCACAAACAAAACTAACCACCAAACAAAACTCACCACAAAACAACTCACCACCAAACAAAAACAAACAACCAAACAAAACTAACCACCAAACAAAACTAACCACCAAACAAAACTAACCACCAAACAACTCACCACCAAATAAAACTAACCACCAAACAAAACTAACCACCAAACAAAACTCACCACAAACAAAACTCACCACCAAACAACTCACCACCAAACAAAACTAACCACCAAACAAAACTCACCACAAAACAACTCACCACCAAACAAAAACAAACCACCAAACAAAACTAACCACCAAACAAAACTAACCACCAAACAACTCACCACCAAATAAAACTAACCACCAAACAAAACTAACCACCAAACAAAACTCACCACAAACAAAACTCGCCACCAAACAACTCACCACCAAACAAAACTCACCACCAAACAAAACTCACCACAAACAAAACTCACCACCAAACAACTCACCACCAAACAAAACTCACCACCAAACAAAACTAACCACCAAACAAAGCTCATCACCAAACAACTCACCACCAAACAAAACTCACCACCAAACAAAACTAACCACAAACAAAATTCATCACCAAACCACTCACCACCAAATAAAACTAATCACCAAACAAAACTAACCACCAAACAAAACTCACCACAAACAAAACTCACCACCAAACAACTCACCACCAAACAAAACTCACCACCAAACAAAACTAACCACCAAACAAAGCTCATCACCAAACAACTCACCACCAAACAAAACTCACCACCAAACAAAACTAACCACCAAACAAAGCTCATCACCAAACAACTCACCACCAAACAAAACTCACCACAAAACAACCAACCACCAAACAAAAACAAACCACCAAACAAAACTAACCACCAAACAAAACTAACCACCAAACAACTCACCACCAAACAAAACTCACCACCAAACAAAACTAACCACAAACAAAACTCATCACCAAACAACTCACCACCAAATAAAACTAACCACCAAACAAAACTAACCACCAAACAAAACTCACCACAAACAAAACTCACCACCAAACAACTCACCACCAAACAAAACTAACCACCAAACAAAACTAACCACCAAACAAAGCTCATCACCAAACAACTCACCACCAAACAAAACTAACCACCACACAAAGCTCATCACCAAACAACTCACCACCAAACAAAACTCACCACCAAACAAAACTAACCACCAAACAAAACTAACCACCAAACAACTCACCACTAAACAAAACTAACCACAAACAAAACTCACCACCAAACAACTCACCACCAAACAAAACTAACCACAAACAAAACTAACCACCAAACAAAACTCACCACAAAACAACTCACCACCAAACAAAAACAAACCACCAAACAAAACTAACCACCAAACAAAACTAACCACCAAACAAAACTCACCACCAAACAAAACTAACCACAAACAAAACTCATCACCAAACAACTCACCACCAAATAAAACTGACCACCAAACAAAACTAACCACCAAACAAAACTCACCACAAACAAAACTCACCACCAAACAACTCACCACCAAACAAAACTAACCACCAAACAAAACTAACCACCAAACAAAGCTCATCACCAAACAACTCACCACCAAACAAAACTAACCACCAAACAAAACTCACCACCAAACAACTCACCACCAAACAAAAACAAACCACCAAACAAAACTCACTTCCAAACAAAACTAACCACAAACAAAACTCACCACCAAACTAAACTAACCACCAAAGCTCATCACCAAACAACTCACCACCAAACAAAAACAAACCACCAAACAAAACTAACCACCAAACAAAACTCACCACCAAACAAAACTAACCACCAAACAAAACTAACCACCAAACAACTCACCACCAAACAACTCACCACCAAACAAAACTCACCACCAAACAAAATTCACCACCAAACAAAACTCACCACCAAACAACTCACCACCAAAAAAATTCACCACCAAAAAACACCACCAAAAAACACCACCAAACAACTCACCACCAAACAACTCACCACCAAACAAAACTCATCACCAAACAAAACTCACCACCAAACAAAAACAAACTACCAAACAAAACTAACCACCAAACAAAACTCACCACAAACAAAACTCACCACCAAACAACTCACCACCAAACAAAACTAACCACCAAACAAAATTCACCACCAAACAAAATTCACCACCAAACAAAATTCACCACCCAACAAAACACCACCTAACAACTCACTACCAAACAACTCACCACCAAACAAAACTCATCACCAAACAAAACTCATCACCAAACAACTCACCACCAAACAAAAACAAATCACCAAACAAAACTAACCACCAAACAAAAACAAACCACCAAACAAAACTAACCACCAAACAAAACTCACCACAAACAAAATTCACCACAAACAAAACTCACCACCAAACAAAACTAACCACCAAACAAAACTCACCACAAACAAAACTAACCACCAAACAAAGCTAACCACCAAACAACTCACCACCAAACAAAACTCACCTCCAAACAAAACTCACCACAAACAAAACTCACCACCAAACTCACCACCAAACAAAACTCACCACAAACAAAACTCACCACAAACAAAACTCACCACCAAACAAAACTAACCACCAAACAAAGCTCATCACCAAACAACTCACCACCAAACAAAAACAAACCACCAAACAAAACTAACCACCAAACAAAGCTCATCACCAAACAACTCACCACCAAACAAAAACAAACCACCAAACAAAACTCACCACCAAACAAAACTCACCACCAAACAAAACTCATCACCAAACAAAACTCACCACCAAACAACTCACCACCAAACAAAACTCACCACCAAACAAAACTCACCACCAAACAAAACTCTCTGAGCTCGGTCTATCTGAATTCTGCTGTTCATCTGTTCACTCATCCATCAGTAAGTGTGATGCAGTGATGTTATTATATCAAGTCCAGCAGGTCCAGCTACAGAGTATATATAATATATAGATAGATAGATATACAGATAGATAGATAGATAAATAGACAGATAGATAGATAGATAGATAAATAGACAGATAGATAGATAGATAGATAGATAGATGGATGAATAGATAATAGATATAGATATAATAGGTGTATATAGATATAATAGGTGTATATAGATATAATTGGTGTATATAGATATAATAGTTAGATATAGATATAATAGGTGTATATAGATATAATAGGTGTATATAGATATAATAGTTAGATATAGATATAATAGGTGTATATAGATATAATAGGTGTATATAGATGTAATAGGTGTATATAGATATAATAGGTGTATATAGATATAATAGTTAGATATAGATATAATAGTTGGATATAGATATAATAGGTGTATATAGATATAATAGTTAGATATAGATATAATAGTTAGATATAGATATAATAGGTGTATATAGATATAATAGTTAGATATAGATATAATAGTTAGATATAGATATAATTGGTGTATATAGATATAATAGTTAGATATAGATATAATAGGTGTATATAGATATAATAGTTAGATATAGATATAATAGGTGTATATAGATATAATAGGTGTATATAGATATAATAGTTAGATATAGATATAATAGGTGTATATAGATATAATTGGTGTATATAGATATAATAGGTGTATATAGATATAATAGTTAGATATAGATATAATAGGTGTATATAGATATAATTGGTGTATATAGATATAATAGTTAGATATAGATATAATAGGTGTATTTATATATAATAGGTGTATATAGATATAATAGTTAGATATAGATATAATAGGTGTATATAGATATAATAGGTGTATATAGATATAATAGTTAGATATAGATATAATAGTTAGATATAGATATAATTGGTGTATATAGATATAATAGTTAGATATAGATATAATAGGTGTATATAGATATAATTGGTGTATATAGATATAATAGGTGTATATAGATATAATAGTTAGATATAGATATAATAGGTGTATATAGATATAATTGGTGTATATAGATATAATAGTTAGATATAGATATAATAGGTGTATTTATATATAATAGGTGTATATAGATATAATAGTTAGATATAGATATAATAGGTGTATATAGATATAATAGGTGTATATAGATATAATAGTTAGATATAGATATAATAGGTGTATATAGATATAATAGGTGTATATAGATATAATAGGTGTATATAGATATAATAGGTGTATATAGATATAATAGTTAGATATAGATATAATAGGTGTATATAGATATAATTGGTGTATATAGATATAATAGTTAGATATAGATATAATAGGTGTATTTATATATAATAGGTGTATATAGATATAATAGTTAGATATAGATATAATAGGTGTATATAGATATAATAGGTGTATATAGATATAATAGGTGTATATAGATATATAGATATAATCATTAATAAGGTGAGCGCTGCGTGTAGAGTATGATAGGAGTATAAAATGTACACACACTGGCATCGAGCACGACAGGTGCTGTTTTTGTAGGTAAATGAAAAATGTTCTGAAACACTGACCCTGTGCATGTCCAGCACTGTACCCCCTGACCTTCTGGAAGCTGAATGATTGACCCACCTGCACATGCACCTCATTCTTTATTGATTACAGTAGAGGTCAGTCAGTGACCACAGTGAAATTAGCAGTCTGTTCAGGTGTAAAGTTCAGCTCTCCGTAGCGCTCCGGCTCAGCGGCTGCAGTGTTTACGGTGGAAAGCTGGAAGAAGCTGGGAATGTGAGGCTAACTTCAGTTACTCACCCAGAAGCTAACAGTGCCCCCTGCTGGCGGTGGGCTTGTTATGCACTGGAATGATGGGTGGGGTCTTTTCTTTCCTGATAAACAGACTAAAGTTTCGTTAAACTTCTCTGGACTTGTGACCCCGAAGTTCAAGGAGAGGAGCTCTGGAGTCCAGAGAGAGACGTAGAGTGGGTTTTATAAACAGCGCTTAATGACCACTCCAGTTTTAGCGGTCAGCGCACCGGTCACCTTTACATAATACCTCATTAGCAATTTAAATAGAGCTGCTGGTGCTTCTCTGTGTATGTGTGCCAAACATTCAATTAGTCGCTTCAGTCGTTTACATTTACATCACTGTGAGACTCACACACTTTATATTTTATATTCAGAGAACTTCAGTGATCAACACACTCAGGTAAATAAATATACTCAGATAAATAAATACACTCAGATAAATAAATACACTCAGAAAAATAAATATACTCAGATAAATAAATACACTCAGATAAATAAATACACTCAGAAAAATAAATATACTCAGATAAATAAATACACTCAGATAAATAAATACACTCAGAAAAATAAATATACTCAGATAAATAAATACACTCAGAAAAATAAATATACTCAGGTAAATAAATACACTCAGAAAAATAAATATACTCAGATAAATAAATACACTCAGATAAATAAATACACTCAGGTAAATAAATACACTCAGAAAAATAAATATACTCAGATAAATAAATACACTCAGATAAATAAATACACTCAGAAAAATAAATATACTCAGATAAATAAATACACTCAGAAAAATAAATATACTCAGGTAAATAAATACACTCAGATAAATAAATACACTCAGAAAAATAAATATACTCAGGTAAATAAATACACTCAGATAAATAAATACACTCAGAAAAATAAATATACTCAGGTAAATAAATACACTCAGATAAATAAATACACTCAGATAAATAAATATACTCAGATAAATAAATATACTCAGAAAAATAAATATACTCAGATAAATAAATACATTCAGATAAATAAATACACTCAGATAAATAAATACACTCAGAAAAATAAATATACTCAGGTAAATAAATACACTCAGATAAATAAATACACTCAGATAAATAAATATACTCAGAAAAATAAATATACTCAGATAAATAAATACATTCAAATAAATAAATACACTCAGATAAATAAATATACTCAGAAAAATAAATACACTCAGATAAATAAATACACTCAGATAAATAAATATACTCAGGTAAATAAATACACTCAGATAAATAAATACACTCAGGTAAATAAATACACTCAGATAAATAAATATACTCAGGTAAATAAATACACTCAGATAAATAAATACACTCAGGTAAATAAATACACTCAGATAAATAAATACACTCAGGTAAATAAATACACTCAGGTAAATAAATATACTCAGGTAAATAAATACACTCAGACAAATAAATACACTCAGGTAAATAAATACACTCAGATAAATAAATATACTCAGGTAAATAAATATACTCAGATAAATAAATACACTCCGATAAATAAATACACTCAGATAAATAAATATACTCAGGTAAATAAATATACTATGAATGGACTACATACTAAATATAGTCCATTCAGTGGTGTTGAGGTTCTGGACTCTGGGGTGGTCAGTCTATTCAGTGGTGTTGAGGTTCTGGACTCTGGGGTGGTCAGTCTATTCAGTGATATTGAGGTTCTGGACTCTGGGGTGGTCAGTCCATTCAGTGGTGTTGAGGTTCTGGACTCTGGGGTGGTCAGTCTATTCAGTGGTGTTGAGGTTCTGGACTCTGGGGTGGTCAGTCTATTCAGTGGTATTGAGGTTCTGGACTCTGGGGTGGTCAGTCCATTCAGTGGTGTTGAGGTTCTGGACTCTGGGGTGGTCAGTCCATTGTTCTGAGAACAGCAGCAGCTTCTCTCTGTAAGAGGATGATTTTCTGTTTGATCTACCTAGGAAACTGTAGCAACATTGTCGCAACCGCCTAGCAATACCCTGGCAGCTGCATAGCTACACACTAGCAACATCATAGCAGCCACCTGAAATACCACAGCAATTACTGTGCAACACCATAGCAGTGGCCTAATAACACTGTAGCAACCCCTAGCAACTACCTAGGTAACCTTCAGCAACAACCTAACAACATCATAGCAGCTACCTAGGTTACCATAGCAACCGCCTGACAACAAGCTCATAACCACCTAACAACCACATGGGATACCATAGCAACTGCCTAGCAGTGTCTTATGGGGCGTGCGCTGCTGTTCTGGCTGCACTCACAGTAACTAATGAGGGTCTTGGACCTGCGGGCTGTTTCGGGGGGGCAGGGGGTGATTGGGGGGGTGGGGGGGTGTGTCCAGCTGACATTAATTTACAGATCAGTCTGTTTCAGAACAGGAAATGAAGCAGGACTAATTTAATTCTCTCTCTGGGCGAGTCAGGTCTGGTTCCTCATTAAATCAACGTGCCATTAAAGCTCTGAGTGGACAGAAGTCTAATAACATGACATCAGCTGCTTCGCTGACCGCTGGTGGACACAGAGAGCAGTCAGACGTCCAGCGGCGTGTCATAGATATATTGATATATGACTGATATATTCACTCGTCTGATTGGACGCTCCGCTGTTAGCTGTTTAGTACACAGACAGGACTGGTTATTAAAGGACCAGTAGCAGATCCATCAGAAGCTAAATCTTCTCTCCAGCACATCATCACTGTCCTCCTAATAGAACCAGCAGCACTGATTATAGTAAAGTAGAAGCAGTTTAGCTCCACCCACTCAGTCTACAGCAGTTTAGCTCCACCCACTCAGCCTACAGCAGTTTAGCTCCACCCATTCAGCATACACCAGTTTAGCTCCTCCCATTCAATCTACAGCAGTTTAGCTCCACCCATTCAATCTACAGCAGTTTAGCTCCACCCATTTAATCTACAGCAGTTAAGCTCCACCTATTCAGTCTACAGCAGTTAAGCTCCACCCACTCAGTCTACAGCAGTTTAGCTCCACCCATTCAGCCTACAGCAGTTTAGCTCCACCTATTCAATCTACAGCAGTTTAGCTCCACCCATTCAATCTACAGCAGTTAAGCTCCACCTATTCAGTCTACAGCAGTTAAGCTCCACCCACTCAGTCTACAGCAGTTTAGCTCCACCCATTCAGCCTACAGCAGTTAAGCTCCACCTATTCAGTCTACAGCAGTTAAGCTCCACCTATTCAGTCTACAGCAGTTTAGCTCCACCCATTCAGCCTATAGCAGTTTAGTTCCATCCATTCAGCCTGCAGCAGTTAAGCTCCACCTATTCAGTCTACAGCAGTTTAGCCCCACCCATTCAGCCTATAGCAGTTTAGCTCCACCCATTCAGCCTACAGCAGTTTAGTTTCACCCACTCAGTCTACAGCAGTTTAGCTCCACCCACTCAGTCTACATCAGTTTAGCTCCACCCATTCAGCCTATAGCAGTTTAGCTCCACCCATTCAGCCTACAGCAGTTTAGCTCCACCCACTCAGTCTACAGCAGTTTAGCTCCACCCACTCAGTCTACAGCAGTTTAGCTCCACCCATTCAGCCTACAGCAAATCAACAATTTAATTTGGCTTTAATTAGAGTTAGAGTTTAATTAGAGTTTAGAGTGTAATTAGAGATTAGAGTTTAATTAGAGGTAAAGTTTTATTAGAGTTTAGAGTTTAATGTTTAATTAGAGTTTGGAGTTTAATCAGAGTTAGAGTTTAATTAACGTTCAGAGTTTAATTAGATTTTAATTAGAGTTTAGAGTTTAATTAGAGGTAAAGTTTAGAGTTTAGAGTTTAATGTTTAATTAGAGTTTGGAGTTTAATTAGTGTTAGAGTTTAATTAATGTTTAATTAGAATTTGATTAGAGTTTAGAGTTTAATTCGAGGTAAAGTTTAATTAGAGTTTAGAGTTTAATTAGAGATTAGAGTTTAATTAATGTTCAGAGTTTAATTAGAGTTTAATTAGAGTTTAGAGTTTAATTAAAGGTAAAGTTTAGAGTTTAGAGTTTAATGTTTAATTAGAGTTTGGAGTTTAATTAGAGTTAGAGTTTAATTAATGTTTAATTAGAGTTTGATTAGAGTTTAGAGTTTGATTATGGTGATAGCTCTCATGTTCTGAATTGTATTCGCTGTAAATGAAACACCTCCTTTAGGAAAAGTGGGCGAGACCTTAACGTGTAGCAGCTCTGAGGAGATCAGCCTCCTGCTCCAGTGACCCTCAGCTGATGTTTCTGTTGGCGGAGTCAGTGATGATACAGTATGAATCATTGATGAGAGGCTGTAAACTCATAACGTCCTGTCAGTAATGATGATAATGAGCTGCTCTCATCACCCGCCTCCTCCGGCCTCCTCCGGCCTTAATGGACCACAGAAGAAGCTCAGAGAGCTCCAGTCAGGTCCTGCTCTCTCTGCTCTCTGGACGTGTGGTCAGCGATGGCTTTTCAATTAAAGAGATCCACTTCAGGTACAGTGAGTAGAACCGCATGTTTCTTTGGCTCATGGACGAGCGGGTGATGATGTGATTGATGAGCGTTTTCTGGCACATGGGTGTGAATAATAATAATAATAATAATAATAATAATAATAATAATAATAATAATAATAATAATATGATGCGACCTCACACTCGAACTCATGATACTGTTAAAATCTGGGTACAATTTATCTGTAATTCATTTTCAGCCAAAACAAACTTTATATAATAGTGATTATAATCTCTAATCATAAATCAGTGCGGTTCATTCAGCACCTGGATTCAGAGCGCTGTGAGCGGTACCTGCGTGTCGGTGAGTGAGTGTGCGAGAGGGGTGTAGTTTGGGGGTAAAGAGGAAGTGAGAGAGTGATTCTGCTGCATTTCCATGAAATAAGAAGCTGCTTGTTATGCAACCTCTGGATCCTGAAGAGAGTTCATGCTGCAGTACAGTTACCTCCTAATACAGGATACAGTAAAGTACAGTACCATGTAATACAGTACAGTGTTATAGAGTACAATATAGTACAGTACCATGTAATACAGTACAGTGTTATAGAGTACAATATAGTACAGTACCATGTAATACAGTACAGTGTTATAGAGTACAATATAGTACAGTGCCGTGTAATACAGTACAGTGTTATAGAGTACAATATAGTACAGTACCATGTAATACAGTACAGTGTTATAGAGTACAATATAGTACAGTGCCGTGTAATACAGTATAGTACAATACATTACAGTATAGTACAGTACCATGTCATACATTACAGTATAGTACAGTACCGTGTAATACAGTATAGTATAGTACAGTACCATGTAATACAGTACAGTTTAATACATTACAGTATAGTACAGTACTGTGTAATACAGTATAGTACAATACATTACAGTATAGTACAGTACCGTGTAATTCAGTACAGTTTAATACATTACAGTATAGTACAGTACCGTGTAATACAGGACAGTACAATACTAAACAGTATAGTACAGTACCGTGTAAAACAGTACAGTTTAATACATTACAGTATAGTACAGTACCGTGTAATACAGTATAGTACAATACATTACAGTATAGTGAAGTACCATGTAATACAATACAGTTTAGTACATTACTGTATAGTACAGTACCGTGTAATTCAGTGCAGTTTAATACATTACAGTATAGTACAGTACCGTGTAATACAGTATAGTACAATACATTACAGTATAGCACAGTACCGTGTAATACAGTATAGTACAATACATTACAGTATAGTACAGTACTGTGTAATACAGTATAGTACAATACATTACAGTATAGTACAGTACTGTGTAATACAATACAGTTTAATACATTACAGTGTCTACACAGTCTAATACAGACCTACACAGTCTAATACAGAGATACACAGACTAATACAGTCTAATACAGACCTACACAGTCTGATACAGACCTACACAGGCTAATACACTCTAATACAGACCTACACAGTCTAATACAGACCTACACAGTCTAATACACTCTAATACAGACCTACACAGTCTAATACACTCTAATACAGACATACACAGTCTAATACAGACCTACACAGTCTAATACAGACCTACACAGACTAATACAGATCTACACAGTCTAATACAGACCTACACAGTCTAATACAGTCTAATACAGACCTACACAGTCTAATGCAGTCTAATACAGACCTACACAGTCTAAAACAGACCTACACAGACTAATGCAGTCTAATACAGACCTACACAGACTAATACAGACTAATACAGACCTACACAGACTAATACAGTCTAATACAGACTAATACAGACCTACACAGACTAATACAGTCTAATACACTCTAATACAGACCTACACAGACAAATACAGTCCAATACAGTCTAATACAGACTAATACAGACTAATACAGTCTAATACAGACTAATACAGTCTAATACAGTCTAATACAGACTAATACAGTCTAATACAGACTAATACAGTCTAATACAGATTAATACAGACTAATACAGTCTAATACAGATTAACACAGTCTAATACAGACTAATACAGACTTACACAGACTATTACAGTCTAATACAGACTAATACAGTCTAATACACTCTAATACACTCTAATACAGACGTACACAGAATAATACAGTTTATTACAGACTAATACAGTCTAATACAGACTTACACAGACTACTACAGTCTATTACAGACTAATACATTCTAATACAGACCTACACAGACTAATATAGTCTAATACAGACTAATACAGTCTAATACCGTCTAATACACTCTAATACAGACCTACACAGACAAATACAGTCTAATACAGACTAATACAGACCTACACAGACTAATACAGTCTAATGCACTCTAATACACTCTAATACAGACTAATACAGACCTACACAGACAAATACACTCTAAAACAGACCTACACAGTCTAATACAGACCTACACAGTCTAATACAGATCTACACAGTCTAATACAGATCTACACAGTCTAATACAGTCTAATACAGACCTACACAGTCTAATGCAGTCTAATACAGACCTACACAGACTAATACAGACCTACACAGTCTAATACAGACCTACACAGACTAATGCAGTCTAATACAGACCTACACAGACTAATACAGACTAATACAGACCTACACAGACTAATAAAGTCTAATACAGACTAATACAGACCTACACAGACTAATACAGTCTAATACACTCTAATACACTCTAATACAGACCTACACAGACAAATACAGTCCAATACAGTCTAATACAGACTAATACAGACTAATACAGTCTAATACAGACTAATACAGTCTAATACAGTCTAATACAGACTAATACAGTCTAATACAGACTAATACAGTCTAATACAGATTAATACAGACTAATACAGTCTAATACAGATTAACACAGTCTAATACAGACTAATACAGACTTACACAGACTATTACAGTCTAATACACTCTAATACACTCTAATACAGACGTACACAGAATAATACAGTTTATTACAGACTAATACAGTCTAATACAGACTTAAACAGACTACTACAGTCTATTACAGACTAATACATTCTAATACAGACCTACACAGACTAATATGGTCTAATACATACTAATACAGTCTAATACAGTCTAATACAGTCTAATACACACCTACACAGACAAATACAGTCTAATACAGACTAATACAGACCTACACAGACTAATACAGTCTAATGCACTCTAATACACTCTAATACACTCTAATACAGACCTACACAGACAAATACACTCTAATGCAGTCTAATACAGACTAATACAGACCTACACAGTCTAATACACTCTAATACAGACCTACACAGTCTAATACACTCTAATACAGACCTACACAGTCTAATACAGACCTACACAGTCTAATACAGACCTACACAGACTAATACAGATCTACACAGTCTAATACAGACCTACACAGTCTAATACAGCCTAATACAGACCTACACAGTCTAATACAGACCTACACAGACTAATACAGTCTAATACAGACCTACACAGTCTAATACAGACCTACACAGTCTAGTACAGTCTAATACAGACCTACACAGTCTAATACAGACATACACAGTCTAATACAGACCTACACAGTCTAATACACTCTAATACAGACATACACAGTTTAATACAGACCTACACAGACTAATACAGATCTACACAGTCTAATACAGACCTACACAGTCTAATACAGACCTACACAGTCTAATGCAGTCTAATACAGACCTACACAGACTAATACAGACCTACACAGTCTAATACAGACCTACACAGACTAATGCAGTCTAATACAGACCTACACAGACTAATACAGACTAATACAGACCTACACAGACTAATACAGTCTAATACAGACTAATACAGACCTACACAGACTAATACAGTCTAATACACTCTAATACAGACCTACACAGACAAATACAGTCCAATACAGTCTAATACAGACTAATACAGTCTAATACAGTCTAATACAGACTAATACAGTCTAATACAGACTAATACAGTCTAATACAGATTAATACAGACTAATACAGTCTAATACAGATTAACACAGTCTAATACAGACTAATACAGACTTACACAGACTATTACAGTCTAATACAGACTAATACAGTCTAATACACTCTAATACACTCTAATACAGACGTACACAGAATAATACAGTCTATTACAGACTAATACAGTCTAATACAGACTTATACAGACTACTACAGTCTATTACAGACTAATACATTCTAATACAGACCTCCACCCACTAATATAGTCTAATACAGACTAATACAGTCTAATACCGTCTAATACACTCTAATACAGACCTACACAGACAAATACAGTCCAATACAGTCTAATACAGACTAATACAGACTAATACAGTCTAATACAGACTAATACAGTCTAATACAGTCTAATACAGACTAATACAGTCTAATACAGACTAATACAGTCTAATACAGATTAATACAGACTAATACAGTCTAATACAGATTAACACAGTCTAATACAGACTAATACAGACTTACACAGACTATTACAGTCTAATACACTCTAATACACTCTAATACAGACGTACACAGAATAATACAGTTTATTACAGACTAATACAGTCTAATACAGACTTAAACAGACTACTACAGTCTATTACAGACTAATACATTCTAATACAGACCTACACAGACTAATATGGTCTAATACATACTAATACAGTCTAATACAGTCTAATACAGTCTAATACACACCTACACAGACAAATACAGTCTAATACAGACTAATACAGACCTACACAGACTAATACAGTCTAATGCACTCTAATACACTCTAATACACTCTAATACAGACCTACACAGACAAATACACTCTAATGCAGTCTAATACAGACTAATACAGACCTACACAGTCTAATACACTCTAATACAGACCTACACAGTCTAATACACTCTAATACAGACCTACACAGTCTAATACAGACCTACACAGTCTAATACAGACCTACACAGACTAATACAGATCTACACAGTCTAATACAGACCTACACAGTCTAATACAGCCTAATACAGACCTACACAGTCTAATACAGACCTACACAGACTAATACAGTCTAATACAGACCTACACAGTCTAATACAGACCTACACAGTCTAGTACAGTCTAATACAGACCTACACAGTCTAATACAGACATACACAGTCTAATACAGACCTACACAGTCTAATACACTCTAATACAGACATACACAGTCTAATACAGACCTACACAGACTAATACAGATCTACACAGTCTAATACAGACCTACACAGTCTAATACAGACCTACACAGTCTAATGCAGTCTAATACAGACCTACACAGTCTAATACAGACCTACACAGTCTAGTACAGTCTAATACAGACCTACACAGTCTAATACAGACATACACAGTCTAATACAGACCTACACAGTCTAATACACTCTAATACAGACATACACAGTCTAATACAGACCTACACAGACTAATACAGATCTACACAGTCTAATACAGACCTACACAGACTAATACAGTCTAATACAGACCTACACAGTCTAATACACTCTAATACAGACATACACAGTCTAATACAGACCTACACAGACTAATACAGACCTACACAGTCTAATACAGACCTACACAGACTAATACAGTCTAATACAGACCTACACAGTCTAATACAGACCTACACAGTCTAGTACAGTCTAATACAGACCTACACAGTCTAATACAGACATACACAGTCTAAT
Organism: Megaleporinus macrocephalus; assembly: GCA_021613375.1. Classification (NCBI taxonomy): domain Eukaryota; kingdom Metazoa; phylum Chordata; class Actinopteri; order Characiformes; family Anostomidae; genus Megaleporinus; species Megaleporinus macrocephalus. The sequence goes on along the minus strand of CM038720.1, from coordinate 273,961 downwards.
ACAGACCTACACAGTCTAATACACTCTAATACAGACATACACAGTCTAATACAGACCTACACAGACTAATACAGATCTACACAGTCTAATACAGACCTACACAGTCTAATACAGACCTACACAGTCTAATACAGACATACACAGTCTAATACAGACCTACACAGTCTAATACACTCTAATACAGACATACACAGTCTAATACAGACCTACACAGACTAATACAGATCTACACAGTCTAATACAGATCTACACAGTCTAATACAGACATACACAGTCTAATACAGACCTACACAGTCTAATACAGACCTACACAGTCTAATACAGACCTACACAGTCTAATGCAGTCTAATACAGACCTACACAGACTAATACAGACCTACACAGTCTAATACAGACCTACACAGACTAATGCAGTCTAATACAGACCTACACAGACTAATACAGACTAATACAGACCTACACAGACTAATACAGTCTAATACAGAGTAATACAGACCTACACAGACTAATACAGTCTAATACACTCTAATACAGACCTACACAGACAAATACAGTCCAATACAGTCTAATACAGACTAATACAGTCTAATACAGTCTAATACAGACTAATACAGTCTAATACAGACTAATACAGTCTAATACAGATTAATACAGACTAATACAGTCTAATACAGATTAACACAGTCTAATACAGACTAATACAGACTTACACAGACTATTACAGTCTAATACAGACTAATACAGTCTAATACACTCTAATACACTCTAATACAGACGTAGACAGAATAATACAGTCTATTACAGACTAATACAGTCTAATACAGACTTATACAGACTACTACAGTCTATTACAGACTAATACATTCTAATACAGACCTCCACCCACTAATATAGTCTAATACAGACTAATACAGTCTAATACCGTCTAATACACTCTAATACAGACCTACACAGACAAATACAGTCTAATACAGACTAATACAGACCTACACAGACTAATACAGTCTAATGCACTCTAATACACTCTAATACACTCTAATACAGACAAATACACTCTAATACAGACTAATACAGACTAATACAGACCTACACAGTCTAATACACTAATACAGACCTACACAGTCTAATATAGACCTACACAGTCTAATACAGACCTACACAGACTAATACAGATCTACACAGTCTAATACAGACCTACACAGTCTAATACAGTCTAATACAGACCTACACAGTCTAATGCAGTCTAATACAGACCTACACAGACTAATACAGACCTACACAGTCTAATACAGACCTACACAGACTAATGCAGTCTAATACAGACCTACACAGACTAATACAGACCTAAACATACTAATGCAGTCTAATACAGACCTACACAGACTAATACAGACCTAAACATACTAATGCAGTCTAATACAGACCTACACAGATTAATACAGACCTACACAGTCTAATACAGTCTAATACAGACCTACACAGACTAATGCAGTCTAATACAGAACTACACAGACTAATACAGACCTACACAGTCTAATACAGACCTACACAGACTAATGCAGTCTAATACAGACCTACACAGACTAATACAGACCTAAACAGACTAATGCAGTCTAATACAGACCTACACAGATTAATACAGACCTACACAGTCTAATACAGTCTAATACAGACCTACACAGACTAATGCAGTCTAATACAGACCTAAACAGAATAATACAGACCTAAACAGACCTACACAGTCTAATACAATACATTCTAATACCGTCTAATACAGTCTAATACACTCTAATACAGACCTACACAGACAAATACAGTCCAATACAGTCTAATACAGACTAATACAGTCTAATACAGTCTAATACAGACTAATACAGTCTAATACAGACTAATACAGTCTAATACAGATTAATACAGACTAATACAGTCTAATACAGATTAACACAGTCTAATACAGACTAATACAGACTTACACAGACTATTACAGTCTAATACAGACTAATACAGTCTAATACACTCTAATACACTCTAATACAGACGTACACAGAATAATACAGTCTATTACAGACTAATACAGTCTAATACAGACTTATACAGACTACTACAGTCTATTACAGACTAATACATTCTAATACAGACCTCCACCCACTAATATAGTCTAATACAGACTAATACAGTCTAATACCGTCTAATACACTCTAATACAGACCTACACAGACAAATACAGTCTAATACAGACTAATACAGACCTACACAGACTAATACAGTCTAATGCACTCTAATACACTCTAATACACTCTAATACAGACAAATACACTCTAATACAGACTAATACAGACTAATACAGACCTACACAGTCTAATACACTAATACAGACCTACACAGTCTAATACAGACCTACACAGTCTAATACAGACCTACACAGACTAATACAGATCTACACAGTCTAATACAGACCTACACAGTCTAATGCAGTCTAATACAGACCTACACAGACTAATACAGACTTACACAGTCTAATACAGACCTACACAGACTAATGCAGTCTAATACAGACCTACACAGACTAATACAGACCTAAACATACTAATGCAGTCTAATACAGACCTACACAGACTAATACAGACCTAAACATACTAATGCAGTCTAATACAGACCTACACAGATTAATACAGACCTACACAGTCTAATACAGTCTAATACAGACCTACACAGACTAATGCAGTCTAATACAGAACTACACAGACTAATACAGACCTACACAGTCTAATACAGACCTACACAGACTAATGCAGTCTAATACAGACCTACACAGACTAATACAGACCTAAACAGACTAATGCAGTCTAATACAGACCTACACAGATTAATACAGACCTACACAGTCTAATACAGTCTAATACATACCTACACAGACTAATGCAGTCTAATACAGACCTAAACAGAATAATACAGACCTAAACAGACCTACACAGTCTAATACAATACATTCTAATACAGATTAATACAGTCTAACACACTCTAATACAGACTTACACAGACTAATATAGTCTAATACAGACTAATACAGTCTAATACAGACGTATACAGTCTTATACAGTGTAATACAGTCTAATACAGACTAATACAGTCTAATATAGTCTAATACAGACTTATACAGTCTAATACAGACTTACAAAGACTAATACAGTCTAATACAGACTAATACAGTCTAATACACTCTAATGCAGACTTACACAGAATAATACAGTCTATTACAGACTAATACAGTCTAATACAGACTTACACAGACTAATACCGTCTAATACAGACTAATACAGTCTAATACAGTCTAATACACTCTAATACAGACTTACACAGAATAATACAGTCTATTACAGACTAATACAGTCGAATACAGACCTACACAGACAAATACAATCTAATACAGACCTACACAGACAAATACAATCTAATACAGACCTACACAGACTAGTACAGTCCAATACAGACTAATACAGACCTACACAGACTAATACAGTCTAATACACTCTAATACACTCTAATACAGACCTACACAGACAAATACACTCT